>JBBBDQ010000640.1:1067500-1182500 GCA_037127315.1 Ascarosepion bandense
TTTATATGATATACCATGTAAACATACGCCAGTAACTTAGAGTGTTCTAATTTATTACTGAATGAACGATGCGTAGATGCTAGAATAGCTACTGTTTTTATGTGTGTGTGTGTGTGTGTTACTGAAATATATTTCCAATAGATAGAGTGATAGTAATGTCAACTGTCTCTCTCTCTCTCTCTCTCTCTCTCTCTCTCTTTATACATATATATATATATATATTCAAACATGTTTTATTGAATAATATAGAAATATTGTGTCTACTTAATTTTATACGGATCAGTTTCTTGATGTTAGGAGTAAATTCCTCAAGGAATGCAGATTTTGTCAAAGTTACAATGAGTTTGTCTTTGTATCTCTGAAGATGATCTTGCAAAAGACCGAATGCACTTGAATTTTCAAAATACTATGGCGCCTTCCTTGATGAATTTAATCTCAACATCATGATACTGATTAAACAACTGGAATGGATTAGTTTTAAAAAAGTAGAAACAATATGCTTATATTATTAAACGAAACTTGTTTGAATATATATATATATATATATATATATATATATACGCCCTCACATCCTGATTGATCACTCTGGAAGAATGATAGACTTTGAAAAAACAGTAGCTATTCTAGCATCTACGCATCGCTCATTCAGTAATGAATAAGATCACTCTGGCTATTGGAATATGATACATCATACGCTAAAAGTCTGCCCTCCTTCTACTGTGCGCCCATAGCTCAGAGGTAGAATCGCCGACTGATGTCAATTCGGTCTGGTTTCAATCCTGGCTAGAAGCAGTCGGATGTCATAACCGTATTTATGAGCTGTGATACAGCTAAACAAATCTGTCTGCGAATATATATATATATATATATATATATATATATATATATATTCGCAGACATATTCGCAGAATATATATATATATCAAAGTAAATAAATTGCAAACGTTGTGTCTGAAGATGATCTCGGAAGGTGATTGAAAGTCCATGCGAACATCGAGAAATGAATAGTAAAACCATCTGTTGAAGTTACAGCTCATTTTTTACATCTTTCAATTATAATACGCGAAAGGCTATCCGTGAGTATGAACGGATTTTATTCAAAATAAGAAGACACAATATATATTCTATATATATTATATATTATATATAAAATATAATATTATAATGGCTGCCAAGACACCTGTTCTTATCCATAACCAAAAACAATGGATAAAAAATAACTCTGTTAACCAATTTGACATTACAATGGGTGTGTTGGACTCTGCAGAGCCCTCCGATCTCATCGGCTTATTTACACTATACAACCTTACTGCACACCAAGACATAAACACACAAGACATAGGGCTATACAGAGACGATGGTCTCATGATAGTACAAAATTCCACACACTTTAAAACATACAAAATAAGAAAACTTATCCACAGAGAATTTAAAAGTTTAAACATAAAAGTAATAGTCAACACAAATTTAAAAGTAGTAAACTTCCTCGATGTAACACTAGATTTAGTTAACAATAATTACCAACCATGCATTAAACCCAACGAATACCCACTATACATCCACCCAAAGTCAAACCACCCCCACGTATAATCAAACATATACCCTCCTCCATAGAATATAGAATTAATAAAAACTCGTCCAGTGAAGAAATATTTAACAAACACAAAAGTCTCTACAATAAGTCCTTAAAAAAGTGGCTACAAAAACCAAGACATCCAATATATAAGAAATTATAACCATAACAGGAAAAATATAAATAGAAAAATCATTTGGTACACACCTCCTTTCAACCAAATGATAAACACCAAGTTAGGACAAAAGTTCATGAACTTAATTAAAAGACACTTCCCCACCAATAACCCTCTTAGTAAAATCTTCAACAAAAATACACTTAAACTAAGCTACAGTTGCACAAACAACCTAGAAAAATCATAACAAACTATAACAAAGATATCCTAAATCAACACGCATATCAGAATAAAATTGACTACCAAAATACAATAGAAGACAACAATAAAATCCTATTTAATTGTAGAAACCCCAACAACTGCCCACTACAGAATAGATGGAAAATAAACTCAATAATCTATCAATGCAACATAACATCAATTGAAAATCCTACTATAAATAAAGAGTATATCGGATCTACTAAGAACACTTTTAAGCAGCGCTGGTACATGCACTTAACTTCATTCAAAAACAACTTATACCGAAACCAAATATCCCTTTCTGCATACTTTTGGAAATTAAAAGACACAAAACAGAAACCCAAAGTAAAATGGAAAATCCTAGAAAAAACTAGATCTTGCAACTCACTTGACGACATCTGCTCTTTATGTTTAAGTGAAAAGCTACACATTCTAAAGTACCCCAACAGTAGCGAACTATTAAACCGTAGAGACGAATTAGCAGTATTATGCAAACATAGCAAACATTTCTCGTTAAAATTTAAATAAACAAAAAAACACCTCACCCACACGACCCCCCCAATAAATACACATAATCAACCCCCTAAATAAATAGAACAAAAAACGTAGAAAAAAAAGACAACAAACCCCACACCACACCAACGATAAGTCCACCTGTAAATGGTAGTAAAATAAAAAACTATCGACACTGCAAAAAAAAAAACATGTATCCCAATATAAATTAACCTAAACTAAACGAAAAAGTAACCTGCCCAAAACTAAGTTACCCCATACCCTCCTGTAGTCGTTCGTTCATGGTTCTTGAGGTGCTGCTATTTGTTTTAAATAGCAGCACCTAAGAACCATGAACGAACGACTACACCATTGTAAAATCTCACACCACATATATCATTAACAACGACACCACTTCCACTACATTCAGACAAAATAAATAAGGAACCTGTCTTAAACTAAGCCACCTCCCCCAACCCATATCTCTAAGACTACAATACGACCGACAGAATCAGAATAAGCTCCCAACCCCACTTCACTTAAACAGCATATCACCACAAATAAACCGTTTTTCACCATTTAATTTTCATTTCAACTTCGTCACCCGATGAGAAGCACCTAAAAGGTAGCTTCGAAACGCGAAAATTTTTGTGTAGTGATACTTCTTCTTCTTCCTCTATGTGCCCTGTCCTTTCAGGACGTAGGCGATCATGGATCTCCACGTCTCCCTATCCCTTGTGGCTCTTAGTATGTTTGTTCCTGTTGCTCCTGGCAACCCCCGTTCCGTCATCCACCTGATCAGACCCTGCAAATATGTCATCCGCTGCCTTCCTCTGTCTCTCCTTCCTTCTATCTGTCCAGTCAGTATCAGGTTCTCCAGGCTCTCCTTCCTCATTGCATGTCCCAGGAACTTCAGTTGTCTCTTCCTGATGCTCAGCATCAATTTCCTTTTTGTTGCCATTCTTTCTAACACTTCGTCGTTGCTTGTATGCTCAGTCCACGATATCCGTAGCATCCTTCTGTAGAACCACATTTCGGCCGCTTCCAGTTTTGTCCTCATTTTCGATGATATTGTCCAGCATTCACAGCCGTATTGAAGAACTGACATCACGTAGCAATCTAGAACTCTTTTCTTCGTTTCTATTGAGATTTTCCTGTGTGTTAGTATTTTGCTCATCTTCTGGAACGCGTCCTTTGCCATGCCAATTCGCCTTCGGATCTCCGTGTCGCACTTTCCATCTCCTGTTAGAACACTTCCTAGGTACTTAAATTCTTGGACTTGTTTGATTCTATTATCCCCTACCTGTATTTGGCATTTTGGGTTGTATCTTTTGCTGATGACCATGCACTCAGTTTTCTTAAAGTTTATTTGTAGTCCTTTCTTGTCACTCTCCACTGCTACTTTCTGTATGAGATCTTGTAGTTTCCTTTCCGTGTCCGCAATCAGTACTGTATCGTCCGCATATCTTATGTTGTTCAGGTTGTGGCCTCCAATAACAAATCCTGGTGTGTCATCTAGGGTCCTCAAAATATTCTCGCTGTATAGGTTGAACAAATCCGGTGAAAAGACACATCCTTGTCTTACGCCTTTTTCTATCTTTGTGTATCTACTGAGGTCGTTACCTGTCCGTATGCAGGCCGTTTGCTGCCAGTAGAGATTCTTGATTATTCTTATGTCTTTGCCGAAAATGTCGAGGTTGCCTAGCATTTCCATCAATTCTTTGTGTCGTATTTTGTCGAATGCTTTCGCGTAATCAATGAAGCATAGGTACAAGTCTTTCTTCATTTGTAATGCCCTTTCAGAGAGCATCCTAATCATGAATATGGCGTTCCTTGTTCCAGTGTCCTTGACGAACCCGCACTATTCCTGCCCTATCTCTGGCCTGATTCTGCTTCTCGCTCTATTCATCAGGATTCTGACAATCAGTTTTGTAATGTGACTCATTAAGCTGATAGTTCTGTGTAGTTCGCACTCGTTTGCACCAGGTTTCCTCGGCAGCACTATAAATATCGACTTGCATAGGTCTTCTGGTATTATTCCGCTGCTATAAATCTCGTTTTATTATGTCGGTAATCTTTTCTATGCCATATTCTTCTAAGGCTGTCAGCAACGCTATTACTTTACCATCTGGACCAGGTGCTTTGTTTCTGTTCATTTTGGCCATTGCAGCTTCCACTTCGGATTTTAGTATTTCCGGTAACAACTATTACAATATATATATATATATATATATATATATATATATATATATATATATATATATATATTCAGAAATCATAATATAAATATGTTATAATATCACTACAAAAGTAGCTATTTTGATTCGGCACTACTTGTGTCTTTTCAAGTGATGAGGTTTATTTCAATTTGAAAAGTTTTAAAAGCTTAAAAACAAGCCAAATCCCCTTAATCCAGGAGGCATTGTTACATATACAGTGTGGACCAATCAGAATAAAGTAATTTCTAATTTGAAGAATATGAGAACAGACTCTAAAACAAGTTATTGGGGCATTAATATTAATATTTGATTAAATTGAGATCAGCATTATTAATCGACTATTAGATTCCCTTTATTTTTATTGCGAATTTTAAATTCTAAGTTTAACAAATCATTATAATTACATTATTATAAAGTTATTCAGATATTAAACGAAGAAAATACATGAATGCACACATACAAACCTACAAACATCAATACATGGACAAACAGACGCGTATACACATATACACTGGTATACAAACACATATACAGATCAATATACGCACGCATATATACATACACAAATTTCTAAATTTTGTTTTTATCAACGTCTCAATTTATTTGTTAAATTTTAAAGCTAGTTTTGGAAAATAGATTCTTACATGTATCCAATGTTGTAACGGCAACAATGTTAGATACATGTAAAAGCGAATTCGTAAGTTTACAAGAGCCTGAAATGAATGAGGTCAGAGCAAACGCAATCATATTTCAGTGCATGAAAACATAAACATAATTAGATATATACTCACGCAAATACACAAGCTAAAAACAAAAACGTACACGACTAAAAATTCCAGAAATCATCATATACAAAAAAAATATAATCATATATATGAAAATACTTAGACAAAACCTCTGGCAAAAACATACGCAAATGAGCGCAGGAATATTCACACAGAAGCACATATATAAAAGCGCATAGACAAGAATATATATATATATATATATATATATATATATACGTATATATATATATATATATAGACATATATATATATATATATATATATATATATATATATATATATATAAACATACATGTATATAGACACGCATATATAGACACCTGAATATATATACACACACACATATATATATATATATATATATATATATATATATATATTTGTATGTGTGTGTATATATATTATATATATATAAACATACATATATATAGACACGCATACATGGACACCTGAATATATATACACATACACACGATATATATATATATATATATATATATATATATATATATATATATATATATATATTTGTGTGTGTGTGTGTATATATATTCAGGTGTTCATGTATGTGTGTCTATATATATGTATGTATATATATATATATATATATATATATATATATATATAATAATAATAATAATAATAATAATAATAATAATAATATTAACTATAGCAACAACTATACCAATAGTAAATCTAGTATTAATCAAGCTATAATTTAAATCGTCTTGTACAACCCACCGAGAACGAACTCGGAGGCAAAAGAAGGGGAAGCAAAAAAAGAAACAAACGAAGTACATGAACAAAAAGTCAAGAACTCGTAAGAAAGAAAAAAAAAACCGAGACGAAAACCCTAACACTAAAGCGCTCAATACCAAAGTAGAGCAAACAGGCAGAAATCTAAGCAAGTGCTAACAACCGGTTGTTGGCTCTTACTTAGATTTCTGTCTCTCTATATATGTATATATATAAGCGTACATACATATATATAAGATATGCACATGCATACAAATATATGCATACATACACATATACATCACGAATTAAAATAAAATACTGCTAGTACAAAAAAAAAACAAATGTACTCACACACACATATATATATACATACGTAGACATTTATTTGCCTTTTTTTGACGCTCCGACGAATTCCCCCTAGGTATTCAATCCAGCACATATCACCACACTAACACCCGGGAAGCACCCAACTCAACACCGATAGTCAACCTATACAGCTATGAGGCCAATCCGACACCAATTATTGCACCAATACTCGCCTTTTATATATATTGATAGATGTAAATAAGTATATATACATATGTTTCTACGAGCTAATACACATCAATACATACATATTAATTAGATGTTAATAAAACAGTGCTCAATGCGGTGTAATAGAGCAAAAGATTTATATGTTCCTGATTATTGCATAACGTATGAAACTCCGAGTGTTTTTTTTGTAACATTCTTATCATGCACGATAAAACTTTTAACTAATCAGAGCGAAGATTCATTTTTGATCTACTTTTTCTTATCTTTTCTCCTTTTTCCCTTCCCTTGTCTTACTTTTCTTCTTTCTTCTTTTCACTCTTTAACGGTCAAGATGTAAAACTGCCTTTAACCAAATTTTATCATTTTCCTTTTTTTCCTTTAGTTTTATTGTCTTTGATGTGATATGCCCATTTAGTACTAAGGTTGTCCTTTTCACTTTCTTATCATTTTGGGTCTCCTAGTTGTAATCTTCTTGAAATCTTTGCTTTATAAATAACATTTTTGTTCTTTCTTCTTTCTGATTTACTTCCTGCTACGCTTATCCTGTCTTTCTAATATCTATTGATTTTTTGTAAAACTTTTTTTATAAAAAGAACATTTTTTTATATAAATGATTTTATGTTTCAATTTGCTTTATTTTGACAGTTCGTCTCAAATATATATATAGTTTTTGGAATTTATTATTTACTACATTATTTACATTTTACAGTATGCATAGAATAAGGAATAATATTAAAAATAACAACAACAATAATATTAATAGTAATATGCATAAATATTTCACACTTGTCTTTTCAATCTATTTTATACAAGACAACACTTAGGAAGAATTCGAATTTGAGTACTTTAAATATATACTAGTATGCAGCCAACAAAATCTTGTCTACACTCTAAAGAAGACGACAGCGGAAAGTAATCGAAAAAACACATAGACACACACACAAACACATATACGCGTATATATATGTAAGAAATCGCTCATTCACTAATGAATTAGAGCACTCTGACTATTGCGCGTGTTTAATGATAATATACACGCTAAAACTCTGCCTTCTTCTGCCGAGCGCCCATAGCCCAGAGGTAGAATCGCCGACTGACGCCAATTCGGTCGGGTTTCAATTTGCTGTTCCGAGTCGATATCCACTGCACCACAACGTACATCCAACTTTGTCAAAACGTTAAAATAATTCACAGAGAATAAAAGAAGCTGTGAAGAATCGAAATTGCCTTCTTTTTGAAAGAGTATGACCTTATCAAATTTTTAAAAACATACAAATGATCTAATAAACAAAGAGAAGAAACTGAAATGTGTAGATATTAACCTTCCTTTGACGACTGCGACAGACTCTCTTTTGAGCCGAGATTGGCTTGATGCTAAATATTAAGCCGCCATTTTCCGATTCAATAATGAGAAAACCAACAAAAGAAATCAAGAATAGCGTCGTTATTTATTAATAGTGACAGCTTTCATCAAACGCTTCGTAAAGTGAACTTGATGCTTGGTTAATTAATTCAACGTTAATTACCCACCTTCTGTTTCTATGCCTGTCTTTCGACTCGACATTTTCAACATCTTTTTCTCGCTCGAACCCTCATCACCTCAAGATGGCTGCCAATATCAAGGTATTGAGTCAATCAATCCAATTGCATTTGGATACCCTTCTTACTGGACGCTGTTCATGTGAGAGGTTTAGTATCGTATAGTTTTAATTAATCTTTCACAATTTCTTTCTAACGAGACCCGTTTTCATTAATACGCTGATCTCTGGCCTTTACGAATATTGGTCATTTTCTCTTCAACTGCTCTTTTCTTTCAATTCTTTCGTCAGCATCGGTAGATGCAGAAGAAAATGTGATGATTCTCAGCAGGGATTTTTTTTTATAGAAACAATTAGCAAGCAACTATATCGCCCGGTTCACACTCCACCCATGTCTATTGAACAGGTTTAGAGGCTTATTCCTTGTTCCCTGTTTAGGATGTAGTTTCTGGTTTTCTTTTTTGCAATCTTTTCACTGTTTTTTTTATTTATTTATTTTTTCAATTGGCGTAGATAGACTAAACTATCGCCCGGTTCACACTCCACCCATGTCTATTGAACAGGTGTAGACGCTTATCCCTTGTTCCCTGTTTAGGATGTGGTTTCCAGTTTTCTTTTTTCCAATCTTTTCACTGTTTTCTTTTTATTTATTTATTTTTTCAATTGGCGTAGATAGACTAAACTATCGCCCGGTTCACACTCCACCCATGTCTATTGAACAGGTGTAGAGGCTCATCCCTTGTTCCCTGTTTAGGATGTGGTTTCCGGCTTTCTTTTTTCCAATCTTTTCACTTTTATGTAGCCCCCGGCATATCAGTGGCGTTACCGCCTTGCTTGGGGTGATATGATTTAAAAAAAACCCTTGGGAGAGGTATTAATCCGTCTCTTCCCTCCAGTTATGGGTTAAATAATAGGACAGATTGGGTTCTATAGCCTTGGCTGGCAACCAGTCAACCGCATAAAGCAATGGCAACCTACTGTGGGATAATTTTCTGCCTAGTCAGTCATGTCTCTTTCGAGACATGATCGCCCGTAGCGTGTATCACGTATGGCGTTTAACTGACTGACTGACTTTGACAAAGCAAATGAAATGGGTTCCTGTTGTCTTGTCCACGGTTTGTTCACCGCATTAGTTTTAATGATAACCTGAATAAGACAAATGTTTTATTAGCACATAAAAAGTTGCAAGTCTGAAAAAGAAAACTATGCAGAATTAAAAAGATACATTCCAGAATTATATCAGTTGGCGCTTTTTACATTGTTCGGACTGCTGTCCTCATTTTTATTATCATATTCACGACGTTTCGGTCGTTGTACGCTTTGGTCTTCTTCAAGTAATATACATAGACACATCACCAAGAGGATAAAAGCGTTGGTTGAAGTTATCCAATGAACTGAGCCAAAACGTTCTGAGTTTAATACCTGACCACAGCAGAGGCAAAAGAAAATAACTTGGTGAGTTTTGTTACTGTTGTGGATTAGTTTTCGCACTGAAAGTTATAATCGTGCTATGTCGGTTGCTAATCGACTTAACGTACCCAAAATGTTAGGAACTTGGTAATCTTCCACTGTAAGTTGACTCTTTAGTATTCGACTAACTGCCGACTAATATCAACTGCCCAGTATTTCACTGAACTCCAGTATAACTCTAAAGAACTTCTAAGAACTCCTATGAACTTCCCAAGAACTTCTCGAGTTAACTTCCTGTTAACTCTTATTAATATAGGAGGGAGAGTCCATTATCTGAGGAATAGGTATGTTTCACCATAAAAGTTACTAAAAAAAAATAATAACTGAAATTGGGATATCCAGAAAAGGCAAAGTACATGGAACTAGAACAACATATCTTCGTGGACTAAAAAAAGGGTTCGTTTCCACCTGAAGAAGGCCGGAGCGTACAACAGCTGAAATATCGTAAATATGACAGTAAAGATGAGGACAACGGCTCGAACAATATAAATAGTGTAAATAGTTACAATACCTCATCCGAGAAATATAGGCAGATAATGAAGAGTTAGATCAGACTAAAAGATGGTGGATAGCTACCGTATTAGCTGATTTCTTCTCCTTTTTTTACGTGCCTTGTCCATTCAGGACTTAGGCGATCATGGCTTTCCACGTTTCCCTATCCCTGGTGGCACTTAGCACGCATTCTCCTGTTACACCACGCATTCCTCGTTCCATCATCCATCTGATTAGGTTTTTCAAATATGTTATCAGTTGCTTTCCCCTGTCTCTTTTCTTCTCTATCGGGCCTGTTAGTATCAGGTTCACCAAGATCACCTTCCTCACTGCATGTCCCAGGAACTTCAGCTGTCTCTTCCTGATGATCAGTATTAATTTCCTTTTCGTTTCTATCATTTTCAAAACCTAATCATTGCTCAAATGCTCGAATCAAGATATCCGCAGCATCCTTCTGTAGAACCACATTTCAGTTACTTCAAGTTTTTCCATCATCTTCCAGGATATTGTCCAGCATTCACTGTCATATTGAAAAACTGACATCACATAGCAATCCAGTACTCTCCTCTTTGTTTCTAGCGAAATTGTCAGGTTTCTTAAAACTTTATTCAACTTCTGGAATGCTTCTTTCGCCATGCCAATTGGCCTTCGGATCTCTGTGTCACACTTTCCGTCTTCTGTTAGAACACTTCTCAGGTATTTAAATTTTTGTACCTGCTTGATTTTAGTATCCCCAACTTGTATTTGGCATATTGGGGTGCCCTTTTTACGGATGACGATGCATTCGGTTTTCTTGCAATTTATTTGTAGTCCTTTCTTGTCACTCTCTTCAGCTACCTTCTGTAGGAGGTCTTGTAGTTTCCTTTCTGTGTCTGCTATTAGCACTGTATCATCTGCTTACCTTAGATTGTTTAAATTCCGGCCTCCGATGACGAATCTAGGCATAATTTCGAGGGTCCTCAAAATATTCTCGCTATACAAGTTGAACAGATCCAGTGAAAAGACACATCCTTGTCTTACGCCACTTTCTATATTTGTATATCTGCTGAATTCGTTACCTGCTCATATACAAGCGGTTTGTTGCCAGTAAAGATTCTAATCTTCACTTTTCAGCTTTAATAGAGCTCAAAAGTGTTTACGCGGCCGTATAGACGATTAATTATTTTCAACCCGACAACGCCTTTTCCACAGTCGAAGAAGCATCATTAGCCTATCGCTAAACCTATCGACATTTCCATGGCAAATATTCAGACGTGCGACATTCTTTAGGTCTACTAGGTCAGACCTTTACAGCTAGGCCCCGCTATACTACGTACAAAGGACAGAAATTTTTAATTCAATATACCATTGGTAAGGATGAAGTTCTACTCAAACAGCTCCTTTTCAAGAACCGATATTCGTGAAAGGATATTTTCCCGATCGCAACAAACTTACCCCTTTTAAGAATCGCGTCAATCGTTATATATCCTACATATACTCATAATCTGCATTTCGTCTTACGTCTATATAATGACCTCGTCTAGTTTGAGTGACTTTTGAATTTGGTATTAAGTAACATTCTACAAAAATATATTGTCTATACACAAATGAATATAACCCGTACACAAAATAAGAAATAAGCATAAATGGTATTGTAATAAAAGTATATAAAAGGAAAACTTATGTCTCTACTGGCAGTATAACCCGGCGTTGCTCGGGTGTAATGAAAGATTTAAAACTAATCCATGGTTCTGGAGCTCAGACTCAGCCTAAAGAATATTTGAAATAATAAAATAATTGCAACAATTTACCAATCGCACCTATATATATATATATATATATATATATATATATATATATATATATATACTAGCAGTATAACCCGGCGTTGCTCGGGTGTAATGAAAGCTTTAAGACTAAGCCATGGTCTTGAAGCTCAGACTCTTTAGACGTTGGCACGAAAGACTAAAAGCAATTGTTTCTACTTAAAAAAGAAAACGTAGACTGAAAGAAAAATGAATGGATGTAAGTCAAATTTTCATTTCCTGGTATCGATCTTAAATAAGTTTTTTTCGTCGTAAACTGAATTTTGAAGGCTAAATAAGTCCTCTGAGTAAATGGTATCATGGATGAGACTAAGAACTACAATTATACCTACTTAGAGCCAAACCCAAAGCAAAAACTAAAATAAAAGGGCTGAAAAAAATACAGACATACAGGCAGTTAAACAGACACATACACAAACAACTTGACTTATATATATATATATATATATATATATATATATATATATTATCGATTTTCTGCACTATTATAAGAACTGCAACCTTGAAACTTCTGAATAATGTTTCTTATGTCTTTGGCTATGAGTGTATCAGATTTGATTATATGGGATCTCTCCTTCTCTAACCCGATTTTTTCGATTATAGATTTTCAATATTTATCGGGGGTAGCTCGACACAAAACCTAGCTAAGAACACTCGCAGACGCTTATAGTACAACTGTGTAAATTTTCAAGAAAATCGGTTTAGCCGTTTCGGAGTATATAGGTAACGGATATACACACACTCCGTCCTCTCCACTCTTTACAGTATTCTCATCCTTCTCTTACCCTCTTCCTGATATCCCCTGTAACCTGTCACTCTTTCTCATAACATTCTTCTTATGTAACCCCCTGCACAACAGTGGCAGTAAAATTACTTGCTTGGGGCAAACCGATTATAAAAAAAATATTTCATAACAATACTATATTTTTCTTTTTTATTCTGCTACTGTACTAGCTAACTATTCATGCTTGCTTCTCAGGTTTGATGTGTGCCTCTACTTCCCTGGTTAATATATTAGAATGTTAGTTAAGTATCGTTTGGTCAAAAAGTCTCTGTTAGTAGCTGATTCAACTGTCCAAATAAGTTATTAGTGCCGAACAGTCGAAGAAATTAACTTAATTAGAAGTGAAACTGTAGGTGTTTTTGTGGAAATGTTTTCAAAATATTACTGGTAGCATAAGACAAATAATTCAGAAATTTAAGAAATATAACAAAAAAAAAAATCGGTAGACAGAACTTTACGCTATTATTCAACCATACATGTTTAAACACACACACACACACACACACACACACACACACACACACACACACATATATATATATATATATATATATATATATATATATTGATAGTGGGTAATTCCAGTTCTCGACTTTGGAATTTGTTTCCTCCTACTTTTTTACTACTACTCTTCCTTCCCGTAATTATATTTAGGGAAAACATCCACTTTTCTTATGTATGCTTGAAGAGACCTAACAGTCGAAATCCGGGAGTAATGTGATACGGATTCTAAAAAATTGTACGGATAATTTTACTCTACTTCCTCAGGATAATATTGAGCACTTTTTGTTGTTTAGTGCCTTTGGGGACGGATTTTTTACTGCCCTCCATCTATATTTTCGTTGTCATATATATGTGTGTGTGTGTGTGCGTGTGTGTGTGTGTGTGTGTGTGTGGGGGGCAAGCCTCTTGCTCCTCTATCACGCCTTCCACGGAAAGTGCTCTGACGAGCTGTATTACCTGGTATCGCCAGGTTAAACATTCACAAGGACACGCCGTGTCATTTACATCGTATCAAAACGAATATAGAGCGGTCTGATGAAATGAGCTAATTTAGCTCATAGAAATGAATTATAACTTATAACCAATCTAAATGATGTGTTGAGTCTAAATGATGTGCTGCTATGGATAATATCCTTTGAGCTCTCTATACAGATGTAACACTTAATATTTTATATCAAGGATATCTTGTTAGATTATTCACAGACTTGACATATATATATATAAGACAAATTAAAGCAGAGACGTTATTTCATGGTAAATCGGAAATATAGGCCTATTTCAGGCTAACCATCTTCAGCTTCCGTCTTTATTGTACAAAAAATGTTTACACGAATATTTTGTACAATAAAGACGGAAGCTGATGATGGTTCGCCTGAAATAGGCCTACAATTCCGATTTACCATGAAATAACGTGTCTGCTTTAATTTTTCTTATGTTTGCTCTATATGTATTTATATACATATATATTTAGAGCTCTCTTAGAGTGTTATCCTACCACTGTATGTACAGGATACTCCTTTGGATTCTTCTATATCTACACCGCATGCTGATATATATATATATAGTCATCCGCAGACAGATCTGTTTCGCTGTATCACAGCTCATCCGACATCCGATTGCTTCTAATCAGGATTGAAACCCAACCGAATTGACATCAGTCGGCGATTCTATCTCTGATATATGGGCGCTCAGTAGAGGAAGGTAGATTTTAGCGTGTTATATACAATGTGAACACACGCAAGTACCTGAGAGTGTTCAAATTCATTACTGAATGATATATATATATTCTTTATTTGTAAACGAATTATTAAGCGCTAATCAAAAATACCTATTAGGTATGTACAACCATGGATGAAAGCGTCATTGTTTCTTGTAATTTTAAAAATTGCGCGTTCAAAAATTCCCCGCTACGCGAACGTTCAAAAAAATCACCGTTACTTGAGCGTTCTTAAAAAAACAAAAAAACTCAGTTATTGCAAATCTCCTGAAGACACAACATGGTAGAAACCTAAGTCGCCTTAATAACTCGTTTACAAATGAACAATATTCAAAAGTTCTACAATATAATTGTATTGAACCCTTTTTAATACAAATGTGTACTGGCCTAATCTTATTATTACCAATAACTAAGTAACTAAACAATCAATATATATATATATATATATATATATATATATATATAGGAAAGAATATTAATAAAAAGTTTTGAATTTAAAAACGTACTTTTTTAAACAGTATTTGTTTATTTTTATTATAAAAATAAAAATAAACAAATACTGTTTTAAAAAGTACGTTTTTAAATTCAAAACTTTTTATTAATATTCTTTCCTATACATATTAAGACAGTATACGTGGATGATCATCACTATATATATATATATATATATATATATATATATATATATATATATATATCGCATTATCTTCATTATTGTAAAGTTTATAACGTACTTTTAGGTCGTTAACAACTTTCTTTTTAAGACTCCCATTTGATACTGATATGATACACCAATGCTTAACTCCTGGGATTGGACAGATAACCTGTGCTGGAGTTGTTACGCGATGATAAGCTTTCCTTAATCGTGAACGACCAAAGTCCAGTCGGCTCCTGTACAGTTGTCAACTGTAATTATCTGTCAAAAGTTGAAAGTTATCGAAAAGGCCTGGTTTGTGTTTATAAGTGAGGAAATGGCCGGGTAAGACAGCATCGGCACTCTTTTTCCTGCAGTCGAGAGAAATAACCCTCCCCTTCATCAGCAGGAGGTCAACTCACTTTTCAACCTTCTTGCGCCAGTCAGTAACAGTGACCATTCATTCGTATACAAACCTGACCGACCCGTGCCCGCTCCTCTGATGGCCGAGCTTATTTCGTGAAGCAACCTACCTTTTATCAGTCTTTTTTTTTTTCTTTTCTTTCTTCTTCCAGCTATATTGGAATTTATTAGGTAAATAGCTGATGGCAAGACGAGCAGGTGAGATGAGCAGTGGCGGGGGAATCGAGTCGGAGGCAAGTAATTGAAGGTGTCAGCGTTTACGTCAAGGAAAGAGTGGGATGGGTCAGTAAGGATCTGTACGGTCGCCGGTCTTTTAACATTTACCGCATGCAGAATGTGGTAAGGCCTAAAATCTTCCTTTTGACTGACCTTGTTGACCCTTCAGTGACCACAGAACTAACGCATGCGCACAGAGATATAGAGCAATAGACAAGCGTTTGCAAGTAGATTCATTAAAAAGCCAGAAATCTCTACTTAGGATTCCATATGTAAACGTATAGAGATAATTAAGCCCGCGCAGGATTTTATACATTCATACAAACGCACGCGCACAAAAAATTATATATATATATATATATATATATATAAAGAGAGAGAGAGAGAGAGAGAGTATATTTGGGTAGTGTTGCTTCTTTTATGCATGTTTCCTTAAATACAAGTTTATTTTATGACATGTGCCTTGTATTTTTACAATTTTCCCTTTTACAGGACGGAGTTCGTGAATAATTTGTCCAGTTTTTGTTTTCTCAAGCGCTTTCAGTTAATAATTTAGGTATACAGATGGAATATGAGTTCATCAGAAAAAAAATAGAAAGGTGTTAAAGACAATGTGGACCTTCTTTCCGGACTTGTTCAACCAATACAGCGAGAAAATTCTGAGAGAATTAGATGTCTTGCAGGGATTTGTTGTTGCCGTAACAACCTTAATATATGCAGATCCCACAGCCTTGATAGCAGACACGGAAAGAAAAATACAAAAGCTCCTACAGAAGATAGCGAAAGAAAGCGAGAAGAAAGGACTAAATATAAACGACAAGAATACCGAATGCATGGTTGTCAACAAAAGGGCGAGTCCAAAATGAGAATTACAAATCGGGGATACAAAAAATTAAACGTATATAAAAATTTACATATCTGAGAAATATTGTCCGAAGTGTTATCCTGAGATCGGAAGGCGCATTGGGACGTCCAAAGATGTACTCGAAAAGCTAAGTATTAGAAGTCAGAAAATTTTCGTTAGAAAAAAAGAAAAGAGTACTGAACTGTTACCTGATATCTGTGCTCCTATATGGCAGTGAATACTGAACAATCTCCTCAAAGATGAAGAAGAGACTTGAAGCAACATCAATGCAGTTCTACAGAAAGATGATAAAGATACCATCGAGCGAACAAGTGAGCAACGACGAGAAATTGGAGAAAATAGAAATTAAAAGATTAACGAAGAGGCAGTTGAAATTTCTTGAGGTTAGTAATGTGGAAGGCAGGCTTGGAAAATCTGAGACTAACAGAAAAAATTGGGGGGGAAAGACTGCGGAAAACGGCGCGTAACAAGCATGATGGGCTTGATTAAATGGACGGTAGAACAGGGCTCTGGAGAAATAATAAAAAGACGGAAGTATATATATGCAAATACTTGATGGCGGCGATTTGATTTCGACTAATGTCATCGCTTGACTGATCGTCAAACATGGGCAGCACAGACTTAAATTCTCTTGAGCAGATATGACAACGTTGAGCGCCTCTTATAGTAGGTCTTATGGGAATATTTTGTTGAACTTTCATACGACGTTTTACGTCACCAATTAAGATAGAGTCTTTTAAACATTCGCTTTCAGCAGAAATACCGTATAACATATAGTTATAATGTATACAAATCGACTTACGATACCGAAATAGTCTAAAACATGTTAGTGTAATCGGTTGATCCCCCCACAACTTATATGTCTAAAATGTCTACATGTTAATGCGTCATTCTTCTTCAAACACGTATTGAGCACTTTCTAATACAACTGTCTACTGGTCTAATTTATATCAAATTTAAATCTATAACTGTTTAGTGTATATGTTTACGCTCTCACACTCTGATTGAGCACTCTGGAAGAATGGTAGACTTTGAAAAACAGCAGCTACTCTGGCATCTACGCATCGTTCATTCAGCAATGAATTAGAACACTCTCAGCCGTTGGGCGTGTATAATGATAATATACACACTAAAAAGTCCGCCTCCTTCTCCCAAGCGCCCATAGCTCAGAGGTAGAATCGATGACTGACGGTCCGGTTTCAATCCTGGGTTAAAAAGCAATGGGAGTCTAACTGTACTGATGAGCTGTGATACAGCGAAACAGCTCTGTCTGCAGATGACTATATATATATATATTAGAAAAAGAAATAGGGTTGTTCCAACGAGAGAAATTGGTATAGAATAAAAAGTGTGAGAGGCCGTGAACGTTTTGTTTAACGTGTATCTTTATTGTTGTTGTTATTATACATGTTATGATAATTTAAGTGTCCATTATGGTATTTGTGACGCTACACGTGTTTCGAGTCTAAGATTGACTCTCTTCAGGCGAATAAATTTGTGGCTATACGTATCGAGTTCCTTTTGTTTCTGCGGGCCAAGTTGTTGTTTATAAATAAGCAAGTGAGTAGAAAAATAAATATAAAAAACAAAAAAAAGATAAATCAAATCAGTAAAATAAATTAAATAAGATAAAATATATAATACTACGACGAAACCCTTGATGAATTTTAACTTCACATCACGGAACTGATTAGAGAACTGGAAAGGATTATTATAAAAATAAATAGACATAATATGGGTTTGAATATATATATATATATATATATATATATATATATATACTTTAGTCATTTTTTCTACCTTCGTAACGTATATATTACTAAGAGCCGATAAAGCAGGATTTTGAGAGCAATTCTCTAAATGTAAAATATTGAATTTATATATGAATTAAACATTTGCATATAAACTGTACATCGAGTTCCCTGTTGGGTTAGATTTAATATTCACTCAAATATTACTAGGATCCATTGCGATTATTTACCAAATCTTTTCGAGGATTTATTACCGATATATATATATATATATATATATATATATATATATATATATATATATATATATATATATAACTTAATTTTTCTTATATTGAGCAATTTTGACGGGTAAATTTAACATCCATCTCATCAGCAAGACCAAAACATCATGGGAAAAATTTTCGTCTTTCTGATGTGATGAGTCTTAAATGGTCATCCGATTTAAGAAAATTTGAAATTTTTTATATCTAATAAATAATGGCTCTGTAAATAAATATAAATTTAATTACATTGAGCCCTCTGGCTGGATAAGTGTTAATATCTAATATTAATTGGATCCTTTGAGATTTGCCTCTAAGTCGTTTTATTCAAATTTTTGTCCAATATATATATATACATTTGTGTGTGTGTGTGTGTGTATGTGCGTCTGTTAAACTCAAATTCAGATGGTTGAACAAATATGAAGCTGCTCGTAGCCTTGAAGTTTATCCCTTTTCTGACCTAGTTTTAACAGATCAATGGGGAAATAATATACTTGTAACTTAGAATACCTAAAACTTCTTAGCTAATATTGTTTCATTATCATTGTTCAAACCGTGATTTTTTTCTTTTGTCACGTGATCCAGCGCCTTAAGCGTCGGTCGGTTGTTAATATCACTCCAGATCTCAACTCGTTTATGCAATCCTTTACTAAAGATGTTGGACAAATTCTGTCATTGTTTCAGACGAAAAATAAATTATGGCTGCTAAAACCGGTTCAAATCTCATTATCAAACCTTCAAATTTTTTTACGCTGTTTTGTAAAAGAATGACTTATTTTCCACTCAATAAACTCTTTCCAACAGACGTAACGTCGAAAGTCGATTTCTAAAATAACCTTTCGTTCCATTAATTCTGACCTTGACAGCTGGGACACCCCATGCTACAAATCATCTTTGTTTACTGTGTTTTATAATTTTAAAGAGAAATCGTCATTCAGATAAATTATTCCCAAGAACTCTGTAAAACAAACACCCGCGTGGAAGCTTTCCCTACAATATTAACCTCTTTAAATGTTTAATCCTTATCTTCATAATCTTTAAGTTCCACAACCTCCTCTTAAATTCCACTCAAAAACGCCTGAAACAGAAGTTTACCACCTTGAGTGCTGCTTGAACTTCAGTATAGGTGAATTAAAAAAATGTTGATTAAATAGATGAATGTGATAAAATGAAGATTGTTATGTTAATGAGAAAAAAATGAAGAAACTGAGGAAAAATATCTAGGGGTCAAAAAGTTTTGCGTTCAAGTATATATATATATATCACAGCTCATCAAGTTTTGCGTTCAAGTATATATATATATATGTGTGTCACAGCTCATCAATATATATATATATATATATTGATTAGCTGTGATACAGCGAAACAGATCTGTCTGCGGATGACTATTTATGCTCTTACACCCTGATTGAGCACTCTGGAAGAATGGTAGACTTTGAAAAAAAACAGTAGCTACTCTAGCATCTACACATCCTTCATTCAGTAAGGAATTAGAACACTCTCAGCTACTGGTGTGTGTATACATCATATATGACACGCTAAATGTCTGCCTCCTCCTACCGACCGCCCATAGCTCAGAGGTAGAATCGCCGACTGACGCCAATTCGGTCGGGTTTCAATACTAGGCAAAAAGCAATTGGATGTCTAAGCGTACTGATGAGCTGTGATACAGCGAAACAGATCTGTCTGCAGATGACTATAAATATTAATATATGTGTGTGTGTGCATTCATGTATATGATAGTATATATTATGACCAAAAACTGACTCATATATATATATATATATAGAGAGAGAGAGAGAGATTTCTATATTCACACAAAACACACACTTCCACAAAGAGGTAAGTCAAAAGGAATACATAACTATAGAGAATATCCCCTCAAGTCAACTTGCTAAACTTCGGCAATAGGCAGGAGGTCATATGATCAGAAAGTAGCTGTCACTCACAGTAAAGCTTAAGTCCAGACTGAGGTGAGAGCATATATGGTAAGGCTGCCCACTGGACAAGGAGATAGAAGAATCGAACACATCAAAGATATAAGAAAACACGAAGTCTATAAAACGAAGGTGGTATGGAGAAACGGTCGGGACTAGAAAGTCTGAGCCATCTGGCAAGTGCCCATGGTGAGTGGACCTCTTCAGGAAGGTACTTGCTTAGAGAAAGCATGTGTGGGGCAGGAGACGGTTTCAACGAGAATGATGATGACGGCGGCGGCGAAATGGTGATCATGAAGGTTGCAGCTGAATTAGTGTTTTGAGGGATGATGAGCCGATGGGGTTGCTGTTGGTGACGGTTGGTGTTTGTATGTGCGGTCAGGGTAAAGAATGGATGAAAGTCTTGGAGAGGTGGGAAACGATAGATAGATAAAGGAAAGCGTGGAGAGAGAAGAAAGGAGAAAGAAAAAAAGAAATCAAAGAGGGAAGGCAAATGAAAAGTTGAAAAGGGCTGAAAAGAGACACAAACGGAAAAAAATTGATGTTAGTCTGAAAAGAAAGATTTTTTAAAAATGGTAAAAGAAAATAATTAGAAGTTAGAAATTAGAAAATAAAGACTTTTAACGAAACTTGGTTATAAACAACCGACAATTTGAAATGAATTGTTTGAACATTATTGGTTATCGATACTCGTATTTAAGTAGATATTCTGTTTTTTAATTAAGCAGTATTATATATTTATATCTACTGGCCTGATTATTTACGATAAATTTTTATTACGAAAATGTGTGTCATTCGGCAGGATTCGAACCTATGTAGATAGGGGTCGCAGGTTCGAATCCTGCCGAATGACACACATTTTTCGTAATAAAAATTTATCGTAAATAATCAGGCCAGTAGATATAAATATATAATACTGTTTAATTAAAAAAACAGAATATTTATTTAAATACGAGTATCGATAACCAATAATGTTCAGACAATTCATTTCAAAATAAAAACTGAAAACGAGGCTAAAATGATGAAAAGGTAAACGCTACACCGGACAAATAAAATGAATAAAAAGAGGGAAAAAAATGAGGAAAAGAAAGAAAAAGGAAAGAATGAAAATAAACCTAAAAGAGTTGAAGAGAAAAAAGGAATGACTCTAAAAACAAAAGATTTTTTCATACTATAATGAAAGAAAAAGATAAAATCCTGGAAAGAAAGAAAGAAAGAAAGAAAGAAAGAAAGAAAGAAAGAAAACTTAAATCAGAATAGAAAAAAAAGAAGATAAAAAGCTATAAAAAACTAAAAACAAAAAATGAGTTTTTCATACTATAATGAAAGAAAAAGATAAAATCCTGGAAAGAAAGAAAGAAAGAAAGAAAACTTAAATCAGAATAGAAAAAAAAGAAAAGAAAAAGCTATAAAAAACTAAAAACAAAAGATGAGTTTTTCATACTATAATGAAAGAAAAAGATAAAATCCTGGAAAGAAAGAAACAATCAAACAAACAAACAAACAAAGAAAACTTAAATCAGAATAGAAAAAAAGAAAATAAAAAGCTATAAAAAACTAAAAACAAAAGATGAGTTTTTCATACTATAATGAAAGAAAAAGATAAAATTCTGGAAAGAAAGAAAGAAAGAAAGAAAGAAAGAAAGAAAACTTAAATCAGAATAGAAAAAAAGAAAAGAAAAAGCTATAAAAAACTAAAAACAAAAGATGAGTTTTTCATACTATAATGAAAGAAAAAGATAAAACCCTGGAAAGAAAGAAAGAAAGAAAGAAAGAAAGAAAGAAAGAAAGAAAGAAAGAAAACTTAAATCAGAATAGAAAAAAAAAGAAAAGAAAAAGCTATAAAAAACTAAAAACAAAAGAAGAGTTTTTCATACTAGAATGAAAGAAAAAGATAAGATCCTGGAAAGAAAGAAAGAAAGAAAGAAAGAAAACTTAAATCAGAATAGAAAAAAAAAAGAAAATAAAAAGCTATAAAAAAGAAATATAATGTCTGAATAAAGAAAGAAATAATTTAGAAAAACAAAAGATGTAACTTTGACTTGAAACTCCTGAAACTCAAACAAATCTGCACGAGATAACGATGTTAAAATAATCATTTAAAAATGAAATAACGATTTTGAGGTATACTCTCTAATCACGACTCAACGACTGTAAAACAATTTAAAAATCAATAGAATGTAATCGCGCTGAAATTTTCTATTGCCCACAATACGCAACATGAAGACAAATGGAGCAAATAATCAACTTCAAATACAATACTTAAACTGAGAATTAATTAAATTAGTAATTATTAATAATAATTAATACATGTTTAAATGAATATATGATTTACCATTTACGCTAAGTGGAAACCATTACCAATTTGAGAGAATCTGGAGCATGAACATGATTCTTTACAGAACTACTGATATTTATAGAACTAAAAAACTAAACAAAGCAAAAAAAAAAAAAAATGAAAACCTCAACTGTGAATAAAAAATTAAAAAATACCCCAGTTACAGTTATCTGTTACGATGTTTATCTTACCTCGTCTCTGGTATCTAAAGTAATATAAAAACTTGACCCTCATAAGGCGAGCGGAGGTGATAGAATCCCGGTCATTGTCCTTAAGAAATGTGCCCCTGAACCCGCCTCTGTCCTCTCTAAACTCTATAATTACTGCCTTTCTGCATCCTGCTTTCCTGCATGCTGGAAGTCCTCTTCTGTTGTTTCTGTATTTAAGAACTCAGGGGAACCCTCGGACCCATCCAACTATCACCCTATCAGCCTTCTACCAATTTTCGGAAAAGTGTTCGAGGCTAGTATCAATGCTGAAATAGCTCGACGACTTACTGCCCATAAAATTATTCTCAGACAGGCAGTACGGCTTCCAAATTTGCCAGGTCTACAGCCAATATGCTGACGACCATCACGGAGTACATATACCAGGCCCTTGATAAATCCGGCAAGGCTCGTGCTGTTGCCCTGGATATCTCCAAGGCTTTTGATAGGGTTTTGGCACGCTGGCCTTCTGCGCAAGCTACAAGGCTATGGTATCACTGGACGCTTGCTTGATCTGATTCAATCTTTCCTATCTAACCTCATAATGAAGGTTGTCTTGAATGGTCATGCTTCCACACCCTACTACACGAACGCTGGTGCTGTCCATGGCTCTATCCTAGGCCCGACGCTCTTCCTGATCTGCATAAATAATTTCCCAGACGTGATCAAATCCCCAGTAGGCATTGGCGCAGATGACATCACAATTTACTCCCGCATCAGTGAGAAATCCAGCAGGGTAGACAAACATAACCTCGCTGCTGATCTTGAGAAGGATCTACACTCAGTAGTGAACTTGGGTAAGAAGTGGCTTGTAAATTTCATTGCTTCTAAAACGAAACTGCTATCTATCTACCATCACAGGCAACCTCCTCCTGCCCCCCCCCCCTAAGCATGGACCAAGCTAGTTTCCCTGAAAGTAATATACTCGGCCTTACCCTATCTTCCGACCTCAAGTGGAATCATTACATTGAGTCAATAACTAAATCCACTACTAGGAATGTTAGGTCACTGTGTCGAGCCAGGAAGTTTTTTTCCGCCTAAATCCATCTTGCACATATACAAATAACGATCTGTCCGTGCATAGACTGCTGTCATATATGGTCAGGCGCACCTGCTGTTCATCTCAGTATTCTCGACAGGCTTCAAAGGAGAATCTGTATTGTGATAGGTCCCGACTTGGAAGCTCGATTCCAGCCATTTTCTCGCCGACGGGATGTGGTTTCACACTGTCTATTCTACATATATGTTCATGGCTTCTGCTCCAACGAACTTAAGTCACTGATGCCCCCTCCACAAGAATTTACTCGGGCAATCAGACTGGCAACAAAGTCCCAGCCTTTTACAGTTAAATCAACCAAAATGCAGGTAACAATTCTACTCCATCAGTTTCTTTTCTCGCACTTCCCGCCTCTGGAACTCCCTTCCATATACTTGCTTTTCTGACGGCTACAACCTCCAGGAATTTAAATGCAATGTCAATACCCATCACTTATCCACTTGACTCCAGTTATTTCTACATCATCTCGTATATTTTGTTCTTTTTCTTTCTCTCTACCTTCGCAACTGTCTACACGCCTTCTCTTGCCCTTTCTCTGACACCCCCTGTAACTGGTTCGTCTTTCTCTTCACTCTCTTCCTGTCTAAACTTTTCCCCTTATATAGCCCCTTGCGCATCAATGGCGGCACCGCCTTGCTTGGGGTGAAAGGATTAAAAAATATATCAAAGGAAAGAATATGATATACTTCAAAAACATTAGGTATAATTTAGCATATCACGGTGAATATTTCATATATTAGTAGAATTCACGTCAACCTGAATAAACAATTATATTTTATACTTTTTTTTCTCTTAGAAAACAGTTTATTGTTATTATTGAAGGATTACGTAAAAAAAGACAACATTTTATTCTTTGTTATAAAATGTCGGACTTCCACATATCCAGCAACATTTATGACAAAAAGGAGATAGATAGATAGGTAGATAGATAGATAGATAGATTTGATTCTACAAGAAAATGTGGGCCCCGAAGAACTTTTAATGAAAATTGGAAAGGAAATGATATATTTCATAGAATCAGAAAGAGCTATTTCAAATGTCTTGTACACATAATGAGGAAATAAACTTTTGGAGAATTTAACAAGTCATATCGAATATAACAGAAAATAGAGGGAAACGGCGAATAACCTGCTTCCCGAATTTGTGCAAAGGGATGGCTGAACTGAAAACAAGATGAATAATAAAGAGACACAAAATGCTTAGCCCTAAAATGAATAGAATGTCGTGGAGAGACATAATCATCCCTGTTTTCAACGAACACAACACAAAACAAAAATTGATTGATTTGAAAAGATTGAGAGAAAGAGAGAAATTTATCTTAAAGAGAAAAAAATGTTGGAATTAAATTAAAAAATCCGTAAAACCTTTGAAAAGTAAGCAGAGAAAAATATAAAGAAAATAATGTGGTTGTTTACAAATCTCTGTGTTGTCTGGTATAAGAATATTATATCTGTGTGCTCAATAAAGATAAGTGATTTTCTAAGCTTGGCTTAAATGTAGCACAGGGTTAAAATGAAGATAGTATCCACTGCGCTAGTGAGTCGTCCGCCATACCAATTCTCTATTTTTTGCGGTATGTTTAATACTCTATGTTTCGTAATCAACTATAAATCTAATGCAAGATCACAGCATTGGCGCACCCAATGAGAATGGAATTCTCAATATTTGGTTTACAAGACGGACATGCTAACCGTCATTAAAGCTAGCTTTTTTTATCCGAGGTTGTAAAATCACATCACCCACAGACAATCAATCTCACAACGGCGTTCATTCTAACCACCGCCTATCAAGTGTCCTTAATTATTTACCAATGTCATCTTAGTCTGGGATAAGGCTACAAGAAGGTGTATTGAGGAGGATTTTGGACTGAGCTGACTCCCCTTAAAAATCTAGCTTGTTAACAATAGCTCCTCGACAGAGGGCCAACTAGGAAAATGTCGTTCGTCGACAAACAAATAATTCGAATCAATCAAACATACAAATACTTACACAATGTCCACCCTCGTCACTTTTATAGATATAGATAACAATGTAGAAACATTTTTGAATACAAAACTAGAAGAGATTTTTAGTTTTCTAAAATAAAAATGAATAAAAACAAAAAGATTTAATTAAAATCTGACTAAATCAATCTTCTCACTATAACCGAACATTAAAAAAAATAACTTAAAACCCCACCTTTTTCTGGCATTAAATAGCCCACATAGGTTGATATGCCATTTAACAAAACTCAAATTCAAACGTAACATGACCAACAAAATTTAGTTTATAAGTTGACCTACGGACTAAATTACGTAGATTATTATTTGAAATGATTAACTCGTGTACTAAATTTTTCATTCAATATGATTAATTAAATTACCTATGCTATTACTTAACATGTTTGACTGTATAATATAGTTTATTACTTAATATGATGAGTAATTTACTTAAATTATTACATAACATGATTAATGAATTAATTAGTTTATTACTTAATATGATGAGTAATTTACTTAAATTATTACATAACAAGATTAATGGATTAATTAGTTTATTACTTAATATGATGAGTAATTTACGTAAATTATTACATAACATGATTAATGGATTAATTAGTTTATTACTTAATATGATGAGTAATTCACTTAAATTATTACATAACATGATTAATGGATTAATTAGTTTATTACTTAATATGATGAGTAATTTACTTAAATTATTACATAACATGATTAATGGATTAATTAGTTTATTACTGAATATGATGAGTAATTTACTTAAATTATTACATAACATGATTAATGAATTAATTAGTTTATTACTTAATATGATGAGTAATTTACTTAAATTATTACATAACATGATTAATGGATTAATTAGTTTATTACTTAACATGATGAGTAATTTACTTAAATTATTACATAACATGATTAATGGATTAATTAGTTTATTACTTAATATGATGAGTAATTTACTTAAATTATTACATAACATGATTAATGGATTAATTAGTGTATTACTTAATATGATGAGTAATTTACTTAAATTATTACATAACATGATTAATGGATTAATTTGTTTATTACTTAATATGATGAGTAATTTACTTAAATTATTACATAACATGATTAATGGATTAATTTGTTTATTACTTAATATGATGAGTAATTTACTTAAATTATTACATAACATGATTAATGGATTAATTAGTGTATTACTTAATATGATGAGTAATTTACTTAAATTATTACATAACATGATTAATGGATTAATTAGTGTATTACTTAATATGATGAGTAATTTACTTCAATTATTACATAATATGATTAATGGATTAATTAGTTTATTACTTAATATGATGAGTAATTTACTTAAATTATTACATAACATGATTAATGGATTAATTAGTGTATTACTTAATATATATTAATTAGATTATCTAGTTTATTACTTAATATGATTAACTAGATTGCGTGGCTTATTGAAATCCTGACTAGATTACCGAGTTTATTACTCATTACCTAGATTATTACTAAACATGATTAATTCGATTACCTTAATCATTACTCAACATGATTAACTACATTGCATAGTTTATCGCTTAACTTAGATTATCTAGTTTATTACTTACTTTATTAACGCGACTAACAAGATTAACTAGTTTATTACTTAACATGTTTAACTACACTACGACGTATTTTACTTAACATGATGACTAGTTAAGTTAATTTATTACATGACATCATGACTAGCTCATTTTTTAACGCAATAGCAAGATCATCTTGTTTATAACTTAAAATGATTAATTTGATTACCTAGATTTTTAATTAACATGATTAACTAGTTTTCTATGTTTATTAATTAAAATGATTAAATTGATACCTACTTTATTACATGAATTATAGATTACACTAGCAGCGTAGCCCGGCGTTGCCCGTGCAACTCAGAACATTTTTTAATTAGATGATTAATGCAGCGTGTTGCGATTTCCGAGCGCTTGTAGTCGCCGCCTCACTTTAAAACTCAGTTATATAAAAAAATTAATTATATAAAAAATTGTTGTTTAAAAATTGTTAAAAATTCTATTAAAATAATCTATTTCATTTTGTTTTGCGTAAACGTGAGTTGATGTTTTGTGTGACATTGTAAACAACATTGCGTTTGTTTTTGTTTCAAAATTACGGGGGAAAATATTTATATTTTTGTTGACTAAATGAATTTCAGAAATTTTCGAAAAATATCTAAAAATGTAGATATTTAATTTTAGAGGAAATAGTTACATTAATGACACACGAATTACAGACAGTTGATTTCCTGCATGAAATATTTAGCAAAAAAAAGGTTTATTTTTTTAGTTTTATTTTCTGAAGTATGAAATATTAAATCTGAAAACAAAAGACTTAAATAATCAAATTAATCATTTGCACATTTTTTTTTTTTACGTATTTTGTTTTTGTTTGAAAAAACACTTTTTTTAAAAATAATTCTTTTGTTTCAAAATTACGGGGAAATATATTCACATTTTTTGTTGACCAAATTAATTTTTAAAACGTTGGAATAAAAATTAAATATAAAGGCTCATTTTTTTTTTTAGTCGCGTTAGACACGTGTGATTTGATTTCTGTGACGTAATCTAGCAACCATCTTAGATCTTAGATATTTTACGGATCAAATGTAAACAATCGGCGTCATTGGCCAAAAAGTGCGAAAGAGAAAATTGCTGAATTTAAACTCAAAAAGTGTCGACCTGGCTTCTCTGTAAATTTGTGTCCCTAGAAAGTTTGAATGGCGTAGCTTAAAAATGTAAGCGTGCATAGATTACAGTCACACACAGACTCACAGATTGCGTTTTATATACATAGATTATTTATTCAGTCAGTTATGTCAGTTAGTGCCATACGTAATACACGCTTGGGCGATCATGTCTTTTTCAAGATATGACTGACTGGGCAGAAGTAGGTTGCCATTGATTTCTGCGGTAGACAGGTTGCCGACCAAGGCTATAGAACCCAATCTGTCCTGCTGTTTAACCCATAACTGGAGGGAAGAGACGGATTAATACCTTTCCCAAGGGTATTTGTGCGTAAGTGAATGCAATAGATTCAGTTGGAATTCGAACTCGGCTCCCCGGTTTCTCGTTCCAAGCTGATATCCACTGTACCACAACGCACATCCAGATTATTTATTACTTGGGATTATAAGTAGATTACTTACTATATTGCAAAATATAACGACAAAGACGTTCAATCTATTACTTAAAGTGATTTATATCTTAAATTGACTGGATTAGCTAGTTTGTTACATGACATGAATTTTTTTTTTATCATTTTACCCCAAGCAAGGCATTCCACTGCCACTATTGCGCAAGGAGTTACATAGGGGAAGGTGATGAGAAAGAGTGGTTAGATATAGGAAATGTCAGAAGTGGGGTGATAGACGGGTAGGGATATCGAGGATGAGGGTTGGGTAGGTGGGAAGAGTGTTTGAGAGAATGGATGCGAATTAATGTGTTAGGAGGTGTCTATTGACCTTACATTGAAACTCCTGGAGATTGTAGCTGTTGGGGAAGCAAGCATGTTGAAGGGAATTCCACAGGCGGGAAGTGCGAGAAAAGAAGCTGTTGGAGTAAAAATTGCGGTTACATTTTATCGGTTTCACTGTAAAAGGGTGGGACCTAGTTGCTAATCTAGTATCTCATGCAAATTCGTAACTAGGGGCACCAGTGATCTTAAGTTCATTAGAACAGAAGCCGTAAAAGTATTCATAGAAGACGAACGGGGAACCCACGTCACGCCGGTGAGAGAGTGACTGCAGCTGGTCTGGCAAGTCGGTATCGATCACATTACAGATTCTCCATTGTATTTTGTCAAGAACCCCGAGGAGAACAGCAGGGGCACCCGACCATATGTGGTAGCAGTATTCAATACACAGGCGGATGGTAGATTTTTATATGTGCAGGATAGATTCTGATGGTGGATTATCTATATTATTATTTAACATTATGGCGAGATTATGTTAATTTATTGCATAAAATAAGTAATAGATTACCCTGTTTATTCCTTTACATAATTAACTAGATTAACTAGTTTATGACTTGCATGATTAACTAGAATAGATAGGTTATTACTAGGCTTAATGACTAGATTGACTATTTTATTACATACCATAATTGATTAGATTACTTAGTTTATTGCTTAACACGATTAACTGGATTACCTAGTTTATAGAAATGATGACCACATGACCGATTTTATTACTTAACATGATAAACAAGATTATCTTGTTTAGTAATAATTATTTAACATTACCAAGTTTATTACTCGTCCTTATGGTTAGATTACCTAATTCTATTACTTATAATGAGGACCAGATTATCTAGTTTATTACTTAACCAGATTAACTAGTTCATTACTTTGTCCGAAGTCAAGACTATAGTGTTTATTACTTAAGATGATTAAAGATTACCTAGTTTATTTTTTGACATGATTAGCCATATTACATTGTTGATGACTCAACAGGGTTTACTAGATTGACTAGTTAATTAGTTGCTATGATCATTAGATTACCTAGTTTATTTCGTAACATAAATAATTAGATTAACTATTTTATTGCTTAACCCGAGTAACAAGATTGCCTATATTTAACCTGATTAAATAGAGTCAGTCACTTAAGGTCTATACATGATACATGTCTCGAAAGAGAGATGACTTACTGGACAGAAGATTTTCCTGAAGTAGGTTATCATTACTTTTTGTAGTAAACTGGTTGCCAGCCCAAAACCCATTCTGTCTTGCTATTTAACCCATAGCTGCAGAGAGAAGAAGATTTTCACGCAGTAGGTTGCCATTGCTTTCTGTAGTAGACTAGTTGCCAACCAAGGCTATAGAACCCAATCTGTTCTGCTATTTAATCCATAGCTGGAAGGAGAAGAGACAGAATAATATCTTTCCTAAGGGTATTTACGCGTAAGTGAACGCAACGAATTAAACTGAAATTCGAACTCGGCTCCCCGCTTTCTCGTTCGGGGCCGATATTTACTGCACCACCCACGCACATCCTAATAAATAGATTACTTAGTTTATTACTACACATAATGATTTATGGTGCAGTGGATATCGAATCGGATCGACAAATCGAGGGAGCCGAGTTCGAATTCCAGTCGAATTTCTTGCATTCACTTACTCGCAAATACCCTTGGGAAAGGTATTACTCTGTCTTTTCTCTTCGGTTATGGGTTAAATAATAGGACAGATTGGGTTCTATATTCTTGGCTGGCAACCAGTCTACCGCAGAAAGTAATGACAACCTAATGCTAGATAATCTTCTGCTCAGTCAGTCATGTCTCTTTCGAGACATGATCGCTCAAAGCGTGTATCACGTATGGCACTTAACTGAATGACCAGATTATCTACTTTATTATTTTACATGATTAGGTGGATTACATCGTATATTAATTAACAGTATGACTAAATTATCTAGTTTATCATATTACATTATGACGAGATTACTTATATTTTTATACGGAAATATAGACACGAACGTTTAAAAGAAACTTTAAAAAACAATCTCGTTTTCATTTTGTTTCTAACTTGCTTCAATGTCCTTCTTGCGTTTGCCAAATTTTTGCAACCCCCGCAAAACAAGGGCAATCATCCTTTTCTGTTTCACGCAAATATTAAATAAACGATGAAAAGAAATTGAATAAAGGTAATTTAGCGATTGGCAGGTAATTCCTGGGCAGGATAATTTTAAAAGAAACAATTAATCAGAGGATCAGAGGTCAGATTTCCTGGGCTGGCGTAACCTTTGGCATTTTTTCAGGAAAGAGTCGATAGCAATAATTATCATCCGTCATTTCACTTACAACAAAATATTGGGGCCAGCAACAATTATTTGCAATTAGCGTTGTCTTAACAGTTGGTCATTTTGTGAAAAGAGAGAACACGCATCTTTGATAAAATGAAATGATTTGGCTCTCTGCAACATTTGATGAAAGACATTTCCAAAGAAATCACTTTTTTTCTTTGTATAATTTTAGTAAGTTACAGGCAGACATTTTGTTTTGTAAGATTGTACAAAGTTGAACCACTGATCTTCCTTTTCTTATCTCTTCTAGAGATATTAACTTTATCTGTGACAAAATCACCTAAAAGAGCAATCAGCGATGTTCATACTCACTACAAAAGCAGTAATCTGCACAGCTTCTTTTTTTAAGCTATTGTTCACATAATGCTCAAGAGCCACTCAAGGTAGTAATTCCATGAATATTGTTGTTTTCTGGAAGTAATAGAAAGAGTTAAGAAGTGCAAATTACGAGAATAAGTAGGAAAAATAACAATTGAATCATTGATTCGTTTTCTACAAATTATGAAGATTTTTCAGTTTATTTAAAGCCAGAAAATATTTGTACATTCTAAGAGGTTATTGTAATAACATAAGCTGTCTCGTCCCTGCATTCAATGTAATTACATCCACAGCCAATCGAAATAATTAGAAATGTGATCCCTGCGTGCAGAATCTTTGGAAAATACATCAAAATCAAAGATTAATCCAAGCTTTGACAGTTGGTTCGACGGTGATGCCAGCACGAAGTCACAAATCATCGTGACCGAAAAGGTTGATCGTACTGGACACTTCGATCCTCGCTGATTACCCCATATTGAGGCATTGTGCAATACCAAAGCCACGGTTAGTTTTTAAAGGCGCTCCGCTGTGTTGTGTTGGTTAGCAAGCTTATATCGCTAGATCAGTTATAACCGCAAAAGTAATTTCAATCCTCCCTGACTGCTGAATTATCTCGACATTGTGCCACATCTTAGCTATATATATTAAATCGCTATACACTTGGGTGGAGGCAATATGTATAATTTATCCGGTCGGCGGAAGTTCCTACAATTAATCATTTCTGATCTCTGTACAAACAATTAATGTCAGTATTTTTCTTTAAAAAAAAATTTAAAAAATTCAGAAACTTCAGAAAACTCTCGTAACGGTTAAAGTTTCTATAGAAGGAAATAAGGATATTCTTCAATTCTTTAAAGAATTCAGAAGAATGTAAACGACTACGATGCCCTCTAAGTAAACTAATGACACAACATCTAATTTGTTACCAACGTTTTATCACAGAAATCATTGCTGGCCCACTGTAAAGTTTCAGATCACTACAATAGGATGTGCGTTGTGGCGCAGTGGATATTGGCTCAGAACAAGAAATCGGGGAGCCGAGTTCAAATTCCAGTCGAATCCATTGCGTTCACTTACGCGCAAATACCCTTGGGAAAGGTATTAATCCGTCTCTTCCTTCCAGTTATGGGTTAAATAACAGGACAGATTGGGTTCTATAGCCTTGGCTGGCAACCAGTCTACCGCAGAAAGCAATGGCAACCTACTGCGGGATAATCTTCTGCCCAGTCAGTCATGTCTCTTTCGAGACATGATCGCCCACGCGTGTTTCACGTATGACACTTAACTGACTGACTGACTGACAATAGGTGACCAACACCTGTTCCATATTAGGCATATTTCTACTCTCACCAATGAAGGATTTAATATTTGGAAACGGAATCGAATCATCTGTTTCTCTTCTCAACAAATTTCCCATTCGATTTCTAATTTCCAGTCGAATGTGTCGTTCAATATTTGAGTTCTTACCTAAAAATGGTTTTCCACTTAAAATGGTACAATTTATACTTGGCAGTAGAAATTTGGGGCGGTGTCTTCTCTCCGTTTTCCAAAGGCCAAATCACGCGAAGCTAATCCATGTAGAGAATTTCCTCATTTCCTGAAGATCAAATCGTCCATTTTACCTTTACTTCGTCTTCTGAAAACGGTTTCAAATTTAATTTGGCCCTCATCTTGAGATTATGGCGGAGTCTGCAAAACTGATTCTTCACTTACCCATTAAAAATATGGTTTTTCTGGGATAGTTCTGATACATTTGTATATGCGTCACATAATCAAAACTTCTTCTTTTCACACACGCGCACACACACACACACACACACACACACACACACACATGTATATATATATATTCATAGAGAATTCGGCCGATTACGCAACCTTGGTTTCAACGTTTCGGTATCTTCAAGCGTTTTATATTAACAAAGTTGCGTAATCGACTGAATTCTGAAAGAAAATATTTAAAAGATCTACGTTATAGATGTATTGGGCAGTATTTAATACAACTGTGTACTGGTCTAATTTTATTCTGGCAAATAATTATATATATGTACACACACATATATACATATATTAGAAGTAGTACAAACTGATGGGTTAGCAGTCCACTGCTTGTAGTGATTTTTTTTTTAATCATTCACCCCGAGCAAGGCGGTAACGCCACTGATGTGCAGGGGTGGGGGCTACGTAAGAGTGAAAAGATTGGAAAAGAGAAAGCCGGTAAACACATCCTAAACAGGAAACAAGGGATGAGTCTCTTCACCCGTTCAATAGACGTGAGTGGAGTGTGAACCGGGCGATAGTTTAGTCTATCTACTCCAATTGAAAGAAAAAAGAGGAAAAGAATGGAAATGAGTAAAAGATTGGAAAAGAGAAAGCCGGAAATTTAGTTTATTAAGAGTGCTCGATACTTAGTAGAGCATTATATATTGTAATAATTTTCATAATAAAAACATAGTTTACTGCAACACAAGAGCCGTTGTGTTTCGGTACTATCTTATGAGCACCTCGTCAGGCAGTGAAATATTTTTTTCTGTTAGGAATCATTATATATAGAAGCTTAAAAACAGCACAATTTTTTACCATATCCAGACAATTATGGGGGATCTTTGGAGGGTTTATATATATATAAATTTAAAACCCGCACATCTCATATTTTGAAAGTAAGACTTACCACAATAGCACTTCACTTTCTACTTATTATTGGCAATTAAAGAAAGTCAATAAAACCCCTACCGTAAAAAGAAAAATATTTTTAAAAAAGAGCTTGTAAATCTTTACATTGGACATGTTTTGTACGTTTACGGGAAAAATTGCAAATTATTAAATTCCCAAAATTAAACCTGCTAAACAAATGTAGCGAAGTAATTTCAAACTGTCAACATCGTCTAAAATATACCCTAAGGTATATTTAATTCTTCCTGATATAATATAACTTGATAATCTGTAATATACCCACAAGCACAAATTTATTGATTCTCCCATCTTCTGAAAATTAATTTGTTTCGGTTAACGGACAGATCACTCACTAAGTCAACCACATATGTTTGACACGCATTGTATAAAAAAAAAACTCTGGTGAAAATGATTTACATGATATATGTAAATCGTTTTCACCAAAGTTTTTTGAACATTGCCTGATGACGAGATAAAAAATTCAAAATCTCAAAACAGAAATTTCCGTGTTGCATTGTAAATTAAATTAGTTTTAAATAAAAAACAAATTTAATTATATATATATATATATATATATATATATATATATATATATATATATGTTTATATGTGTATTTGTGAAAAGAAGTAGTTTTGGTTATGTGATGCATATACAAACGTATCAAAACCATTCCAGAAAAATCATACTTTTAATAGGTAAGTAGAGAATCAGTTTTGCAGACTCCATCATAATCTTAAGATGAGAGCCAAATTAAATTTGAAACCGTTCTCAGAAGACGAAGTAAAGGTAAAATGGACGATTTAAACTTCAGGAAATGAGGTAATTTCCATCAAAATATTGATAATCCAAAAAAAATCAATTCATAAAGTTTTTATACTCTCAATCACCAAATAAAAGGCTCAAGAGCTCCCCCTTCAATATTATAACTTTCTTTCTAATATTACCTTTCTTTTCATATATTTCATAAACGAGTGTACCTTGCAGTAAAAAAATGAGGGCATAATGTTTTAGAGGATTATTAGCTGTTTCTTCACAGATTATTACCTCTGAGCATGACAGGTGAGAAAATATATATATATATAGTCATCCGCAGACAGATCTGTTTCGATGTATTACAGCTCATCAGTACGGCTTAGACTCCGGTCGCTTCCTAACCCAGGATTAAAACCCGCCTGAATTGGCGTCAGTCGGCCATTCTACTCCTAGGCCACGAGCGTCCAGTAGAAGAAGGCAGGCTTTTTAGCGCGTATAAACACGCCCAATAGCTAGAGTGCTCCAATTCATTATATAGCTACTGTTTACAAAGTCTCCCACTCTTCCAGAGTGCTCAATCAGGATGTGAGAGCGTATATATATATATATATATATATATATATATATATATATATATATAGTGTATCGAGGCAGCAGATAATTTTCTAAACATTGAATGTCTGTTATGTTTAATCATGAGCCATTCTAGACATCGTATTTTGGCTTTGATTTCAGGTGAAAATAAAGACAAAAATTGTCCAAGATTTGGATATTTTTTTTGGTTTCTAAGCTTCACATCTCTGAAGATGGCTCATGTGAACCGAAAGCTTAGAACCAGCATAATAAAAATATATCCAAATTTGCTATAAAGGTCTTAATTCGTGGTACTAAAGAATGACACTGGTCTGAATAGTTTAGCTAGTGACATATTGATGCAGCAAGGCAGGTCTGAATTCGTGGCAAAAAAGAGTGGAACTCGTCTGGACATTTAACCTGGTGACACATTGATGTTGCAAGACAGTTCTTGGCTGTAAAGGTCTTATTATGTTGCACTAAAGAATATAAATTCTTTGAACATTTTAGTGATACATTGATATAGCAAGGCAGGTTTGGGATGTAAAGTTCTGAATTCGTGGCAATAAAGTCTTGTTCTTGCACATTTCACCTGTTAAAACAGGGATGTCACCAGCTTGTTGTCTTAAGTCGTAGTGCAGAAAGTAGAATGCGTCTCATCTTTTGACCTGGTAACACATTGATAAAGCAGGGCAGGTTTCGGCATTAACAGTCTGACTTCGTGGCATGAAAGTATCAAATTCATCTGAAAATTTGACTTGGTGATATATTTATGTAATAAAGAAGGTCCCTGCTGTAAATGTCTAAATTCGTTATATTAAAGAATAGAGCTCGTCTGAACTTTTGACCTGGAGACACTTAGATGCTGCAACACTGGTTTTGGATCTAATGGTCTGAATTCGGGACACGAAAGAATAGAACATGCCTGAATATTTGACCTGCTGACATAGAGATGTAGCAATGCTGCTTTTTGTTGTAAATATCTGAATTCGTGGTTCATCCGAACATTTGCCATGGAAATATCGATAGAATAGTGATAGTCCTACGGCGTAGGAAAAGGTTCTGCAGTGTAAAATATACAATCCCTTTCCCATAGGAGCAACGTCGCATGCCTATCCTTATTTCCTTGTAAAATGTCCAGCTATATTTTTTTGTGACTACATCTCAAAAATCTGCAACCGAGATCCCTCTTGTTACGTCCCCTGGTTTGAATCGTTCAAATTCCCTAAAATGTTTACCACTGCCAAGGATGTTTCACACGACAAACTTATTCCGAAGGATCGCTACTTTGTGATGCATACTCCCGCGTGGATGCTTTCTCGAAACAACGATCTTAACCTTTTCAGGTCAAGAAGCAATCGTTATCTATCCCCCATATCCTCATGATTTCTACTTTCACCTCTTACTTTCCTAGAACACTTTATTCAGTAACCCTCTAATTAAGTAGTTCCTGTTCTTTGTATTAGATGAACATTAGTAAACTAAAAACAATAAATCATAATGCAATCCAGATCAATTTTGCGGTGTATTTTTCAACATTATTTATTAGAAAGACTCATGTTTTATGAACTCATTTAGAGTTTGCTGTACAAAACTATCTCTAATAGGGTCCTTGACTTATTATATGAATTGTTAACCTGTAAAAGATCAAAGAATACATTAACCAAAGTGTAATGATAAAACCGATATGGAATAAATCACTTTTTCTTATTGTTTTCATAAATTCTTAAGCATTTTAATTTCGTTTATTCCCTTTATTCTGGTTGCTTATTTAGTTTTCTTTTCATTTACTTTATTCTTTGAAAATCATCCCAACTTTAACTACTGAATTTTTTACGGTAAGGTAGATGATGCTGCGGATAACATGGACCGAGCACGTGAGCAATGACGAGGTGTTGGAAAGAATAGAAACGAAAAGGAAATTAATATTGAGCATCAGAAAAAGACAACTAAAGTTCCTGGGACATGCAACGAGGAAGGAGGGCTTGGAGAACCTGACACTAACAGGCCAGATAGAGTGAAAAAGAGACAGGGGAAAACAGCGGATAACATATTTCAAGGGCATGAGCAGATGAATGACAGAACAGGGGGTTGCTTGGTGTAACAGGAGAAAGTGTGCTAAGAGCCACCAGGGATAGGGAGACGTGGAAGGCCATGATCGCCTACGTCCTGAAATGACATGACACATAAAAGCAGAAGTCGAAGAAGAAGAAAAAGAAGAAATGGTAATAATACAAAAAATTTAGCCTCAATTAAACCATTTTATCCTGAGTCTAGCGCACGCACGCACACACACACACACACACACACACACACACACACACGCACAAACAACAAGACAAAAAACATGTTCTAAAGCTAATTACAGGCACCAAAAGTGTTGTCAGCTTCCCTGGGGTAAAAGAGATTTTCATTAATATTTCATCCAATCGGGAACAAGGAAAGAACTTTTTCACAATGAATACTCAACAATTGCCAAATTACCAGTACTTTCCTTGCAAAGGCGACTAATGAAACAAACTCGAGCAAAAAAAAAACAAAAAAAAAACGAATTTTTGTGCTAATCGAAAAAACAACTAAGCCTTTTTTTGTTATTGTAAAAAACAAAATCGAACACGTTTGACGAACAGGTCGATTATCTTTTGTCTTAGTGGATGAGGGCCGAAAAACGACAGCACTAAGACGGATTTTATGACGTTTCATTCGCACCTTCTTGGTGAAAACCTTGTAATGCGGAACGATTTTACTTGATATACTTTATTTTGACTGTGGCCGATAAAAAATTAAGAATTAAAAATATTAGGTTGTCCCAAAAGTTCGTAAACACTTGCAAAAAATTGAAATTTTACTCGCAAAAAACAACAAAAAATATTGCTCAAAATAAAGACCATCATTTTCCAAGACTTTCTGCCATCGATCTGTAAGCTTTCGGATTTGGTCAAAGTACCATTCAGCCGGCTTCGAATCAAAGAATTCTTGACACGCTTCCTCGACTTCATCGAACCAGTCGAATCAGCGGCCCTTCAGAAAGTGTTGCATTGAGCGGAAAGAGCCGTAATCTGATGAAGCAAAGTCAGGACTTTTGGCAGGATGTGACAGAACCTCAATGCCGTCCAGCTCTTCAAACTTGTCTTTGGTCTTCCTGGCGGTGTGTGACTTTGCATTGTCCTGTTGCATCAAAGCGCGCTTTCGGTTGATCAGAGCCGGTACTTGTGCTTCAACTTTTCGTAGACCCGCTCAAGTTGCTGACAGTAAAGTTCGGCACTGATGGCACGACCATTCGGAACCAACTCAAAATGCACGATTCTTTCAAAGTTCCACCAAACGCACAACATAACTTTCTTGCCGAATCGATCTTGTTTAGGAACCGACGGTGTCTCTTGCCCTTTCTGAACCCCTCGCTTGTCTCAATTGTGCTAGACCAGATAAACCCATTTTGCAAATGTTTACGAACTTTTGGGACAACCTAATATTTTGAAAAAACACAGAACTAGACTAAAAACATTTGGGAAATACACAAAGTGGATCCAAACGACTATTCACAAGTCAGTGCGAAAAGCAAATCCAGATTGGATTAAAAACAGAAATATCATAATGACGTTATTTAACATCTAAAAGTGAAAATGGCTACATGACCAGATTTAATTACTTAAGGACATTCTGTAACCGGTCAACAGTCAGATGGGAACCGCGAGACGAAACGCCTAAAATGTAACTTCAACTTCAAATCGACCCGGAGATAAGGTCAGAGCGCACCTTCTTTTTCTTCTTCTTTCTCGTGTGCTGATTATTTTACTTCTTATTCTACTTCTTCTCCATCCAAAGACATCCCTACTGAATACATACATGCATACATACATACATACATACATACATACATACATACGTACGTACATACGTACGCACGTACGTATATACTCTTTCAACAATTACTACTACGAAGATTTTCTACAAATCTTGATACACATAACTTTATCATTGAACACGAACTCTACCATTAACTTCTTTATAATGTTTCTAATTGCACATTAATTTCTACAACTTATGTTAATCTAATTATGTTACTTGTAATTGTGCAATAAAATTTCTTCACACAAGAGAGCATAAGAATGGAAACACACGAGTACGTGCACTCCTGGGCTCGGTATAACTGGACAATTGTTTGACCTAATCCAGTCATTTCCTTTCAAATGGCACAATACAGGTAGTATTGAACGGACATACCGCCCAATAATATCATACTGACGCGGTGTCCCTCAAGGCTCTATTCTAGGTTCCACGCCTATGCTTATCTACATTAACGATCTCCCCGATGTAATAAGATCCCAAGTAGGCATAAACGCTGACGATACGACGGTTTACTCTCGCCTCGATCAAAAATCTGCCGAGGCTGACAAAGCAAAACCTAACTGCCGAGTTTGAAAAAACCTCCAATCGGTGTCGGACTTAGGTAAGAAATGATTCGTGATTTTTAATACTTCCAAAACGAAGCTGATATCTATTAACCTTCACAGACAATCGCTCTTACCCCCAATTAGCATGGATCAGGCTAGTCTCCCTGAAAGTAAAACACCGTGCCTCCTCGAGTTAACTCTCGCAACAGACCTCAAGTGGAATGACTATATAGAATCCATAACTAAACCCGCTGCTAAGAAGGTCAGTTCTCTGTGCAGGGTCAGAAATTTTTTTTCCGTCCGAAACAATCTTGCACATATGTAAATCTACCATCCACCCGTGCATTGAATACTGCTGCCATATCTAGTCGAGTGCTCCTGCTATCCACCTAGGGGTCCTTAACAAAATCCAACGGAGAATCTGTAATGTGATGGATCCCTACTTGGCCGCTCGGATACAGTCATTTTCTCAAAGGCGCAATGTGGCTTCCCTGTGTCTCTTCTACAAATACTTTCACGGCTTCTGCTCTGATAAACTTAGCTCACTGGTGCCTCCTATATATGAATTTACTCGAATCACAAGATTAGCAACTAGGTCCCGCCCTTTTACTGTGAAACCAATAAAATGTAAACGCAAATTCTACTCCATCAGCTTCTTTACTCGCACTTCCAGCCTGTGGAATTCCCTTCCGTTTACTTGTCTTCCCGACAGCTACAATCTCCAAGAATTTAAATGTAAAGTCAATAGTTATCTTCTATCTCACTAACCTGCATCCTCTCTCTCATACTCCTTTCTCCGTCCACTCCACTCTCATCAGTATTCTCATCCTTATCTTACCCTCTTCCTGACACCCCCTGTAATCTGTCACTCTTTCTCATAACTTTCTTTCTATATACCCCTGCACAGCAGTAGTATTAAAATCTTATGCTTGGAGCGATATGATTAAAAAAAGTGTAACCATACCAAAAAATACTTATTAGGTCATTACAACCATGGATGGAAACATAACGTGGAGTATAGTGAAAACAGCCAAGCCTTACAACTGTGGCAAAATATGTAGATTGTTCCAGGAAGAAAAGTTAGCGATTATGCTATTCCCAAACAAAAATGAATTATTAAATGAAAGAACTGAAATTATGACTACAATGAACTTAGCTCACTTGTATCACCAATATATGAATTTACTCGAGCCACAAGATTAGCAACTAGGTCCCATCCTTTTACAGAGAATCCAATAAAATGTAAACGCAAATGCTATTCCAACAGCTTCTCTTCTTGCACTTCCCGCCTGTGGAATTCCCTTCCGTTTACTTGCTTCCGACAGCTACAAGCTCCAGGAGCTTTAATGTAAAGTCAATAGTCATCTTTTATCTCATTAACCTGCATACTCTCTCTCATGCTCCTTTCTTCGTCTACTCCACTCTCGTCAGTATTCTCAGCCTTCTCTTACCCTCTTCCTGACACCCCCTGTAACCTGTCACTCTTTTTCATAACTTTCCTCCTATGTAACCAACTGCCCAACAGTGGCAATAAAACGCCTTGCTTGGGGCGACACGATAATAAAAAAAACATAATTAACGTAATGAAAAGAATGCTAAACAAACGAATAATTGTGTGTCTTTTTGTATGTACATTTATGCAAATTTTACATGAAAGAAAGTCACACAAGAGAAAAATTATTTATCTCTTAGTTTAGTAGAATTGTTAGATATATCTGTACGTAGTTAAGACATCTGGGGGAATTGTATGCTGTGTACTTTCAGTGTTGTATTCAATGTGATATGAGGATTCTTTTGAGAGGAAATGAAACACGTTTATATAATATACAACGTCATCTAGCGGTCGTGCAATCCTAGAGAGAGAAAGAAGAAAGGAACTTAAAATATTTACACGAGCAGTTATTTCTCTATAAACAGCACCTAGAAATTTGAAATATCCATATTATAATCCATAAATTCTGTTATATTCACTTAGGCGCATATACCCTAAAGAAAGATATGAATCCACCTATTCGTCCCTCCCTAGCTATAGGTTAATTATTTTCACACTGACGTCAGCATAAATCTTATTGAACCAATAGAAAATTGGACAGTAGTCTGTCTATGTACGAGAAAGATAAATGTATTGTAGTGCCAATATCTATGGACACATTATTGTGACCAAAATCGGACTCACAGATACGGTTAGATGTGGTAGAATTCATTCTGATTGTTGGAGTAGGAGCATTCCTTCGTCCGTCTTGTGATGCTTCTTCTTCTATGTGCCCTGACCCTTCAGCGCCTTAAGCGTTCTTGGCTTTCCACATCTCCCTATGCCTGGTGGCTCTCATCACGCCTTCTCCTGTTACACCATGCATCCCTCGTTCCGTCATCCACCTGATTAGGTCCTTCAAATATGTTATCCGTTGCTTTCCCCTGTCTCTTTTTCCCCTCTATCTGGCCTGTTAGTATCAGGTCCTCCAAGCCCACTTTCCTCATTGCACGTCCAAGGAAGTTTAGCTGTCTCTTCCTGATGCTCAGTATTAATTTTCTTTTTGTTGCCATCATTTCTAAGACCTCATCATTGCTCACATGCTCGATCCATGATATTCGCAGCATCTTTCTGTAGAACCACATTTCAATTGCTTCAAATTATTCTTTCATCTTTGATGATATTGTCCAGCATTCACTGTCATACTGAAGAACCGACAGCACATAGCAATCCAGTACTCTCTTCCTTGTTTCTAGCGAAATTGTCCTGTTTCTTAATACCTCACTCAACTTCTGGAATGTTTCTTTCGCCATGCCAATTCGCCTTCGGATCTCTGTGTCGCACCTTCCGTCTTCTGTTATAAGACTTCCCAGGTATTTAAATTTTTGTACCTTCTTAATTCTAGTATCCTCGACCTGTATTTGGCATTTTGGGTTGCCTTTTTTACTGATGAACATACATTCGGTTTTCTTGCAGTTTATTTCTAATCCTTTCTTGTAACTTTCTTCAGCTACCTTCTGTAAGAGGTCTTGTAGTTTCCTTTCTGTGTCTGCTATCAGCACTGTATCATCTGCGTACCTTAGGTTGTTTAAATTGTGGCCTCCAATGAAAAATCCAGGCATAACTTCTAGGGCCCTCAAAATATTCTCGCTGTACAAGTTGAACAGATCCGGTGAAAAAACACATCCTTGTCTTACGCCCCTTTCTTTCTATGCTATGATGTCTATATGTACCAGTTTATTTGAAAGGTGTTTGCAGCATATATTACGTAACTTGGACCGAGCAAAAGCAGTATGTTCGAGATGGCGAGGCTGGGTGACTCGCACATAGGTAGTGTGTGGTTGTATTTCTATGGTTGCATTTCTATCGTAAGCATTTTGTTTTATGTCCAGTTATAAAGTCTATGAAATATGGTCTTCAAAGTAGGTAATCCGTTAAACCCGAAAATGAAATTAAAAATTAGATAGTTAAAAACGTTTGAGAACAAGTAACAAAAACCCGTACATTGAGTATTTTCAATCAGAGATCTATAAAAACGATCACGGTTAGGATTCAGATGTGTTTTTCAACCACCCATAGTTCCGACGCTGACTGTTCGAGCAGCCATCGGCGCGTCGTGATATGGGGATGGATAGAGATTTGGTAGGAGGAAGAGTCGAAAAAAATAGTCGATCTGTTAGTCTCACACCTTTACAACCACCCAAATAGGGCTAGCGAAGCTAAGAGTGAAATACCAAATTATTGATAAATTGCAAAAAGTATTTGTTTTTTTTGTTGTTTTTTTTGTTTTGTTTGTGTGTGTATGTGTATTTGTTTGTTTTTGTGTGTGTGTATTGTGTGTGTGTGTGTGCGCGCGCACGCGCGCGTGTATTTCTACCGCGTTGATTTCGCCTTCCTTCCCCTTGGGAACATACAGCGAACCATTCCAGTTTTGTTTACACTGATAGGATAGAGAAGCGAAACATAAAATGTAGGTCGATTTGTCCGGTGGCTAAAAGACTGAGAGTGGAACCTCATAGTATGTTCCGAGTTGGATTTTGACCCACTTCAAGTTTGACTTGGGTTTGTTTTTGTACCTCTTCCTTGCTCGAACTTTGGTACGATGCTCATGCTCATGTTTTCCGCAGAACAACTGAAGCGCTCTTTTAAACTATTTTATGCTGCATAAAACCAAAGAACTAGGATATCGTTAGTTAGTTCGTAGCCATATCTGTAGATCCCAGCGAAAGCTTAAGAAAAATTTGGTGGATATATTTAAATGGCTGTTAAATCAAACAATTAATTTAAGAATGGAAACACACGATTACGTGCACTGCTGGGCTCGGTATAACTGGACAATTGTTTGACCTAATCCAGTCATTCCTTTCAAATGGCACAATACAGGTAGTATTGAACGGACATACCGCCCAATAATATCATACTGACGCTGTGTCCCTCAAGGCTCTATTCTAGGTTCCACGCCTATGCTTATCTACATTAACGATCTCCCCGATGTAATAAGATCCCAAGTAGGTATAAACGCTGACGACACTACGGTTTACTCTCGCCTCGATCAAAAATCTGCCGAGGCTGACAAAGCAAACCTAACTGCCGAGTTTGAAAAAGACCTCCAATCGGTGTCGGACTTAGGTAAGAAATGATTCGTGATTTTTAATACTTCCAAAACGAAGCTGCTATCTATTAACCTTCACAGATAGTTTTACTAAGCTTAGTTTAGTCTGGTGCAAAGATGTGAAATAAGAAAAACATGTCATTACATTAATTTGAAAACTGCAATGAATCTACACATTTGAATTCCTTGATTTGCTATTGGAAGGAACCCTGTTCCTTTTCAATTTAGCTACAATGAAGTCAGCCATATTTGTTTTAGTGTTTATATCGTAAACGAAGTGGAATATTATTGCGGCTTATTGGTTTATGTTTTTATCGTATAAAGAACAGCTTTTTACAGAATAATAACATGCAAGAACATTTAGAGAATTATATATTGATATATATTGCTGATACTTTAATTATCGGGTTATTGTAAGATTTTACAAGTATGTTTAATGAAGCGATTTATACTCAAGAATGTAGAAGTAGAAAAATTGAATTTTAGAGCCCACGTTAACGACCGTATTTATTGCGATAGGTTTTCCTTTTTAAAAAATACCTTTATGAAACAACCAACGAGAAATCTACTAATAATAACTTGCATATCTATTACACTAAATCTTGCTCTATGGTAGGCGTGATAAGACATTTAGTTTGATTACATTTTTTTTACTGAAGATGCCCCTTCACTCGTGCAACCAGACTATCAACAAGATCTAACCCTTTTACAGTTAAATCAACCAAATGCAGTCGACGATTCTACTCCATCAGCTTCTTTTCTCGAACTTCCCGCCTGCAGAACTCCCTTCCATTTACTTGCTTTCCTGACGGCTACAACCTCCAAGAATTTAAATGCAATGTCTATTCCCACCTCTTATACCCTTGAGTCCAGATCTTTCTACATCACCCCGTGTATCGTGTTCTTTTCCTTTCTCTCTACCTTTGCAACTGTCATCACACCTGTATTCCCACCCTTCTCTTGCCCTTTCTCTTTACTCTCTTTCTGTCTAACCTTTTACTCTCTTATGTAGCCGCCTGTACATCAGTGGTGGTACCGTATTGCTTGGGGTGAAACGATAAAAAAGACGATGCTATTTAAAAATATATTTTCTAAATAATTTCAAACCAAGCAAGGCGATAATGCCACTAAGACGCAAGAGTTACTGGGGAGAAAGTGAATGAGAAAACTTTAGTTTGGAAAAAGGACAATAAAAGAATGGGATAAACGAAGATAAAATATGGCAGTTGGTGTTGTATTTAATTTTTGAAAATTATTAGTGTCAGGAAAATAAAAAACGGAAAAAATTGGCACAAGTGAGAAGTGTGAGAAAAGAAACAATTAGAACAGAATTTACGGTTGCATGTATGTAAACCGATAAAAAACTAATTGTCAATCTATTAGGAGACTTAAATTTATACAGTAAGCGTATCATGGGGAATAGCTCATTAGAACATTTACCATGAAAATGTTTGTAGAAATAGCAGATAGAAACCACATCAGAGCGATGGGAAAGCGACTAAATCCGAGATATCAGGCCGTGACCGATAACATAATTGACCCTTCTTTGGATTTTGTCAAAAATCACCCGATATATAGTCAGTTAACTGGACCAGATAGGGTAGCATGGACGAATGGTACATTTATAAATGTGCAAGATGCATTCTGACGAAAAAAAAGTTATTTTTGAAATAGAAAGAAAAATATAACAAAGTAAAAAAATAATAATCAATATAAAATAAAATAGAAAAAAGAAACAAATAAACAAAAAAATATTTTATTCATTTTTTACGTCTTATCAACCTTATGTTGATTATTTAAAGCTGAGGCATATTTTTAGATTTCAAAAATAATTTTGCTTTTTGCTAGTGAATATTTAACAATTATTTGAAGATAATGATTTTCATATACAAGTTCTACTGTTAAAACCTTCAGTCAGTTAAGTGCCACACGTGATACACGCTTCGGCAATCATGTCTCGAAAGATACATGACTGATTGGCAGAAGATTTTCATTACATTCTGTGGTAGACTAGTTCCCAACCAAGGCTATAGGACCCAATCTGCCTTGTTATCTAACCCATAGATAAAAGGAAGAGACAAAAAATACAACCATAGATGACAGAGAAGAGATGTATTCATACCTCTTCCCATGCTATTTGGGCATAATTAAATGTAACGGACAGGCCTGGAATTCGCAGTCGGCTCTAGAATTTCTCCTTCCGTGCCGTTATCAATTCTACCACCCGCATATGTATGTGCTTAGTACTCTCAAGCCGTCATCAATCTAGATACTACCCAGGGTCGGCCTTGCTTAACTTTGGTGATCAAACTGAAACTGATTTTTCGACATGATATATCAGTAAGACCAAAATGAAAAGAGAAAGAAAGAAACAAGAAAGAAAAAAAAGATAATTCAGAAATTGCAAGGAAGACAAGGAGGAAAAGAAAAGAAAACTAAAAGAAAAAATTGAAAAGAAAAACAAGTCATTTTTTAATTTACGGGTGCGGCAAATATCGTCTGCTTTCAATGAAATATTCTAAATTATACATATTTTATACGCCCAAGGATTGGTACAAATTTATTTTATTCATTAATTTGGTAATCCTCTAAACAGAATAAAATCATGCCAAACCCCTTGCAGTAATATTTTATGGTTGTCTATTATATCTTATTCTCAAAAATCTGTAGAGAAGTGTAAAGATGGTTGTTTAAAAAGATAACGAGAATTATCCAAACTCATTCTTTTTCTTACTGAATATTAAATCTATGGATTATCATGAGAAGTAGAACGAGTTCTGGGTATAAAACTGGTGAGAAATATCAAACTCTATGCACAATGTATATATTTTATTTTAAGTTTTTTTAATTTTATTTGCTGATCCCGTAAACTAAATAAAAACGGAAAGAAAAGGAAGATATAAAAAGCGAAAAAACTGGAAGTAAAAAAGAATGAAAGAAAATAGAGAAAAATGCCTCTAAGTCAGTGAAATAGAATGAATTAAAGTATAAAGCCAGAAGAAAAGGGAAACGACGATCCTGTCCGAAAAACAGTGAAAAATAGAAGACAACAGAAAACAGAAGAATGAAAATTCTAAGGTTGAAAAAAGAAAGAAAGAAAGAAAGATGAAAAGAAACTATTAAACAATGAAATACAAAGAGACGAAATAAAAAGAAAGAAATATAATTTTTTAAATTACAATATTTGCTTTGAGAATATATGAACAATAAAAAAAGAAAACGAAATGAACAAACAGTAAATGAATAACGCATATCGGTCACCAAAAGACACCAGCCGATATTTGACAGTTTTTTTCCCAAAATTGTCTCCCTTTAAAGTCTCTACATAAAAGCTACAAACAAACGTTCTTTTGCATAAAATACTGTAGACATATTTTTCTCCTTTAAATTCAAATTTGAAGTTTCAACAAATCGTTAAACTTAAAAATATTTCATTTTTTTAAATTCGTCTTCTTTATTTTGTATGCAAAGCACGGGCATTACATTTGAAATTTTAGAAAAGAGAAGAAAAATAGGAAATCAACAAAGCAAAATGGAGTCAATAATGAAATTTTAAAAAAATCTTTTATTAAGCCTTCATTTGAATCAAAATTTTTTCTCGTTTGTGTTTAAACAGCTTGAAAGGGCCGTTATTCTGGTATTTTATGTCTGTTCAAAAAAGGAAAAACGTAAAATTATTTAATGCTAAAATGTACATAAATAAATAAATAAATATAGTTTGAAATAGAATAGAAAAGAGATATAAAGTCAGTCGGCTGGGTCGAGAATAGAAACAATGGGCAAAATTAAAAATGACAGCAAGCAAAATGAAATGTGTGATGAGGAAAAGAACAAATATAAAAGACGAAGAAAGATACGAATATGAGAGAATTGAGCAAAATCATAAATGTATCACGTAAGACAAACAAAAGAGACTTTAAAGAAATAGGAAACTGATGTTGAAAAGATGAAATTGGAAGTGAAAAGCAAAAACAAAAGGAGAAAGAGAAAAGGACAAGGAAATTAGAAATGAAAAGGTCAAAAGATAAAAAGGCGATTTAAAAAATAGAGGAAATTGCGGCGAAGGAAAGAAAAGGAAAGCAAGAAAAAGGGAAAAGAAGACATCGACGATAAAAGTTGAAAAAGAAAATAACCAAAAACATCGAAAACAAAATCAACCAAATGAAAAATAGACTCTCTCGATGCTGATCCTTTGAGCAGTGTTTTACAACATTGGCTGCTATTCTCATGTATAGAAAAGTGAGCAAACAAAAATTTGGTTTCTGTCTGACGGCAAATGATGACAATGAGAGCAAAGATGCAAAATTCTGGATTAAAAGAAAAAATATTCATCCACAATATTTTCCTCGACTAAACCCTTTTCTAACAAATACACTTTCCTGCGAAATCAATTGATTATTGAAAATAGAAAAGTAAAGAAATAATGAAAAAAGAACGCGTAGGGGCTCCAATTAGACCATTGTCAGTAAACACGACAAATATAATTATGCAATATCCGGCAATTAGTTTAGAATTTGGTTAATGTCTTCAATGTGATTATTATCCAATATCGAAAAAGTCCACATGGAATAAGAAATGGAGTGTTTTAAGAGGGAAGCTAACGAAGAGAAATGATAAAAGAAGAAACCTTAGAGAAAATATGAAGGAAGTCAAGAGGATGACAGGGAAAAAACGTGGATAAACTAAAGAAAAGAAAGAAGAGGTTAGTGTATTACAGAAAGTAAATAAAAAAGAAAGATAATAAGAGCAAAAACATTGAACATGAGGGGATAAAAGAAAGAAAGTAAAAAGCAAGCTGAAAAATTAACTGAGAGAGATGGAGGGGTAAGAATGAAATCGTTAATGTATGAGGAAAAACAAAACGGAGGTTCAGAAGCGAGAAGAAAGAAATAGAGTGAAAAAAAAGAAGCTGAATTAACCAGACAAAGAAATAAAGAGACTAAAGAGGCTGAATTAGAGGAACGAAAATCGAAACTAAAAACTCGAACAAAAAATAAAAATTACAGTTAAAAACAAAACTGACAGCAACCATCACATCAAGAATGACAAGGAGAAGAAACAAGTGCCAAAAAAACTGAGTTAAATAATGTTGTTTCAAAATTCGTACATTGGTTTCAATAATAATTGAATTATGCCTTGGAATTACTTTTGTGCTTTTTCGCTTGCAAATCATTTCCCTCGTTGACCGTACTCTCTGAATTCTTGCGAGTATTCAGCACGCCATTTTTCTCTACTGCCAAAGAAAAATCTTCCAGCAAGGCGTTTGGATTCCTCTGGAGAGGCGTTCATTCGTGCGTCTTCATCGCACCGAATGCTCTTTTCATGCACACCCTGAATGAAGAATGCATTCAGATATCGCTGCCAAAAGAACAACGAATTTCAAAGAAATATCTTCTTCAGGAGAATGGGAAAGCATGAACGAATACATGGAAAATGAAAAACAAAGAATTATGGTTCTGGATTTACGATGTGGCGATTCCTTATGTTTAGAATCAGACAAACAGATAGACAGAAAGAAAAAATACCGACTGCCGAATTCGAACGATTGTGGGTAAACAATGTCTAACACTGTCATGCTTGTTTGGAGTGTTTATTTATTCAATTGTGGAATTAAATAAGGCTGGGGAAATTGCCATTGGACAATAGTTTCTATAAAAGCGAAAAATATAAATGCGTACAAAAAGAAATTCAATCTTACAGAAATGATAATGAAATTTATACAAAATGGTATATTAAAGCATTACAATATTCAGATTAACAAGAGTACTTTTGTAACCGAATTCTACATCTACATAGATGTAGAATTCGGCGGATTACAGATTAATAATTCTAAAAATAGAATCATCAATCCGAGTTCAATTCCATCTGAAGCAGTTTAAATACGGTTTGCATTACATACTTTGATTTTATAATGTAAGTCATTTTTTTTTCGGGATAATGTTGGTATAAAACAGCAACTTTTTTTAAAAAAACATTTCCCCCCCAAGCAAGGCAGTTTTACTGCCACTGTTGCGCAGGGGGTTACATAAGGGAAAGTGATGAGAAAGAGGGGTTAGTTATAGGGGATGTCAAGAGGAGGGTAATAGACGAGGAATACCGGTGTAATAGTGGGGTGGAGTGGATGGAGAAAAGAGCATGAAAGAAAGGATGCGAGTTAATGAGATAGAAGATGTCTATTTGACCTTACATTTAAATTCCTGGAGATTGTAGCCATAACTGTCGGTAAAATTTTCAATATACACTTATAAATTTTATATATATATATATATATATATATATATATATATATATCGTATTAGTTTTCGTTTAATGCACACGCTGTCCTAGGCTGGGCGAAGTACTTGGACATGAAAAATGCGGACAATAACTGAGTTATATTAAAAAAATAACTACACAAGATATCGCGAGACATGAGCAATGAAACGAGAACAGTCTACCCCCGTATATTAAATAAAGGGTTTATTGTAGGTTACCATGATTGATATACAGCTAATGAATGCCGGAGTGCAAAACGGGCGAAGCGTAGTGATACCAAAAAAGAAAGATGAGAACTATTTTCCGAATATAGATAGTGAAAATAATGATAATGACTTGTTTAGTATGTTTATTGTTCGATTGATTTGTTTTTTATGGCTTATCAACTCTTTTCATGTTATTTAAAGCCAGAAAATAGTTTTCAGATTGTAAGACTTTTCTAGGGATAATGATGATTGACTGGTACAACTACTAATTAATCCATAGTTAGGGAGAAGATACGGATCCATACGTATCTCAAGAGTAAATGAATATAACGCAGTCGGCTGCAATTGAAACTCTGCTCTCCCGTTTCCAATTCTAAGCTATCACCTATTAAACCACCCGCACATACAAACTTACAGTACTTAGAATTCTCAAGTGGTCACTCGTTTAGCTACAGACCAATCTCGGTATTGCTTTCGGTGATCGTATGGAAACTTGTCCTTCACCGTGATATGGCCAGTTCAAATTATTAACTATTCCCTATAGTACCTAGACATTATGAATGTAAGCGCAGTATTAGATTGGCGGTAAGGTCTCATCATTTTAAAGTTGAAACAATCCTGCACATATATAAATCTACTATCCGCCCGTACATTGAATACTGCTGCCATATCTAGTCGGGTGCCCCTGCTATCCACCTAGGTGTCCTTGACAAGATCCAACGGAGAATCTGTAATGTGATAGATCCCGACGCGGCAGCTCGGATACAGTCACTTTCTCACCGGCACAGTGTGGCTTCCCTGTGTCTCTTTTACAATACTTTCACAGCTTCTGCTCCGATGAACTTAGCTCACTGGTGCCCCCTATATATAAATTTGCTTGAGCCACAAGATTAGCAACTAGGTCCCATCCTTTTACTGTAAAATCAATAAATTGTAAACGCAAATTCTACTCCATCAGCTTCTTTTCTCGCACTTACCGCTTGTGGAATTCCTTTCCATTTACTTGTTTTCCTGACAGATATAATCTCCAAGAATTTAAATGTAAACTCAATAGTTTTTTTTTAATCGTGTCACTCCAAACAAGTCATTCCACTGCCACTATAGCGCAGGGGGTTACATAGAGCGATTGGGTATAGGAAATGTCAGAAGGAGGGTGATAGACAACTTAGGATGTACATAGGGAGAGAGTTGGAGAGAGTGGGTGTGAGTTAGTGTGTTAGGTGTCTATTGACCTTACATTTAAACTCCTGGAGGTTGTAGCCGTCGGGGAAGCAAGCATGCGGTAGGGAATTCCTCTGGAGGAAAGTGCGAGAAAAGAAGCTGTTGGAGTAGAAATTGCGGTTACATTTCATCGGTTTCACTGTAAAAGGGTGGGACCTAGTTGCCAATCTAGTATCTCGTGCAAATTCACGTCTAGTGGGCACAAGTGATTTAAGTTCGTCAGAGCAGAAGCCATGAAAGTATTTATAGAAGAGGCACAGGGAAGCCACGTCACTCCGGTGAGAGAGATACTGCAGGCGGTCAGCCAAGTCGGTATGAATCACATTACAGATTCTTCGCTGTATCTTGTCAAGAACCCCGAGGAGAATAGAAGGGGCACCCGACCAGATGTGGCAGCAGTATTCCATACACGGGCAGATGTTAGATTTATATAATTGCATGATAGATCCAGGCGGAAAGAATTTCCGGGCTCTGCACAGAGATCTCCTATCTCACTAACCTGCATCCATTCTCTCATGCTCTTTTCCTCGTCCACTCTCCAATAACCCTAACAGAAGGGTCTCAATACTAGACCTCTGCTTCACTTCCACCCCAGACTCTTGCCCTCTCGGAAACTCTGACCACGCCATAGTTTCCGTCAACATCTAATTCCACTCCCACTCTACCCAAGAAACCCAGACCAGCAGAATATCCTACTGCTACCAATGAGCAGACTGGGATTCGTTCCGAGACTTCCTGTGTGACGTCCCTTGGAACAACGATTTTTTCCAGTTGAAGACTGTGCATCCGAGGTTTAAACTTGTGTTAAGGCTGGTATCGATGCTTTCATCCCTGCCAGAAAATTTCAGCTTAAATCCCATTCGTCTTCCTGGTTCGTGCTCGGTTGTTCGGCCGCCATTGCCCACCGGAATCATTTCTTCCGGCTCTATCAAAGCTACGTGTCGGACCAAAACAGGTGCCTTTTTGCCTCAGCTCGTAATAAGTGTAAAAAGATACTCAACGAAGCTAAAATGTTGTTTGCTGTCAGAATGAAGCAACGAATAGCATCCTGTATGTTCGGCGCCAAAGACTGCTGGCGACTCTGTAAAAGCGTGCTGAACAAGAGTAAGTCCTCAATACCCCCCCTATTCAATGAATTTGAGGTCCTCACCTCCTCAGCGGACAAGGCTGAATGCTTTGCTCGCAGATTCTCCACCAATTCGAGACTGGATTCGTCTGGAGTTTCTCCACCTGAATTCACACTTAGAACTGAGGCTGAACTGAATGACGTCTACATTACACCCTCGCTGGTCTCTAACATAATTTCAGAACTTGACCCTCACAAAGCTAGCGGAGGGGATGGAATCCCGATCATAGTCTTGAAGAAATGTGCCCCTTAACTCTACTCTGTTCTCTCTAAGCTCTATAACTTCTGCCTGTCTGCTTCCTATTTTCCTGCCTGTTGGAAGTCTTTCTCTGTAGTTCCTATACTGGAGAACTCTCCGACCACGCAAATCACCGCCCTATCATCCTTCTTCCGATCTTTGGCAAAGTGTTCGAAGCCATTATCAACGCCGAGGTGGTTCAGCATCTCACAGCCCACAGACAAACAGTATGATTTCCGTTTCACCAGGTCTACTGCTGATATGCTAACGGCCATCACCGAATATATATACCAGGCTCACGACAAGAATGGTGAAGCCCGAACCGTTGCCTTGGATATCTCCAAAGCGTTCGACAGAGTCTGGCATGCTGGTCTTCTACGCAAATTGCGGAGCTATTGTATAACGAGACATTTGCTTGACCTAATCCAGTCATTCCTCTCTAACCGCACATTGAAGGTGGTATTAAACGGACATTCCTCCCAAAACTACCATACGAACGCGGGTGTTCTTCAAGGCTCTATTCTAGGTGCTACGCTCTTTCTGATCAACATTAATGATCTCCCCGATGTCAGAAGATCCCAAGTAGGCATGTACGCCGATGACACCACAGTTTACTCTCGCCTCGATCAAAAATCTAGTGTGGGCGACAAAGCGAACCTCGCTGCTAAGCTTGAAAAGATCCTCCAATCCGTAGTGGACTGGGCTAAGAAATGGCTCGTAAATTTTAATGCTTCCAAAACGAAACTGCTGGCAATTAACCATCATAGACAGTCGCACCTACCTCCCATTAGGATAGAACAGGCTTGCGTCCGAGAGAGTAAAACACTACGCCTCCTTGGCCTCACACTCTCTGCAGACCTCAAGTGGAATGACGATATCGAAGTCATTGTTAAATCCGCTGCTATGAAAGTCGGTTCTCTGTGCAGGGCCCGGAAGTTTTTCCCGTTCTGAATCTATCCTGCACATATATAAATTTACCATCCGCCCGTGGAATTCCCTTCCACATATTTGCTTCCCCGACAGCTACAATCTCCAGGAGTTTAAATGTAAGGTCAACTAACACACTAACTTGTATCCATTCTCTCAAACACTCTTTCCATCTACCCAACCCTCATCCTCGGTATCCTTATCCGTCTATCACCCTTCTTCTGATATTTCCTATATCTAACCGCTCTTTCTCATCACTTTCCACTATGTAATCCCCTGCGCAATAGTGGCAGTGGAATACATTGCTTGGGGTGAAATGTTTAAAAAAAAAAGAAAAACTCTACTCTCATCAGTATTCTCATCCTTCTGTTATCCACTCCCTAACACCCCCTATAACCTGTCACTCTTTTTCATAACTTTCCTCCTATGTAACCCCCTGCAAAACAGTGGCAGTAAAATGCCTTGCTTGGGGCAATATGATTAAAAAGAGAAAGAAAGAAATGGTGAGATGTTAACGTAAGTTCTATGCTAACAGTTTCTTTTCTCGAAATTCTCGCTTGTGGAATTCTCTTTCTAATTAACTTTGATCTTCAAAAATATAAATGCAATTTCAATCATCATCTACTTTTTCTTAATTTCTTCGTCTTTTATTGTTTCCGTTCCTTAACAATGTTTGTATATTTATTTCTTCTTTCATACTATGTGACCCCCTCGTAAATTATACTAACAGTCATAATTAAGTCTCACTGTTGAAAATGTTCAAAGTATCAACCGAAAGTAAGACAACTGAAATTTAAATAACATATAATAATGGAGGCTTGGGGAATTTAACATGCACAAGACATATTTAAGGGAAGAAGAGCAGCAAAAACTCGTTTACCTACGTAAGGTGGTGCGAATGTAAGTGGAATGGCGTGTGAAAAGACAAAACTTACTAAAAGCTATTTAGAATAAAAAATTGTGACGACCTTTGATCACCCATTTCCTAAAAACACATGTCACATTGAAGAAGGCAAACTGAAGATCATTTAACGTTGCCGATGCTCAAGGTTAAATACGGTTATTTAAAACTGATAAACCGTTCTCTTTTTTCTTTTCTGTTAAGACAATTCTTGAAGAGAAAGTTTGGTAGACGAAACAATGAGGACTTGACGTCTCGTGGCTTTACTTGAGGTTCAGACTTGACAAATTGCAATAATTCTTACCGGGACAGAGTGGAAGCGAATTTTTGAAACAGCGCGTAAGGATGTTTAAAGAACTGGAAATGGTAATACAAGATTGTTTCCAGGAATTGCAGCCATCAACGTAGAGACAAATCAAATTCTTTTCTGAGAATGAAAGACAAAATACAAATTTATTTGGCAACGGGATTTGCTCTTCCCATCCTGGATTTACATTTATCCAAAATTTGATCTATTAAATACAAAACTGATAAAAAAAAAACATGTGAGACTGATTGACTCCATTCGGCTTTCAAGTCGAACGTTTCTTACATGCCGCGCTAGACATCGAGATTATCAATAGGAACGGACGCGGAGATTGAATCAAAATCTTTCATTTTACAACCGAAAAGTAATAAAAAAAATGTTACAAATATTTCGAAGATGTGTTTTGTGTATCAGGCGCCTGAAATCATAGCAAAATTTTTACTGTTGATAACACTGAAACAAAATTCAAAGGCATTATTATCTTTATAACATCGAGTTAGTATAATAAAAATATTCTGACGACAATAATGCTGACGGAAGCATTTTCTTAGGATAATAATTTGAATGTGATCGCTATTAAAAGGTTAATGTGGCAAGAATTCACAATCGGAAATGGACAGTATTTAGAGCTGATAAATAGGATCAAAGTGATTTGACGAAATAAGTCCACAGATGGAGAGAATTCTGACTAAAGACATGGTTTTGTAGTGGGCACAGTCTGAAGAGATGAATTTCTTTCACCAAATTAGGGACCGTCTAGCTAAACAGCCCTCCATTCGAGGTTAAGGTATTTTTGGAAAGTACGAAGAATTGATGTGATATTCTTCTTCTTCTTCTTGTGCGCCGTGTCCCTTCAGGACCTAGGCGATCATTTCTGTCCACATCCCCATATCGTTTGTCGCTTTTAATACTTCTACTGTTATCCCACTCAATCCCCGGTCCACCATCCATCTGCTCAAGTCCATCAAGTATGTCATGCTTTGCTTTCTCTTGTCATTCTTCCCCTTTATCCGTCCCGTGAACATCAGGTTTTCTAAGCCCTCCTTCCTCCTGCTATACATTTAGATATTCTTGGTAAAATACAAAGAAACATCTGCAATGTTATTTGTCCTGAGCTGGCATCTCAGTTTCACTCAATTTTCCACCGCCGTAACGTGGCTTCTCTGTGCGTTTTCTATAAAATCTTCCATAGTACAATGCTACAATGCTACAATATGGAACCTTAGTTCCCTTCGCTTTTACCAATTTGAAAATTTAGTAGAAACCGTCATGTCTCTATTTTGAAGCACACACAAAAAAAAAAACAGAATGATTTCTTTGAATCTATACGTCGTCAGTACTTTTTTGACAATAGAGTAACCTTTGAATCATACCACATTTTCTCTGTCTACACACTCAGATGTCTCCTAGGAAGCAGCATCTGAAACTTAATCAGCCACTTGTCCAATGTACAACGCTACAGGTGCTATTATTGTGTCATGTATTAACTTGAATGGTGGGTGTAATTGACAGACACATCCAGCCGTTGATAAAGTCAACGTGACAACCCGAAAAAGCAAAAATACAAGAAGCGTGGCCATGTATGTCGCGTGCAAATTTTAAGACTGTATAAGGTCTAGAGGTTTGGCTAAAAAAGAGAGATCTTCCCTGGCTTCCAACTCCTGACGGTTCCCTCGTGTGCGCGAAATCTCTCCGACAGCTCTACTGCTCTACGCCAGCACCACCGACTAAGAATAAAAATATAAGATTATATTTTTATATATACGTGTTCCTTGTTGTTTTCCTGCGGTAGCATATATAAATTAGAGCTCATGACCAACGTTAAGCGGTGAGACTAGCCCTCACACCCATTGTTCTTCGGTATGCCTGCCATAAGGTGGCAGCTGCTAAGGCTTATCAACGAATCTGTAATTCAGTTTCAGACATATGGTTCTAAGAACATAAAGTGAAAAGTGATACTTAACCATTAACCGATCACAAGCAGCTCTTTTGAGCAATTTTATTTTTTGCCTTTTCTGACCAAAATTCCAGTTACCATTTAACAAAGCAGAATAGCGGCAGGCTTTGTTAAACCCTAAGCCTACGAAGAGACAGGTGTGAGCTCATAGACACCTTTTCGTTCGGTATCTTTATTTAGTTTATCACGTTAAAAAAAAAACTACGGTCTTGGCTTTTTACTTCTTTTACGGGGTGTTTTTGACTTCTTTTACGGGGTGTCATTTTCAAGCAGGCAAATGTATTTTCAATGGCTTTTACTTATTCAACGAATTCGTTTATAAAACTAATTTCATGATATATCGTATTTATTTATCTATTTTTACATTTTACATGTGCTTTTCTTGTCAGTTGCAGCTGACCGCTTGCTTCTGAATCCAGATCTCCCATTCAGGATTGAATGGAAGAAAAAAAACAAAAACAAAAAGGAAAAAAGAAATAATGAAAATATAAGAGACATATTTCCATTTATAAACAAACAGCTGATGGAATACTTTATTCTATTGCGTTGAAAATCAAGATGCCTTTCTTCTGATCGGACAGTTGGAAAGTAAAACAGATATATTTTTCACTTACTAATATTATTATTATTATTATTATTATTATTATTATTAATTACTAACAGTATAGCCCGGCGTTGCTCGGGTGTAATGAAAGCTTTAAAACTAATCCATGGTCCTGGAGCTCAGGCTCTTTGGACGTTGGAACGAAAGACTAAAAAGCAATAGTTGTTTCCAGTTAAAGCGAAACCGTAGACTGAAAGAAAAATGAATGGATGTAAGTCAAATTTTGATTTCCTGGTATCGATATGAAATAAGTTTTTTTCGTGGTAAACTGAATTTTGAAGGCTAAATAAGTCCTTTGAGTAAATGGTATCATGGCTGAGACTAAGAACTACAATTATACCTACTTAGAGCCAAACCCGAAGCAAAAACTAAAATAAAAGATCTGAAAAAAATACAGGCATACAGGCAGAAAAAAAGACACACACACAAACATCTCGCTTTTATATATATATATATATATATATATATATATATATATATATATATAATATCGATTTTCTGCACTATTGTAAGAACTGCAACATTCACATATCTGAATATCGCTTCTTATGTCTTTGTCTATGAGTGTATCAAATTTGATTAAAATCGGACCACTCCTTCTATAACCCGATTTTTTCGATTATCGATTTTCGATATTTATCGGGGGTACCTCGACACAAAACCTAGCTAAGAACACTCGCAGACGCTTAAAGTACAACTGCGTAAATTTTCAAGAAAATCGGTTCAGCCGTTTCGGATTCTATAAATAACGGACACACAGATACATACACACACATACACATACACACACAGACAAAGTTACATTTATTATATAAATTTCGATTGTCTGAAAGTCCGACTCAGAAGGAATTTGAGGTACGAGATAATTTATTCTACGCCCATTTTTCAAGTCGAGAAGCCTTGTTCGCCTAATTTGAAAATCAGTATTTGAAATCATGGTATTTATCTGAGCACTACATCTGACTTGCAGCACAGGTGGAAAATAATAGCTATTTAGTAAGTGTAACTTTAAAATGTCACCTGAGGATGGAACTCAGTCGTAATCGATCAAGCGAGACAAGCTTTCTAACCATTGCAACATATCGTGTTGCTGTCTGTGAGGTATAATAATCAACGATCTTAGATTACGTTTATTTAACTATTTCGTTGTTATTATTTTTATTTTAATCGTTTCACCCCAAGCAAGGCGGTATTGCCACTGTTGCACAGGGAGATACATATAAGAGAAAGAAAGTTTAAGCAGAGGGAAAGCAAAGAGAAAGATGAACCAGTTACTGGGGATGATGGAGAAAGGGCAAGAGAAGGATGGGGAACACAGGTGTGAAGGCAGTTGCGAGAGTAAAGTGAGAAAGGAAAGGAACAAGATACGCGAGGTGATGGGGAAAGGACGAGAGAAGGACTGGAGTCAAGTGGGCAAGAGATGGGAATTGACATTGCATTTACATTCTTGGAGATCTTCACTGTCAGGGAAGCAAGTATACGGTGGGAGTTCCACAGGCTGGAAGTGCGAGAAAGGAATCTCATCGAGTAGATGTGGCGGCTGCATTTAATTGGTTTAACAGTAAAAGCGTGGGACGATGTTACCAGTCTGTGTACTTGAGTAAATTCTTGTGAAGAGGACATCAGTGAGCTAAGCTCATCGAAGCAGAAGCCATGACAATCTTTATAGAATAGACAGAGGGATACCATATCATGTCGGTGAGAAACTAGCTGGAGACGCGTTGCCAGGTCAGGACCGATAACGTTACAGATTCTCTTTTAGAGCCTGTCGAGAATCCTGAGATGAATGGCAGAGGCGCTCGACCAGATATGATAACAGTATTCAATGCACGGTCGGGTGTTTGATTTGTATATGTGCAAGATTATTATTATTATTATTATTATTATTATTATTATTATTATTATTATCATCATCATCATCTTTGGTTTCTGTTGCATAAAGTTAGAAATGGCATCGTGGCATTTACCGTTGATTATTTTTGTAAAATAAAATCTCATATCACACACATTTTACATAGATGAAACTCTTTGTAATGTGTGAACTATACTTTACGTTTGGTTGGTTGGTTGTTTTGTTTTATGGCATATCAACCTCGGGGGGTCATTTATGGCCAACTAAATTTTATTTATTAATTTTTGGTAATACCTTTTTCTTTCAACAATTTATTGTTGTTTTTATATCAGTTTTGTGTCTAGTAATACTTTTTTTTCTTTTCGAGTATCAAGATTCATTGGGATTTGTTTTTAAGAGTAGAGTCCCCAAGTTCAACCCTTGTTATTTAGATTTGAGAAATCACTAAATTTCTATGTACCAAGGGTAGATCTCTAACATTTTTAGTTCAAACTCTTTACAATATTATCATTATTTTTCGAAATATTCGTATCATTGTATCATGTGGATTTCTTTAAAACTTGCACTTTCTTATTATTATTATTAACATTGTCTTGCTCTGGATTGCATTATTTTATATCTTGCAAACCTTTATCATTGTTGTATCCATATGCAAATCTCCACCTTATAAATATGCAAATTCATATGCAAATCTCCACCTTATAAATAGCAGTTGATACAACTGGAGGCTATATCAGTCCTGACATTGCCCAAATTTCAGCAAAATGCGAATAAATGTAGTGAACTTGGTTCGTATGAATGGGACCAGCTTTGAGTTTTTAAAGTTCCCTTTGTCACAATGGGACTGTTTCCTGAGAAAACTTCTCTGGTTAAGAGACTCTCTTTGTTTACTTAGTTAATGTAAGTGTTGTTCTTAGCCTGTTTACGGCATTCACTTTTGTAATGACCCACGTTGAGATTCCCAACACAGACTGTTTGTTTTTGGTTCCTTTTTTTAATTTGACTGGATCAGTCTTTGATTTTCTCATTCCATTATTTTGTCCTTTCCCTCTTCGTTAGTGAGTGTGATACTTGATTCTATCTATTGACAAAATAAAGCAGACACTCTTAGTTTTGTAGGATGGAAAGGTCTTACATTTTATAACTTCCTCAAGCATATTGAGGGTTAGGAACTGAATATTCTTATAAAGTACATGTCGTTTGAAATACACTAATTGTTTAGCAAATGGATAAAATTTGAAGAATTTATTAACAATCTAAAAAGAGTTTTCGTCCAAGAAAAAGGGAGATATATGCCTGAACTCAAGGCTGGAGAAATTTTTTATCAATATGTTCAATCATTGCAGGTTCTGGCGAAGGAATTTGAATTCAAAGATGTTACTGCTTAAGTTTACAAGAAGGAAACTATTAGAGTTGCCTTTATTTCTGGATTATCCACAAATTCTATTCGACAGAGCATCCTTGAAAACAAAACTCTTATCCTCAAAGAAGCTGGAAACTAAGTGCAAAGTGTGGAAATAAATATCCTAAATTCTCAAGTTTTTCTGCTGATACTTAGACAAGTTACCGAGTGGCGTCGGTATCGAAACCTCGGACTACCGCCTTAGCTTCTCAGCAAGAGCAAAATCAAAAGAAGGAAGAGTCTCAAACATCCGCTGCTAGCAAATCCTTTTTAAAAGAGAGGTGTTTTTTCGTTTTTTTTTTTTCTGCGGAGGCACGAGGCACTCTAGAAGTAAGTGCCTGGTTCGAGGAATGAGTAGCTAAAATTGCATGAAAGAAACTCATTTTGCTTAAGTCTGTCGTTTGAAAGCTAATAAAAGGTGTTTTTTTTTTACGGAAGAACTAGGGACCCTAGAAGTAAGTGCCCGGCTTGAGGAACAAGTTGCTACAATTGCAAGAAGCAAAGTTATTTTGCTAAAGTCTGTTGCTTGAAATTTAATAAGTTTTCTGTTGCATTATCCGTCATGGCCACAGTATATGACCTCGTGAATAATAAAAGATACCGCACGATTAGATTCGGGAAGGAGTCATAGTTTTATCGAGACAAAGATAGCTCAGTCTATGGGTTTGAACGTTTGACTTACTACCGCCAGCATAGCTTCGTCTGACTTGTTATTAAAAGCTGTAGGAAAATGTAAAGCGAATCTTAAGGTGAGTGCATAAACTTACGAGCTTGGATTATCGTCCGGCGACTGAGGCCTCCACAAACGGGAACGTTCTCTAAAGGCTTAGGAAGTTATGTGAGGTGTAGCCAATAGACCCATTATAAATTTCGACCTTGTGTCATTTTCAGTTTTGGCGTGGGAGAACTGGTAGATAACTCCAGTCCTCACCTTGATGACGAAACTACTAGAGAAACAATAGTGATTATATCTAGCTAATTATAGCTTACGACACCTCTTTCCTTCGTATTCTATAGGCAAGAAGGAAATACCACTTAAATTCTAATCGAGAATTGTTACTTTCCTACAGAAAGGATATTTCTACCCCCTCATCATTCCAAGTATAGGGGCAACCGTTATCTATCCTACACATCCTGATAATATGTACTTACTTTATCCTTTCATTTTCATACAATAACCTCTGATTGGGGGGTTGTGAGGAGCATGGAACCACCTCTTAATTGCTGTTGTCCCAGGTCCACTGTGACCCGGAGTGGTAGCACTTGTTGGGGTCCCAGCTATGGGCAAATAGTTAATCTCCAAAGTGGGGGTAAAACACTATGAAAGTATAAAAATCAACTTTTATAGAAATATATACATTTTTGAAAGAAAAATATTACCAATTTTGATGAAAAAAAATTATTATCATAACACATTATTGAATATATGAATTTACTCGATTCACAAGATTTACGGCTAGGTCCCACTCTTTTACTGTGAAAACAATAAAATGTAAACGCAAATTCTACTCTAATAGCTTCTTTTCCCGCCTGTGAAATTCCCTTCCATTTACTTGCTTCCCCGATAGCTACAATATCCAAGAATTCAAATGTAAAGTCAATAGTCATCTCCTATTTCACTAAACTGCATCCTCCCTCTCATGCTTATTTCTCCGTCCACTCCACTCTCATCAGTATTCTAATCCTTCTCTTACCCACTTCCTGACACCCCCTATAACCTGTCAGTCTTTCTCATACCTTTCCTTCTATATAAGCCCCTGCAAAACAGTGGCAGTAAAATGCCTTGGTTGAAGCGATATGATTATAAAAAAAGTTATTTCAAACAATTAAAAATTATCATTCCCTTTCAAGAACTGTTGAGTACAAAGTAGTGCAGTATGCTGATGTTCTTTAGGACGTTGATACTCTAAGCTTGTGAATTGAAGTTTATGTTCCAATATACACACAGAATAATAGCTTAAAAGAGTCATTTGTGAATGCACTATATCAAAAACAAAATAAATTTGTTTAGACTTGAGAAAAATAATTGTTTATGCTCACTGAGAAAGAAAGCGATATACAACTTTATCAAAGCGTTTCCAAGTGTCGAGAACTGGAGTGAGAAGTATTATCAAGAAGTCTAAAGAGAACCAGAGAATAGAGAATAATACTGATATTGGTGGGAACTGAAAGATCTCAAAGAATCTGTAAAGAAAACAAGTGAGAAATGTTTTTAAAACTTTAGAATATCTGTCAAGACACTACTGAATGACCTAGGCAAGTTTAGATTTGAAATAGCAAAGAACGTTGCATAGGAATGGAGTGCGAGGTCACAGACCAAGAAAAACTCCGATTCTGCTGAAGAGACAGTTACAATCCAGGACGAAGTATATTAAGGATATCCTGAGGACAGATGACACATACTGGAAGCGTGTCATTTGATTAGATGAGATGAAAATAGAGGCCTTTGGCCATAGATAATCGCTTATGTTTAGAAAAGGAATGAAAGCCGTATAACTCAAAGAACACCGTCTCCATAGTAAAACATTGAGTATCTTTCGTGCATCCGGAAGAAAAAAGAATATCAGTTGTTTTAAAAAACAAAAAAAAAACCTAAAGCAATTAACCAAGAAAAATTGGTTGTTGCTTTTTCTAACATGACCATCACTTGAAACACACGACGTTTCTGGTAAAAAAATCCAAATGAAAGTTGTAGGATGTTATAATTTAAATCACATAGAAAATCAGTCAGTTAAGTGCCATACGTGATACACGCTTTGGCGATCATGTCTCGAAAGAGACATGACTGGCTGAGCAGAAGATTATCCCGCAGTAGATTGCCATTGCTTTCTGTGGTAGACTGGTTGCCGACCAAGGCTATAGAACCCAATCTGTCCTGTTATTTAACCCATAACTCGTCGTTGCTCACACGTTCTGTTCATCGCATCCTCAGCATCTTTCTGTAGAACTACATTTCGGCTACCTTAGGCCTTTTTTCATCTTTGATGAGATTTTAATTCGCTTCATCTTTTGTCTTTCCTTAATCTTTGTTGAGATTGTCATTCGCTGCCATATTGAACGACTGATATCACATAGCAGTCCAGTATTCATCATCATTGAACAACATAAGGTACTCAGATGATGATGCAGTGCTGATAGCAGACACGGAAAAGAAACTACAAAACTTCCTACAGAAGATAACTGAAGAGAGGAACAGGAAAGGACTACAGATAAACTTCAAGAAGACCGAATGCATGGTCATCAGCAAAGACAGCAGCCCAAAATCTCAAATAGAGGAGGGCGATACCAAATTCAAGCAGGTACAAAAGACAGAAAGAGATCCGAAGGCGAATTGGCATAGTGAATGACGCGTTTCAGAAGCTGAGTAAAGTATTAAGAGACACGAAAATTTCGCTAGAAACAAAGAAAAGAGTACTGGATTGCGATGTGATGTCAGTTTTTTAATATAGCAGTTAATGCTGGACAATATCATCACAGATGAAGGAAAAACTTGAAGCAACTGAAATGTGGTTCTACAGAAGGATGTTGCGGATATCATGGATCGAGCATGTGAGTAATTATGAGGTTTTGTAAAGGATGGAAACAAAAAAGAATTAATACTGAGCATAGGGAAGAGAGAGCTGAAGTTCCTGGGACATGCAATGAGGAAAGAGGGCTTGGAGAACCTGATACTAACAGGCCAGATAGAGGGAAAAAGAAACAGGGGTAAGCAGCGGATAACATATTTGAAGGGCCTGAGCAACTGGATGGCAGAGGGGGGTTGGGTTGGGTCGTGTAACAGAAGAAAGCGTGCTAAGATCTACTAGGAATAGGAAGACGTGGAAAGCCAAGATCGCCTACGTCCTGAAAGGATAAGGCACATAGATGAAGAGAAGACTCTCTTGTATGTTTCCAGCGAAATCTTTCTGTCTCCAAATACTTTACCGAGCTTCTGTAATGCATTATTGGCCATAGCAATATGCCTTCTGACCTAGGTAAATTTAAAAAATGGTTCACTTATAAATTTTCTGCAGTTTTCCTTGACTAAAAGATACCTGATGAAGTTCGCTAGCACATCGGCCGAAACGCTTTCATAACAAAAGCAAAAATTTAATAATTTAAATAATATAAATAATTCTTTCAGTAATTGTTAAGAGTTATAAAAACAAAACTGATTAATATTATATAAATTCTATAGCAACTCATTTAATAATCGCTCTAGGTATTTACTAAAAATCGTTTACAAGTGGTACAAGGCTGTCAATTATGAGCTCACATTGCTAACCGCTGTAGTTATATACTCGAAAAAGCTTAGTTTTAGCCCAAAGAATCAAGTATGGACAACCATCGGTAATCACTATATCTATATAAGCGAATCAATTGAAAGACAGTTAAAAATGACTTTAAAAAATCAATCAATTTAAGAATTTGATTACATGTGATTTGATCACAAGTTTATTGCGATAGGATTCTTGAAAGCACTCTTTGAATCCGTGATGGGCTGAATGAGATTGTCGGCTGTCTGGTTGTGTGTTCGAGTCCGCTTCCTCAACAGCTTAATTTATTTAATTTACGCATTTATTGTAAGTACAGAAAAAATATGTAGTTACAGATAAGAACCAGCTTTCTTTTAATGATTCCAAAGTTCAAATGAAAGAAACGGGCCAGTCAGAAAGCAACTAAGGAAGAAAAAAAAACGAAAAAGAAATGCATGTTTTCATTAAACTAAAACCAGTTCCACTGAAAAATTTTAAAAAATAATGGGTAAAATTTCCTCTTTTTTTTAAGTTGATTGAACTTCGTTTTGGTACAGAATCTAAAGCGTCGCATGAATCCATTCATTTGATAAAATTGGAATTTTGAAACGTTTCTGATTTTTTATTTTATCGTATTATTTCGACATTTAGATCCGAATCCGAGCGAAACTAAATTGAAAACTTTGGTTATAAAATGTTTTAAATGTACTTCAGGTATTTCTGTACACTGAGTAAGTCATTTACTTTACATTATACATTAGCTATATATATATGTATATATATATATATATATATATATATATGTGTGTGTGTGTGTGTGTGTGTGTGTGTGTGTGTTTGCATAGTTCTCAATCTCTCTCCCTCTCTCTTGATCTATCTATCTATCTATCTATCTATCTATCTATCTATCTATCTCAGTCTCTTCATATCTATCTATCTATCTATCTATCTATCTATCTATCTATCTGAGACTCTTTATATCTATCTATCTATCTATCTATCTATCTATCTATCTCAGTCTCTTCATATCTATCTATCTATCTATCTATCTATCTATCTATCTATCAGTCTGTCTCAGTTTATTAATGTTTATGAGGGTGCAGAAAAGTTCTCGTCATGACCGATCAATCGTTCACAACTGATCATACTTTATTAAACGACAGATGTAGAATTTATGAAATATTTTACCTCGAAATCTTCAGCTTCTCTTTGTATCTCATCCTGTTTCTATCTATCTATCTATCTATCTATCTATCTATCTATCTATCTATCTATCTATCTATCAATTTACTTTTGTTCGTTCGTATATATCTTATTAAATACCGTCAATAATTGATATATCTTCTATCCTATGACATTATACAAAATTATAATATTAGATTATCTTTAAATGGAACAAAACAAGGATTTTGTGGGGTTATCCTACCTTGTCAGCCAGAACGTCGGTTAGATATCATTAAACTCTGGATTATAAAAGGAAGGCCCATAACGCTTGCTCTCTTTCTGTCTTTTTTTCTTTTTATTATGCTGACTCAGCACGCAAACACACACACGTAAATAGATAAATGACGATTCTTCTCTTTTTTTATTTTGTACACTCTATACTCACATAAATATAATTTCCTCTTTTCTTTTGGGATCGTTGTTTTCTGTGTAAGAATACAAAAGGTGATTATCTCATTTGGTTGAGCTTAAACTGCGTAGAGCACATGACAGCCGCTTAGTGACGTCACTTCATAGGGTGACGTAAATCAGCTTCCAGGAGTCCAACCGAGCAGTTATTTTTAGCTCTTGCCTCGCTCGGAATGAGGCTAAATTTACCTCCCTTGGTCAAATGCAGCTTACACTCTCACGGTGTCGTTTTCCTTCGGCAATATATCTTCAACAGTTATAGAGACTATTTCCGGTTTGCAGTCCTCATTTTGGCAAAAATCCGTAACTCACCATTTCCTCATTGAAAGGAATATAACCTTGCTAGTGACATAGAGAAGCCCGGTCCGCTCAAATCAATGGTCCTAAATATAGCTTCTCCAGAAACACGGAAGAATCATCTAGCTACACAACTTCCTGTTAGAATTGTAAGAGCCTATCTTTTCGGTTCCCTTTACACGCTGATTGTAAATATCTGTTATAGTTTCTCTCTGTAGGAAAAATGTAAATATGAGCATATAATTTTGTTTATGATTTAGTGGTGAAAAAAAAACTTTGTTCGACAACTAAACATGTGAAATAAGGTATAATGGTGAAAATGCAAGCTAGATGAATATTATTTCTTTTTCCAGAGCTCACCCATTATCTGGCCACCTCGACATGACATATTATTGAACCTCATTATCTGCTGACATAGCCTTGATTTGATATTTAAACTTCATTTACTGGCTACACGACGCGATATTATCACCTCATTATATGTACAAATATGAATATACAAAATCAACTACGTTTTGAATTCAAGTCTTTTGAAAGTGTTTAATTCATTTAATTGAAGAAACAGCAGCCACGTTCGTTACAATGTGTTAGTTCCTCAGCTGCCACACGGTCCTGGGTACGACGGTAAACTGCATCCGGCAGCAAGGCCTCTGATTGAAAGGTTGTGAGGAGCATGGAACTACCTTTCAATTGCTTTGGTTCCCAGGTCAACCCTGACCTGAAGTGGTAGCACCTTTTAGGGTCCCAGCTATGGGCAGATAATTAACCCTCAAACTCGGATTAAAAGAATATGAAAGTATAAAAATACACTTTTATAGAAATATGTAAACATAAAAATGGACTTTCATAGAAAAATATACATTTTTAAGGAAAGATATTACTAACAATATATTTTTGAATGAAAGAATTATAACCATAATACATTTTTTAAGAAAAAAATATTGGCATAATACATTTTGTAAGGAAAAATATTATCAGTAAAACTAGAAGACATCTTCAGTGGAAAAAAAATAAATTAATTTTTTTTTTAATTTTCATCAAAATCTGACTAAACCTTCTCACGATAACCGAACATTTAAAAGAATACCTTAAAATCGAACCTTTTTGCATTAACCCATAGAGGTGTTGATATGCCGTTAAACAAAACTCAAACTCAAGCCCAGCTGCCACAATTCATAAAATGATCAGCATTCAAAACCAATTTTAATTCTTAAATGGTATTACATACAGAAAAAATTTCTAACATTTAAAAAATTACATTTATCCATATATGGTTTCAATGTTTCAATCGTCCTGAGTATGACGATAAACTGCATCCGGTTAGGGACTCAGCTATGGGTAAACCCCCAAACAAAAATCAGCAGTATATTTTTATAATAAAATGAAATGCAATATATTTATAGCAAAATGACAATCAATACAACGCTACAATAAAAAAATAGATTTTTATAGCAAAATTACCAACAACACATTTTATTATCTACAAACTATAATACTTCTGCCATATCTGGTCGGGTGCTCCTGTTATTCACCTAGGGGTCCTTGACAAAATCTAACGGAGAATCCGTAATGAGATCGATCCCAACTTAGCATCCTCTCGTGCATTGAATACTGCTGCCATATCTGGTCGGGTGCTCCTGATATTCACCTAGGGGTCCTTGACAAAATCTAACGGAGAATCCGTAATGAGATCGATCCCAACTTAGCATCCTCTCGTGCATTGAATACTGCTGCCATATCTGGTCGGGTGCTCCTGATATTCACCTAGGGGTCCTTGACAAAATTCAACGGAGAATCTGTAATGTGATCGATCCCGACCCGGCAGCTGGGATACAGTCACTTTCTCACCGGTGCAATGTGGCTTTCCAGTGTCTCTTTCACAAATACTTTCACGGTTTCTGCTTAGATGAACTTATCTCACTGGTTCCCCCGTTATATGAATGTACTCGATCCACAAGATTAGCAACTAGGTCCCATCCTTTCACTGTGAAGCCAATAAAATCTAAACGCAAATTCTACTCCAGCGGCTTCTTTTCTTGCACTTCCCGCCTGTGGAATTTCCTTCCGTTTACTTGTTTTCCCGACAGCTACAATCTTCAAGAATTCAAATGTAAAGTCAATAGTCAGCTTCTATCTCACTAACTTGCATCCTCTCCCTCATGCTCCTTTCTTCGTCCACTCCACTCTCATCAGTATTCTCAGCCTTCTCTTACCCTCTTCCGTATTTACTAGCCTTCCCACGCAAGGCCAGATGTGACACATGGTCATTTTATAGTGGGTATTCCCGGCCATATAGCCGGGCCAAAAAATCTCTGTCTATTTTTCCCCAGTCGTGGTTTTACCCTTCGGCGGAACCACGACTGGGTTTGAGCTCTCTGCTCGGAAGCAGAGAGCGCCCTCTACCCAAAGACAGAGCGCTGACAGTGTCATAGAGCAGTCAGGCGGATGCCTAAAACGTTTTCCTTACCCTCTTCCTGACACCCCTGTAACCTGTCACTCTTTCTCATAACTTTCCTCCTTGCTCAACAGTGGTAGTAAAGTGTCTTGCTTGGGGCGACACGATTATATATATAGAAATATATCTCAACTCGAAAAGTATAAAATTATGTGCAAAATATATTCAGTTGAAGCCATGAAGTTGCATTCAAAATATTTAGATTTCGGAATTAAATCACCCATGGAGGTGTTGATATGCTACAAAACAAAATCAACAACATTTATAAAAACTGGGTTGTAAATAAACATGAATATGAGTGAAAGTTTTCCAATACTCCAGCGCCATTTATCCTATTTAAACATTATTTCAAGTTATCAATGACAAACGTGTTAATAAGAAAAGTGTATCATAACTGGGGCGAAGGGACGGATTAACACCATTCCCAAGGGTACGAGCGCAGGGCATTCAAATGGAATTCGAACTCGGCTCAGCGATTTCTCTTTCAGAGCGGACATCAACTGCACCACGACGCACATCCGTCAATAAATACTTACAGTACCGGGTATTTTCAAGTGGTTACCCATCTAAATACTGACCAGGCTCAACGTTGCTTAACTTCGGTGATCGAGCGAGAACCGGTGTATTCAACGTGATATAACCGTAAGTTCCTGCCCATCTATGACAACAATACTCTATATTCTGCCTCTTGTAAAGTTAGAGGATAGCATGCAAAGTCTGGTACTTACTGGAGCGTATAAGAAGCCGACCGTTTCTCCGGCATCTTTAGCGATTGATCGTATTTAAAAGTTCCACTTGAGGTCAGGTGTGAATTTGAGTCCAATGAATATCTCAAGACACGAGAAAAGACCTGCTCATCGTAATTGGTGGTAGTTCGGGGTCAGGTCGATGATGATGCAATGTGACTAGTTTGGTTTTAGAAGCATTGAATACAACCAGTCGTTTTCTTTTCCATTGGCAAGTTAGCGCTAGATCGAAGGAGAGATCTCCTGCCGATAAAGGTGCACTCGAATATCGCCGTATTATCATCATAAATGCTTAAAAATGATCTGAGAATATTCTTAAGGATGTGGGTTGTGGTGCAGTATATGCGTTGGGTGCATTGGATATCGACTCGGAATGAGAAATCGAAAATCCGAGTTCGAATTCTAGTTGAATTCATTGTATTCACTTACGCGCAAATAACCTTGGAAAAGGTATTAAGCTATCGCTTCTCCCTTCATTAATGGATAAAATAGTAGGACAGACTGGGTTCTATAGCTTTGGTTGACAATCAGAAGAAAGTAATGGTAACCTACTGCGGGAATATATTCTGTCCAATATTTTGAAACATGATCGCCCAAGTGTGTATGGCACTTAACTAGCTGATATTCTTAAGCAGATCATTTACGCAAATCAAAAAGAAAGTTGGTCCGATAAGTGATCCTGGGAGACGCCTGCGTTAACCACGAGAGCCCCGGAGGATTCTACCTCTTTGGAAGGATTTTATAATTGAGAAGACCTTTCCAATTATTCCGTAGCTGCAGATCTTGGGTTGTAAACCTTTGTGTTACACCTTATCAAAGGCCTTTAAAATATATTATGCTATTGTCCTCGAGGTTTGTTGTCAAGAGACTCTTTGATTTGTTAAGCTGAAATCTATACTTAAATTAAAATGTACTTTGCTATTGTCTGACCAATCAAATTTATTTTGTCAATACTAGTAGAATATTTCTGTAGGCCGCTCGAACTATTTCAAATACTAAACACTCACCAAGATCAATTTAATTATCCTGTTGAGTCTCCTGAAGCAAGCATCTTTGCAAATCTATAGTTTTTGTCTTCTTAATCTTTCCCCTTTGAATCGGATTAGTTTTCTTTGCTGTTAAACACTTAAACACGCTAACTAATCATACCTCACTTTTACCAATAATTTGCGTAAGAAAAATACTGACTTTATTATTATAAAAAAAATTATGTATAGACTTCTTTAAAATATGGAAACATATCAACTAATCAGCTTTATACAAAACCATTAGATCAATATCTTTCAATTATGGTATATTAAACTTGCTATTGCTACCTAACGTCTCTTGAATTGTTTTTAATTTAGGATTTTTATCGCAATTTTTATTGCCATTGGCCCAGACACAATTTCATAGATAATCTATTAATTTTAATGTGGTGGTATTTTAATTCAAACCATGTTATATTCACTAGAAGCCTCAGCATATAAAAGTAAGTCATTTTAACTGTACACTGCGTTGTGGTGAGTGGATATTGTCTCGGAACAAGAAATCAAGGAGCTGAGTTCGAATTCCAGTTGAATTCCGTGCATTCACTTACACGCAAATACCCTTGGTAAAAGTATTAATTCGTCGCTTCTCCCTCCATCCATGGGTTAAAATAGCAGGAAGAACCGGATTCTATATCCTTGATTGGCAACCAGTCTACCGCAGAAAGTAATGATAACCCACTGCAGGAAAATCCTCTGCCTAGTCAGTCATGTCTCTTTCGAGACATGATCGCCTAGGCGTATATCAAGTATGGCACTTAACTGAACTGCTGATTCGCTAATTTATAAGATTCATTTTTAATGATTCCTTTATATGGAGCAGAATTTGAGGTAACTAGTGAACGAAGATGAAGGAAAAGCGTGAAGCAACTGAAATGTGGTTCTACAGAAGGATGCTGTGAATATCATGGATAGACTATGTGAGCAATTATGAGCTATTGGAAAGGATAGAAACGAAAAGGAAATTAATACTGAGCATCAACAAGAGACAGCTGATGTTCTTGGGACATGCAATGAGGAAAGAGTGTTTGGAGAACCTTATACTAACAGACCAGATAGAGAGAAAAAGAGACAGGGAAATAACATATTTGAAGGGCCTAATCAGGTGGATGATAGAACGAGGGAAAAGTATTAATTGAAATGGTGTCGAGATACAAAATCTTTGTTAGCTAATTTGAGGGTGCTGAATATGAAAATGGCCTTACTTCTTCTTGGTTAGCTACCGTTCTTGATATACAGAAATGCCTCATCTTGTGTGTGTAAGCCGCATTCAATCTAGTCGGGTTGAGACGGCTTCCTCCCCGATGTAGGAAGTCTCATTGGGATTTGTTTAAGGGTAGGGTCCCAAATCCTACCTTGTTATTTAACCCATAACTGGAGCGAAGGGACGGATTAATACCTTTCCCAAGGTTAACAGCGCTTAGGTGAATGCAGAGCATTCAGCTGGAATTCGAACTCGGCTCACCGATTTCTCTTTCCGAGCCGATATCCACTGCACCACAACACATATCCGTCACTAAATGCTTACAGCACCTGAAGCGTTTGGTACACACTGAGAAAAGAATGCTTGGATAATATGATTTTTGTTTTTGTTGACCAATGTAAGCTAACACTTACAAGGCATCATATAATAATGCTGCTTGTTCCTTTCTTAGTTAGTGTTGTGGAGTAGTTTTCGCACTAAATGTTACAGTCGTGCTATGTCGGTCCCTAATCGATTTAACGCACCCAAAATGTTAGGAACTTGGTAATCTTCCACTGAAAGCTGACTCCTTAGTATTCGGCTAACCGCCGACTAATATCAACTGTCTAGTAGTTCTACTGAACTCCATTAGAACTCTAAAGAACGCCTATGAACTTCCCAAGAACTTCTCAAGAACTTCCCAAGAATTCCTCAAGAACTTCTGCCGTTAATTTCCTGTTAACTCTTATTAATATAGGAGGGAGATACTTAGTTCCTCCGTCCGTTACGCCACTAAAGAAAGATAAGACACTCACTCTCTACACGAGCTTTTTCTTCCCCTCTATCTTTTTATAATCTATGAACGCTACTCTCCTCAGCCTATCTCTCACCTTTGCCAAACGAAAGTGTAGTAAAGAGTGAGAGAGTAGGAAGAGAGAGCCTATAGCATTACCATAGCAGCTTAAGCTGGTCGTTGTAGCAGTAATTGTGTATATATATATATATATATATATATATGTGTGTGTGTGTGTGTGTGTGTGTGTGTGTGTGTGTGTGTGTGTGTGTGTGTGTGTGTGTGTGTGTACTGTACAATATAGTAAAAATAGGTAGGTTTGTTGTCGTATTCTAATAACGAAATTTCTGGCCTCTCCACTCTTGGCCATTACTCAGTTGGTCTTTTCTGTTTACAATGGACACAGGAGCCACGATTTTTCAGTAATAAAAACAAACATTTTCTCTTTCAAAATTTCTCATCAAGTATTTTGGTTATTGTCTGTGCATACTCCGCTTAATATAAGATTACAATAAAGTAGCTTCTATGGACATTACTTTTTTTAGATATCTTAATAAAATTAAACTCTGTGTTATCGGTATTTTATTATCCAATACCTTTATGTTTGAAGGCTTTACTATCATTTGTAGTATGACAAAGTAAAATTTTTTCCAGGAAATCATAAATATCCTTCCGTGGAAATTCCACGGCTTCTGTTAGTATTTAAATTAATATAAGTGGAGGGGTGAATAACTTATATAACTGTGTCAATGGATGGCAAAACAAAGACAAGTGTTAAAGTGTCAAAAATTTTCTTGGCACTTTAAAACAAAATCTGGAATGGTTAACGGCCTGAAAGGACATGGTTGATAAAAGAACATAAGCAGCGGAAATGTGGTTTTACAGAAGGATGCTGAGAACAACATGGACAGAGCACGTTGAAAAGAATGTAAACGAGAAGAAAACTGATAATAAATATCAGAAAGAGACAAATGAGGTTCCTGTGACACGTAATGAGGAAGGAGGGCCTGGAGAACTTGATACTCACAGGTCGAATAAATGGAAGAAGAGACAGGGGAAAGCAGCACGAGACGTACTTGTTAGGTCTGAGCAAATGGTTGACGGAGCGGTGCTTGGAAGAGATACCAAGAGAAAAATTTCTGAGAGCGACAAGAGACAGAGCCAAGTGGAAGTCCATGATCGCCTACATCCTGAAGAGACATGGCACATGAAGAAGAAGAAGAATGCCTCGGGAAAGATATTCTAAATTTTTTAAACTTGAAAATTTTAGAGAGATAAATATTGATGTTAACTGACGACGCTTTCCTAACACCCAAATGAAATCTTATAAAGTTTTGTTTGTCTACATTACTTACACTTGAGCTATTGTCAACGTATGTGCGTTGTGGTGCAGTAGATATCGACTCGGAAAGACAAATCGGGGTGCCGAGTTCGAATTCCAGTTCAATTCGTTGCATTTACTTACGCACAAATACCCTTGGGAAAGGTATTAATCGGTTTCTTCGCTACAGTTATGGGTTAAATAATAGGATAGATTGAGGGTTCTATAGCCTTGGCTGACAATCAGTCTACCGCGGAAAACAATGGCAACCTACCGCAGGATAATTTTCTGCACAGTCAATCATGTCTCGAAAGAGACATGATTGCCCAAAAGGTGTATCACGTATGGCACTTAACTGACTGACTATTGTCAACATCTTTGTTGTTATTATCACACCTTTTCGTCTGTAGTATTCCCCAGCTTTCATCAAATATTTGTCGATCCCAGTAGCTTTCAAGGGATTTAGAACTAAGCCATATATTTAGTTTACGCTAGCGTATTTCCAATGTCTAAGGATAACTAGTCTTATCTAAAGATACCTTGTCTAGGGATACCTCGTCTTGTCTAGGGATACGTCGTCTTGTCTAGAGATACGTCGTCTTATCTAAGGATACCTTGTCTAGGGATACCTCGTCTTGTCTAGCGATACCTCGTCTTGTCTAAGGATACCTTGTCTTGTCTAGAGATACCTCGTCTTGTCTAGGGATACGTCGTCTTGTCTAGAGATACGTCGTCTGATCTAAGGATACCTTGTCTAGGGATACTTTGTCTTGTCTAGGGATACCTCGTCTTGTCTAAGGATACCTTGTCTTGTCTAGAGATACCTCGTCTTGTCTAGGTATACGTCGTCTTGTCTAGAGATACGTCGTCTTATCTAAGGATACCTTGTCTAGGGATACTTCGTCTTGTCTAGGGATACCTCGTCTTGTCTAAGGATACCTTGTCTTGTCTAGCGATACCTCGTCTTGTCTAGGGATACGTCGTCTTGTCTAGAGATACGTCGTCTTATCTAAGGATACCTTGTCTAGAGATACTTCGCCTTGTCTAGGGATACCTCGTCTTGTCTAAGGATACCTTGTCTTGTCTAGCGATACCTCGTCTTGTCTAGGGATACGTCGTGTTGTCTAGAGATACGTCGTCTTATCTAAGGATACCTTGTCTAGGGATACCTCGTCTTGTCTAGGGATACCTCGTCTTGTCTAAGGATACCTTGACTTGTCTAGAGATACCTCGTCTTGTCTAGGGATACGTCGTCTTGTTTTTATTTGGTAATGCTCAGTTATTTCTTGCCATATATCCACTGGACAGCGGAATGAGGACAAAATCCCCGCGTAGATTAAATAATTCCGTTCGAAATTCTCTGAAGGTTAACTGGATCGACAAACATCTGAAGAAGGTCAGGAAGCAAAACGGCTGTAACATAAAAAAAAGATGAGGAAAATAGCCAGACTATAATTCGGATAGAAAAGCAAATATCTGGGGGGAAAAAAAAAGCCTAAAGAGAAAATGGTGTTTTAACAGAAAACTGTGTAAAATGAGTAAATAAATGTATACCTTTGTGTCACTATAAATATGCTAGTTTAATTAAAACCCTTCAATATTATAGTAATATACGCAGACCTACCATAAAATTGTATCAGTTGTGTATTCTCCATTGGCGCCAGTGTTCAGTGGTTGAGGTCTGCTATAAGCTATAGCGTGAGGTGTACCTTAACATATCGTCAACCCAGATCCGGCGCAGAAGTCTAACGTACCACTCTCCTCACGTGGCCATAAAGTGAATCCAGTGACAGGAGCACACACTTGGACAATAGGGCGGTCGTGGCTAAATGCTAAAACGATGATTCTCAAGAAAATTCTTGATGTTGGAAATCAGATGTTCCAGTCACATCTTGATCATTTTGATGGAAGATGACGAGAAAAAAATCCGATGATCTATTCGTGCCTTTCCTAAAAGATACACGAAGTTTCGAACTTTTGTTCTCATCATGTTTGATATAGATGTTATAATAGAAACAACGTTTCGATCAAGTACCCTCTGGTTATTATCAGGTGTCCATAGATTGGCTGATATGGGTGATCTTGTTGATTATTCCGAAACATCCTGTGAAATAAGTTATTGTACTTTCATGTTGGATTTGGTTCGTCACTACCAGATTCAAGGATCGAACTATACAATACTAACACATATATAATCTACTACTATATCCACAACGCCACTGTCCTGAAGGGACTTTAGTGGTGTATATTTGGTCGAAACGTTGTGTCTATTATAACATTTATATCAACCAAGATGTGAAAAAAAGTTCGAAATAATTTAAAGATTATTGAAAATTATGCATTTCAGAAATAAATACAAGAGATATGCGAAATATTAAGCGCTGAAATAAATATTTGGATCGTATTTGAAAGTGTGTTCATCTTTACCTCTCTACCTTTAATATAGATATAAATAATATATCGATATATAAATATTTATATAAAGTTGAAATAAATATGTATGCACATAAAATATTATATTTTGATGCTGCAGTAGACCTCACGCTATAGTCGAAACGGGAGATAGAACTCAAGCTATATTGAGATAGACCTCACGCTATAGTCGAAACGGGAGGTAGAACACAAGCTATATTGAGATAAACCTCACGATATAGATGAAACGGGAGGTTGAACTCAACCTATATTGAGATCGACCTCACGCTATAATCGAAACGGGAGGTAGAACTCAAGCTATATTGAGATAGACCTCACGCTATAGTCGAAACGGGAGGTAGAACTCAAGCTATATTGAGATAGACCTCACGCTATAGTCGAAACGGGAGGTAGAACTCAAGCTATATTGAGATAGACCTCACGCTATAGTCGAAACGGGAGGTAGAACTCAAGCTATATTGAGATAGACCTCACGCTATAATCGAAACGGGAGGTAGAACACAAGCTATATTGAGATAAACCTCACGGTATAGATGAAATGGGAGGTAGAACTCAACCTATATTGAGATCGACCTCACGCTATAATCGAAACGGGAGGTAGAACTCAAGCTATATTGAGATAGACCTCACGCTATAGATGAAACGGGAGGTAGAACTCAACCTATATTGAGATAAACTTTACTCTATATCAAAACGGAAGGTAGAACTCAAGCTATATTGAGATAGACCTCATACTATAGTAGCACCAGCTAAGATTTCCAAAGCTGATTTTAAAGAGGCTTTCACATATTTAGACAGGTGCAAAAAAACGTTGCTATTATTTAACTTAAAAATAACTTTTTGTCGAAACGATAATAACTGATAGTCAAGGATTTTAAGGAGTTTATGAATCTGGATTTTAAAAGAATTTATTTTTCATTTTGTGATATCGTTATTTACCCAAAAGTGTTATTCGATAAACATTACGAAGAAAAAAGCACTTGGGAGTAAAAGTAATTATCAATAAATGTCAACTATTTTTTGACTTACTTTTTAGTCATATAGAGACTTTCAAATTGAAGCGTATTTTTCTCCTTTCATCAAAGTTTTATGTTTTTATCAAAATAAATTCTAAGATTTAGAAAATAAGTTGACACAGAAATGTTTTTCAAATATCTGGGAATTTGTAAAAATGTTGACGCCTTGAGCAACATGGACGAACGTCTTGTGTCATGAATCTCAAAGTCAACAAGTTTAATATCGGCGGACGGACACTTAGACATTTCTCCATAAACAGTTTTTTAATGTTAGTGACGAGTCTTTTATAAGTAACCGAGTCTCTCCCGAAAATGTAAGTAAAATTATATCCTGTATAAAATGTCATCAGGAGGATTCGCTTCTTCGTGACTTGTTGATTTTCTGGTGATATGAACACGATTTGCAATGGATTAACAAAAATAGCACAGTAACTAGGCTAGTTTTACTACCTACCAAAATTTATGTTCTCATGGTTCAAAAAATTGAAATAAAATCAACTTGTGGTCTCATTTATTGGATTATTCTATTTTAATATTATTTTCTTATGGCGTTTCAGGTATTCATAATTAAAAGGAATCGACTGTAGTCGGAATTTTCGAGTCAATGCAAATGATCCTTTCCTTAGCTACATAGTTTGTGCCTCGCCAGTGCTATATATAGTATTAGATTTAGAGTTTTCTTTCTCCTAGAACGGTTGTTAACCAAGGCTATAAAACTCAGGCTGTTCTACTATTTACCCATAGCTGAGGGGAGAAGTTGGACTCGTACCTTTCCCAAAGTTCAGTCAGTCAATCAGTCAGTTAATTACCATACGTGATGTACGCTTGGGTGATCATGTCGCGAAAGAAACATAACTGACTGAGCAGAAGATTATCCCGCAGTAGGTTGCCATTACTTTCTTCGGTAGACTGATTGCCGACTAAGGCTATAGAACCCAATCTGTCCTGTTATTTAACCCATAACTTGAGGTAAGAGATAGATTAATAACTTATTTGTGCGTAAGTGAATGTGACGAATTCAACTGGATTTCGAACTCAGGTTCCCGATTTCTCTTTCCGAGCTGATATCGACTTCACCACAACGCACATCCAATGATACTAGCACGTAATGAACTCAACTGGTATTCGAACTCGGCTCTCCGATTTTTTAGTCCGAACCGCTATCTACCGTGCTATGCAAACTCTCCGAAAATAAGCATTGTTTTAAGTAAATGCATAAACCCAGCAGAAGTAATTACACACACACACACACACACACACACACACACACACATATATATATATATATATATATATATATATATGGTCATCCGCAGACAGATGTGTTTCGCTGTATCAAAGTAAATCAGTACAGTTAAACATCCGATTGCTTTTACCCTGGATTGAAACCCGACAGACGTCAGTCGGTGATTCTACCCCTGAGCTCTAGGCGCTCGGTAGAAGAAGGCAGATTTTTAGCGTATGATGTATCATACACCAGTAGTTAGAGTGATTTAATTCATTACTAAATGAGCGATTCGTAGATGCTAGAGTAGCTACTGTTTTTTCAAAATCTACCATTCTTCCAGAGTGCTCAATCAGGGTGTGAGAGCGTAAATAGTCATCCGCGGACAGATCTGTTTCGTTGTATCACAGCTCATCAGTACAAAATGGGTGACAATTTACCCATAGCGCCCACTATATATATATATATATATATATATATATACGCCTTCACACCCTGATTGAGCACTCTGGAAGAATGGTAGACTTTCAAAAAACAGTAGCTACTCTAGCATCTATGCATCGCTCATTCAGTAATGAATTAGATCACTCTAACTACTAGTGTATGATACATCATATGCTTAAAAGTTTACCTCTTTCTACCGAGGGCCCATAGCTCAGGGGTAGAATCGCCGACTGACGCCAATTCTGGATAAAAGCAATCGAATGATGACTAAAATCCACTATTTAACCACGTTCCGTGACTGGTCAAAGCAGTCAGAATCGGTGCAGTATCTGATAGCATCTCGTTGCAATATAAGGAAGAAACATTCAAGCCGAGGTCATGTCCCGCCGACATACATTCAGTCTACCTTTATTTTCAATTTTGTTTTCTTCGTTTTCACTTCACATCGCCAAAGAAAACAACAACAAGATACTTCAACTAACTTCGATGAGTACAATTTCCTTTATTGATTGATTTTCCTCATCACCTTTTCTCCGGCCATAAAAAGGAAAGGAACACAGACTTTATTAGTTAAGTTGACTGATTATGTGGTTCTACAGAAGGAAGCTGCGGATATCGTGGACTGAGAATGCAAGCAACGATTAGGTGTTGGAAAGAATGGCAACGAAAAGGAAATGAATACTGAGCATCAGGAAGGGACAACTGAAGTTCCTGGGGCATGCAATGAGGAAGGAGGGCGTGGAGAACCTGATACTGACTGGTCAGATTGAAGAAAAACGAGACAGAGGAAGGCAGCGGATAACATATTTGCAGGGTCTGATCAGGTGGATGAGGGATGGTGGTTGCCAGAAGTAACAGGAGCAAACATACTAAGAGCCACAAGGGATAGGGAGATGTGGAGAACCAATGATCGCTTACATCCTGAAGGGACAGGGCACATAGAAGAAGAAGAAGACTGATTAATCTTTTTATACACACGCATTTTACTACTATTTTTCTGGGACATTTAACTACATGTATTTTCTATTCGAGTGTCTTATACAAATCTGTTATAATTTTCTGTTAACAAAATTTCACTTATATTACAAACTCATGCTATAGTGTTCAGTAAATAAAGTTCCACTTCTTTCAATTTATTCTTTCAACGACCTTCTGATATTTTAAATTGTGGGGACTTCGGTTGTGTTTGGCACAAGGCCAATTTGACAAGCATCACCGAGGCCCTTACAAGCCTGTATTGTACTATGGGGATGGCGATTCAGACACAAATTCTAGTTGTGTAAATTTGTTATTCCATCTCTTCCAAATGCTTCTTCGTTCATCAACAAAACCGAAGAGACAAGCAACAGATCGGCTGTTTGTACAATAAACGATCGGCAAAAGTTCTTCCGTGGATACAGGAGCTGCCGTGTCTATACTTCCAAAGAGATATTTAAATGGAGCTGTAACATACCCAACCAATATCTCTTTAGTGTCTGCCAACGATCAAAAGATTGAATGCTCAGAACAAATAACACGGATAAAGAATCTGCTCTCGAAGTACTCTTCATGCAGGACTATAAGATGTCCGATATGCTAAGGCTACTTGACGTGTTCTGATACCTGGATTCGTCTACAACAGTCTGTAGAATGTGTTCTTTGTAGTGAGGCATACGACTGGATAGTTTGTGATACCATGGATCCAACCTCAGCAACGCGACGATAAACAGCAGCGATGTATGGATGACTCGGATACCTTCGATCTGGGAACGCAATCTGATACAGCCGTATTTGCGAGGCCGTATGTAAAAATCAGTTTTGCCTGCTCATGGTCTGAATATTAGGCCATTGCTAAATAGAATATTCCTCAGTTAACTCACTACTATACACGTTAAACGTTGAAGACAGACTATCCACAGTACACAAAGGACAAAGGTAAGTCCATGTGGCAAATGATTAATTCCGACATATTTTTAATCTATTTGCTTAAATGCCATTTTTAATAGATAATCATACTTGAGTGGATGCTCGGTTTTTATAATTAAACAGAATATTTATTTATTTACATCTACCGGCCTGAATATTTGAGAAATCTTGTCAGAAAAATTTGGATCCTCCGGAAGGCACATATTTTTCTAACTATGCAATATTGAAGAAATAAACTCAATGACATTGCTCTGTTTCTGTTTTTCCTTCATTTTTTTCACCTTCAAAGGTCTTTATCATTCAATAGAAAAAATATGGAAGTTCTGCAGCCCTCTTGTAAATATTTGTGTTGCTTATCACAAAATAAATTTATTGATCTTTGATTCTTAAACTAATAACAAATCTCCAACTCAAGTTTCTCTCACCTCCCCCTCTCTCTCTCTCTCTCTCTCTCTCTCTATATATATATATATATATATATATATATATTTCTAATTTATTTGTTGACGCAATATTTTTAATGGCTACTTATACTTGAGTCGATGCTGTGTTTTTATAATTAAACAGTATATTTATTTATTTGCATCTACCGGCCTGAATATTTGAGAAATGTTGTTAGAAAAATGTGTCCTCCGGAAGGCACATATTTTTCTAACAAAATTTCTCAAATATTCAGGCTGGTTGATATAAATAAAGGGTCAAGAAAGATGCTGAAAGTAACACCAGTCAACTAAGTGATAAATTTTATATTTGTACTAATTTTATATATATATATATATATATAAAGAGTTATTACACGACATAGGTTTCTACCATGAGTGGTGTCTTCAGGCGATTTGCAATATTATTATATTATTATTATTATTATTATTATTATTATTATTATGTTATTGCAAATCACACCTGAAGACACAGCTCATGGTAGTAACCTAGGTCGCGTAATAACTCATTTTATATATTATAAGAACGTATTGCTTATTATGAAATAAACAGTCTAGCCCACAATGTAATCTAGGATAAAAATGATTATTTTTTAAAAAAACTTATTGATCTTTGATTCTTGAACTAATAACAAATCTACAATCTCAAGTCGCCCTCTCCCTTTCTCTCTTTCTGTCTCTCTTTCTCTCTCTCTCTCTCTCTCTCTCTCTCTCTCTCTCTGTCTAACAAACTAAATAATACCTACATTGGACATACTACTAACTCGTTTTCGTGGAGGCTTACATTGCACTTAAATGAAAATTCTAACATATTCCGACATTTAAAACACCACGGCTAACAACACACACTTCTTAGGAAAACACTTGTTGAAAATACGTATATACTTAGACAAGAAAATAATAAACGAAAACTTAAAATTCTAGAAGCTATCTACATCAAACAGTTTAAACCTAGCCTAAATAAAATAAATTTCGACACCTACACTAACATACTTCAATGCCTATAATCGACGGGAGAGGTCATAGTTATTATACTTACCCCCTACACCCATAGTTCCCAGACAAATCCCCTCATGCCACTATACTCTCAATTGACCAAAAACTCACTACCACCATTCCTTCTCGGCCTGCAGCCACGTGCGACGCAAAAAATGAACTTGTTTAATTTTGCCTGTATAACTCCACTCTGTTAATAATTTAAATGTTCTATGTTCATTGAATATTAAATGTTCATCCTTTTATAATGGCTTATGTAAGCCGAAAGCTCAGACCTGATAAAAAATCAACAATTATTGCGATTTCTTGTCGTCTTTCCATGACAACACTATCAAGCTAATCAGATCATACGAAAGGATCTTACACAAAATAGACAGAACTTGTCTATATTATTCAATGAAATGAAAAAATTCAATTAATGAAAAAATGCTGCCAAAATACACACACACAATATATATATATATATATATATATATATATATATATATATATATTTATAATTTATTTGTTTAAGCATTATTTTAATGGATACTCATATTTGAGTATATGCTGTGTTTTTATAATTAAACAGTATATTTATTTACATCTACCGGCCTGAATATTCGAGAAATCTTGTTAAAAAATATGCGTCCTCTGGCAGAATTAGAAACTGTGCCCCTGTTTAATAATAATAATAAAAGAAGCATCTACTTAAATATGAGTTTCCATTTTTTTTAAAAAAAATAAACAAATGAATTAAAAATATGTCAGATTTAATCCATTTCCTCAAATTGTCTTTCTTTACCTTAGGATATGAAATATATGTTCAAAAGTTCTATTTGGGATTAATCAGAAGGTTCTATGAGGCCTGGGGAACGAAGGTTCGAATCCTGCTAGAGGACAGACATTTTTGTAACAACAATATTCAGACTGGTAGATGTAAGTAATTGAATATCAGTAAGACGCCATACGTGATACACACTTGGGCAATCATATTTCGAAGGTGACATGGCTGACTGTACAGAAGATTTTCCCGCATTAGGTTGTCATTACTTTCTGCGGTATACCGGTTGCCAACCAATGCTTTAGAACTCAATCTGTGCTGCTATTTAACCCATAGCTGGAAAAAAAAGAGGCAAATACCTTTTTAGCGCTTAAGTGAATGCAACGAATTCTATTGGAATTCGAACTCGGCTCTCCGATTTCTCGTTCTGAGCCGATATCCACTGAACCAAATCACACATCCGCATAAATTTGATAATACTACTCAAATATGAGTATCCATTAAAAATAACGTTTATACAAATAATATATTAAATGTTAGTCAACACAAATATTTTTACGAGTATTGTAGCAATGTTCGAAAATGCTTTTGAGTTCACTAAATTTTACACCACGTTGCATTTTACCATCTGTTGTTATCCCTTGCATTGTAAACACTTATTTACAAGGCATCGTAACCACAACTGTTTATTCTAAAATAAATTTTTACACACATAATGTTTACAAAAAATAACATCACAACGATTACAGTTCCATTAAATTTGTCTGAGCAATTCTACCCTGAGGATGATCTCGGATGAAATCGAAAGTACTTGTTTTAACAAAAATACAGCAGCTTCCTTGATGAATTTCAACTGAACATCAAGAAGATAAATTGAGAACTAGAGAGGATTTTATAAAAATAGATATAATTCGTCGATATTATTTAAGGAAATATGCTTCAATGAAAAAGTATGCTGCTTATATATATATACATATATAAGCAGTTAATATATATATAGTTAAATAAAAAGAAGACAAGAGGAAAACTGTATTAAACAGAAACAGACTAGTATACATAATAAAAAGTCCCAGGAAAACGGTTGAATTCCCTTCATTTTAACATCTCGTGGCATTGCGCTATACATGAAGGAGTACTAAAACTAAAATATTCAGTTAATCTTTTCGAATAATTTGTAAGCGTTTTTTATAGTTGCCAACACTGTTTATAGATACGTAATTTGAAATAAGGATGTGCGTTGTGGTGCAGTGGATATCGGCTTGGAACGAGAAATCGGGGAACCGAGTTCGAATTCCAGTTGAATTCCTTGCATTCACTTACGCTCAAATACCCTTGGGAAAGGTATTAATCCGTCTCTTCCCTCCAGTTATGGGTTAAATAATAGAACAGATTGGGTTCCTATAGCCTTGGTCGGCAATCAGTCTACCGCAGAAAGCAATGACAACCTACTGCGGCATAATCTTCTGCCCAGTCAGTCATGTCTCGAGACATGACTGACTGGGCAGAGTTATGCCGCAGTAGGTTGCCATTGATCGCCCAAGCGTGTATCGCGCATGGCACTTAACTGACTGAATTTGAAATAAAGCTCATTTCGTCTTTTTGCATTGGTAACGTCCATCACAGGATGAAATGCGTAGGTGAGTTAAATACGGTTTTCCTCTTGTCTTCTTTTTATTAAATCATCTTGTCCTTAATCTCAGATCATAACTGATATATTTTACACACACACACATGCATATATATATATATATATATATATATATATATATATATATATATATATATATAGATGCGTGTGTGTGTCTAATAGGCCGAAATCTCATTGTTGAATGCATAAATCATATTTCCTCAGCTGTGGATCAGCTTGAAGTCGATGTTTTTTCAGTCTTCTCGATGCCGCTCCACGGGGCTCGCTGCTTGCTTATTTGAACAAAAAAAAAGTTTGAAGAAGTGGTTGGGTTGGCACGGTTGTTGTCCGGCAATGAAAAACATGTACGCCTTTCAGACAGACGAAACCGGGATCGGGCTGCCACCAATTTGATGGAACCAAATGGCGAAGGTGTCGATAAGATCAGGAAAGATCTTCCTGTATCTTTCGTAGCAACCAGTAACGATTCTTTCTACTAGAAGGAAGTTTTATGTTTCGAAGCGGGTGGTCTGTCGGTCGAAGCTGGTCAGGTGTATTGGCTAAGGAGGAGGAATGGAGGAGGCGGGGAACTGCAAATGGAATATAAAAAGCAGAGCGTGCACTTATTATGAAGAGAAGGTGTTTTAGCGATATTTAATGAGAGTGCGTTTCATTCAGTTGGTTTGGGCGGGTTCATCGGGAGAGCAAGGGTTTGTCTGATTGGACATTATCCAGGATTTCATGTTTTTATCCTCTGACGGTTTCCTTCCTCACCACTCACATTCACCCCGTCTTTATTCTTCACCTTCACCACAATATTTTTTGCTGTTATTATTTGATTTAAAAACAGTTTCTTCTGTTGGATTTACGCATTTATTCAGGCTAATGCTTATTTTCGGAGAATTTGCATAGCACGGTAGATTAATAGATTGCAACTCGAACAGAGGAATCGGAGAGCTGAGTTCGAATTCCAGTCGAGTTCATTATGTGCCAATACGGTTGGGAAAGGTATGAATCCTACTCTTCTTTTTTTCTACCTGTTGTGGAGTTATTTTCGCAGTGGAGGCAAGTATTTGTGCTAAAATCGGTCCTAATAGGTTCGACTTACAAAACGTTAGGAACTTGATATAATATGTATTACGCAGTGTAATCTTGCCAGGTCGCTGACTGTTTTCGTATTCGACTAACTGTCGACTACTATCGTCCAACATCGACTGACTCTCGTTCCTCTTACTACTCCTACTTAAATTAGGTGGGAGAGTCTATTCACTGTAGAATAAGTGTGTTTCCCCATAACACTACCTCAGCTATGTATTAGGGTAGACTTAGTTCTATAGCCTTGGTTAGCAAACGGTCTAGGTGAAAGAGAACACTGAATTTAAAACTGTATGTAGTTTGTGAGAGGCACTGATTATGCAGCTAAGAAAAGGACCGTTATTATTGACTCAATAATTTCGACTACGTTCGATTCTTCTTTTTTTCTTAAGTTGAAACGAGCCCAATGAGTTGATTCTGTTGTTCGTCAAAACATTTCGAAAAATTATTAAGTATAAAGCAACCAAAAAGTCCTATTAACTGCGAATTAATGTTGTTTCCTATTTTTTAATGAGGAAATTCAAGTAATCAGCAGAGTCATTGAAAATGTGGATTATTAACATTTGAAAGTAATTTTAATATCAACTTTTTTAAAATTACAAATTATTTGATATCAAACGGAAACCGTTGAAGATGACATTTGAGAAAGTCTGTATACTAGCTGGGAACACTAGTTTTATAGTTAATAATAATAAAATATATGGAAACCGCCAGAAATTTAAAATTGAGCGACCCTACATAGTCAGCTTTTCCAAATGATCCATAATTATGATCAACGTTAGCGCCTATATTCCACATATATATATATTTTTTTATATATTTATATATTTCTTATTTATTTTATTTTATTTTATCTTTTTCTTTTTCTTTTTCTTTTCCTTTATTTTTCCTTTTTATTTTTATTTTTAATTTTTATTTTCTTTTTTAATTTCTTTGCAATCTATTTAAAAAGGAAAACGTAGACTAATTTTTCTCCAGTTTCTGAAAGGATTTTTCTGTTGCTGAGGTGATGTGTTATCCCCCGTGGGGATCTTCATATCGAAATGGCCATTCAACATCTTTGAATTAATCCTTTTTTAATATATATATATATATATATATATATATATATATATATATATATGTCCGCAGACAGATCTGTTTCGCCGTATCACATCTCATCAGGACGGTTAGACTCCGATTGCTTTTTTACCCAGGATTGAAACCCGACCGAAATGGCGTCAGTCGGCGACTCTACCCCTGGGCTATGGACTTTTTAGCGCATATCATTATACGCGCCCAGTAGCTAGAGCGCTCTAATTCATTTCACTGAATGAGCGATGCGTACATGCCAGAGTAGCTACTGTTTATCAAAGTCTACTATTTTTCCAGAGCGCTCAATCAGGGTGTGAGAGCGTAAATATTGTCATCCGCGAACAGATCTGTTTCGCCGTATCGCAGCTCATCAGTACGGTTAGACACCCGATTGCTTTTATCCAGGATTGAAACCCGACTGAATTGACATCAGCTATGAGCTATGGGCGACCGGTAGGAGAAGGAGATTTTAGCGTGTGATATATCATGTAAACATACGCCAGTAGCTGAGAGTGTTCTAATTCATTACTGAATGAATGATGCGTAGATGCTAGAATAGCTACTGTTTTTATGTATATATTGTCATCTGCGGATAGATCTGTTTCGATGTATCACAGCTCATCAGTACGGTTAGACATCCGATAGCTTTTAGCCAGGATTGAAACCCGACCGAATTGACTATGGGTGTTCGGTAGAAGAGGGCAGACTTTTACATGATATACCATGTAAACATACGCCAGTAGCTGAGAGTGTACTGAATGAACGATGCTAGAGTAGCTACTGTTTTATATATATATATATATATATATATATATTGTGGTGTGGTGAAGTGGAGATCGACTATGTACGATAGATCTACCCACAATACTAACCCACAATGCATCGCTATCATGTATATATAAATAGTCGACCCAAAATATAACGCACATGGTCTGACGATTGCTTAGCATAAAACAGACTGTCTCTTCTGGGTATTGACTGCAATTTCCGAGCGCGCGCTCGCGCGTGTGTGTGTGTGTGTGCAGGCAGGCATTATTGTAATTAATTTTTTAAAACTTTTGATATATAACGGTGGTCAAAGGTTCAGCAGAATAATTGATCCTCAAAAGTGAAAGAAGATTTTGTCAAATAATTGTGTGATGTGAGAACTCAATGGTGGAAATTGCAAAATACTCGACGTGAGCACTGAAAGCAATCAAGAAAAAGAAATTAAAACCATTGGCAAGAACAAGACTGTCTTTAAGAACCTCACAAAAAAGTTATTTGAGAAAAATGAAAAAGGTAATAAGCAAAGATGTTGATTTTTACACCAGAAAAAATATTATATCTGGTTTTTGATTTGGTTTGGCTTGGCTTGTCTGGCGGCATGTCAACACCTCAATGGGTTATTTAATACCGACAAGATTTTTACAATAGATTCGTATGAATAGTTTATGTATTCTTTGTAAGAAATAAATTTGTAGATCAGCTTTCTTTGATGTATTTTTGTAAAGTAGTTTTTGTTGAGAGTCAGATGTATTGTTATGTATTTTTTCAAAAATGTATTGCTAGTAATATATTATTTTCATTCGAAAATGTATTGCAGGTAATACTTTTTTCTTTCAAAAATTTATCGCCTATAATTTTTTTCTTCAAAAATCTATTGCTGGAAACATTTTTTCTTTCAAAATTGTATTCCTGGTAATTCCAGGAATACAATTTTTAAAGAAAAATATTACTATAAAAAATATTATTATAAAAGTCTATTTTTATAATTTCATAGTGTCTTGACCCAAGTTTGGGTGGGAGTAAGTATTTGCCCATAGCTGAGACACTAACAGGTGCTATCACTCCGGGTCAAAGTGGACCTGGGAACAACAGCAATTAAGCGGTGGTTCCATGATCCTGACAACCTTCTAATCAGAGGCCTTGCTGCCGGATGAAGTTTATTGCCAAACCCAGAACCCTATTATCTTTGGTGTTGCAGATGTAAACAGAGAGATACAGAATAAAGAAATATATGTTTACGTATTCGGGTAAATTCTCAAAATTATTGTTGAATAAAAGTCAGTTAAGTGCCATAAGTGATACACGCTTTGGACGATCATGTCTCGGAAGAGACATGACTGACTGGGCAGAAGATTAATCCGCAATAGGTTGCCATTGCTTTCTGCGGTAGACTGGTTACCAGCCAAGGTTAAAGAACCCAATCTGTCCTATTATTGGAGGGAAGAGACGGATTAATATTTTTCCCAAGGGTATTTGTGCGTAAGTGAATGCAAGGAATTCAACTGGAATTTGAACTCGGATCCCAGATTTGTCGTTCCGAGTCGATATCCATTTCAGCACAACTCACATTTGAATAAAAAATAATTTTATTCTGTCCATTCATCTTCTATAATTTTAACTTTCATTTTCACCATTTCCTTTGGCTAATGACAAAATAGACACGAATCAAAGATGATCAAGTGGTCATCCGAACTGGATAAGGTTGGGTTAGCTTCCATCTGGCCTCAGTATTCTTTGGGTAATCTTCAGGGACCGACCCATTCACTCTCTAGAGATAGTGAAGCAGTGTTAAGTCCCAGTGGGACTGGAAATAATAGTACCGATCTTTTGAAAGTGACCAAATACGGCGTTTGAATGAATTCCTTACTGTGTATTATGTTAAATTATGGAATGACCATCCATAGTCTGGTGTCTGGGGACCTCTTCAATATGCGATGTCCTGCAAGCGATCTGTCGCTCGGTCAGATTTGACGGTGCTGTAGTTTGATAATAAAACTTGCCTCCGGCCAGAAAATCTTTTCTTGTCTATGAAGTGAGAAACATATACGTATGGAACGAGTTGTTTACTTTAATAGCGTAAGATGCATTGCATAAAAGAGAAGGTGCAGTCTAGAGTTGCATACAAAAACAAGTATAAATTGAGATGCATAAAAGGGGCAGATGATGTGATTTAAACACAAAGATAAAATCAAATAGAAATCACGTTGGTCACCGAAACAACTGATAACCAACATTCATTTGAAAACTCGTGGACTTAAACAATATTTGCAAATGCTAAAAATATTCTTCCAAGATTAAGAATTATATCCTTACACACTGATCTCGACCCCTCTGTATGTATATATATATATATATATGTATATATATATATATATATATATATATATATATATATAGCGTTCTACACACACACACACACACACACACACACACACACACACATATATATATATATATATATATACTAGCAGTATAGCCCGGCGTTGCTCGGGTGTAATGAAAGCTTTAAAACTAATCCATGGTCCTGGACGTTGGCACGAAAGACTAAAAAGCAATAGTTGTTATCAGTTAAAGCGAAACCGTAGACTGAAAGAAAAATGAATGGATGTAAGTCAAATTTTGATTTTCTGGTATCGATATCAAATTTTCTGCGCTATTGTAAAAACTGCAACTTTAAAACTTCTGAATATCGTTTCTTATGTCTTTGTCTATGAGTGCATCAACTATGATTAAAATCGGACCACTACTTCTATAACCCGAATTTTTTGATTATCGATATTTATCCGGGGTACCTCGACACAAGACCTAGCTAAGAACACTCGCAGACACTTATAGTACAACTGTGTAGATTTTCAAGAAAATCGGTTCAGCCGTTTCGGAGTCTATAGGTAACGGACACACACACACACACACACACAGACAAAGTTCCATTTATAAATAAGTTTAGATTTAGATATATATATAGAACGCTAGCAATTTGTCAACCGTTATATTTGAAGCAGGAAAAAATGTACAGTAATTTTTAGCAACACAGTTTTCCGGTTACATTTGTTACCATAACTCACACTTCTGAAGATGACCTCGAAAGAGGTTGAAAGTACTTGGGTACCTTAAGAAATGAATGAAAATAACATCTGTCAACGTTACAGCTCATTTCTGACATCTTTTGATTGTAATACTCGAAAGATTATCCGTGAGTATGATCGGATTTTATTAAAAATAAGCAAGCATATTGTTTGCAATTTATATAATCTGACAAGTTTAAAAGAAATTTGCTGCCTAAATACACAAATATATGTGTGTGTGTGTGTGTGTATTGTGAGGAGAAATGTTTTATATGCATATATAGCGATAATTAATGTAACTGTTTGTTACTTAGCTAACAAACATTCATCATCTCACTCCAGAGTTTTGTAGACAGACCCGTCCGTCTACTCTTCAGGGGATATCAGTAGTTGACTACTTACGCTTCTCGAATTTTCTTTTTTAGTGCAAGTGTTTGGTTGGATTGTTTGTGTTCGTGCTTGTGTGTCCATATGTACGTCTGTGTGTAGATATGCGTACGTGTACAGTGTCGTGATTAGCGCTCCTTTATTTTACTTTTTCTCCGCTTTACACTCATTTATAAGCTTTTTCCCTGTTTTACTTTTCCTCTTTTCTTTCAGTTGCAGCTATTTGTTTCCGTTTTTTTTTTTACTCTAAACTTGTTATCGTGTTCTGTTTTTTAGTTCTAGTTCTTTTTTGAGTTAGGAAAATTGAGTTCCTTTTTTTAGAGTTAATTAAGTGCCAACGTGATCCAGGCTTTGGGCGATCATGTCTCGAAAGAGACATGACTGACTTTGCAGGAGATTATCCCACAGTAGGTTGCCGTTGCTTTCTGCGGGAGACTGGTTGCCAGCCAAGGGTATAAAACCCAACCTGTCCTATTATTTAACCCATAAATGGAGGGAAGAGACGGATTAATACCTTTAACAACGGTATTTGTGCGTAAGTGAAAGCAAGGAATTCAACGGCTCTCCGAGTTGTTGTTCCGAGTCGATATCCACTGCACCACAACGCACATAATTGATTTTAATGCTTAAATGTTAAATATATTTTATATATCTGCCCTTGGCTCTTATTTCGTTTTCTTATTTAGCTTGGGGGTATCTTAAGTATTTAAAGCATTAATTGCAGAAGTTTAGGATTATAATTACATTTTATATATTAGTTTACATTTATGTGTATATGTCTGTATTTATACGCTTGAGAATGCGGAGAAAAGAGCATGAGAGAGAGGATGACTGTGGCCATATTTGAGGGATCAATTTATATATTGATTGTAATATAAAATTGATCCCTCACTTTATATTTTTTATTTGTTTTATTTTTAATTTTAAAAAATCATATCGCCCCAAGCAAGGCATTTTACTGCAACTGTTTTGCAGGGGGTTACATAGAAGGAAAGTTGTTAAAAAGAGTGACAAGTTATAGGGGGTGTCAGGAAGTGGGTAAAAGAAGGATGAGAATACTGATGAGAGTGGAGTGGACAGAGAAAGGAGCATGAGAGAGAGGATGACTCAGGCCATAAAATGAGGGATCAATTCATATATTCATTTTAATATAAAATTGATCCCTCACTTTAAATTTTTTATTTGTTTTATTTTTATTTTTTAATAATCATATCGCCCCAAGCAAGGCATTTTACTACCACTGTTTTGCAGGGAGTTACATAGAAGAAAAGTTATTATAAAGAGTGACAAGTTATAGGGGATGTCAGGAAGTGGGTAAGAGAAGGATGAGACTACTGATGAGAGTGGAGTGCACGCAGAAAGAAGCATGCGAGAGAGAGGATGCAGGTTCGTGAGATAGGAGCTGACTATTGACTTTACATTTAAATTCTTAGAGATTTTAGGTGTCGGGGAAGCAAGTAGATGGAAGGGAATGCCACAGTCGGGAAATGCAAGAAAATAAGCTGATGGAGTAGAATTTGCGCTTACATTTTATTGGTTTCTCAGTAAAAGGGTGGGACCTAGTTGCTAGTCTTGCGGCTCGAGTAAATTCATATATAGGGGGCACCAGTGAGCTAAGTTTATCAGAGCAGAAGCCGTGAAAGTATACATTCATTACGCATACAAATATACACACGTGCACACATATACGCATACGCATACAAACGTACGTATACAGGAATATATTCACTTTTTCACTATGGTAACTTTAGTTTTTTAATTTAAGCACACTACTATACTACCGGCAAACCGACTATGATCAGACAAAAATAGTTATCTAGACGCAACGTTTAAACCGACTATGATCAGAGAAAAATAGTTATCTAGACGCAACGTTTAAACCGACTATGATCAGTCAAAAATAGTTATCTAGACGCAGCGTTTAAACCGACTATGATCAGACAAAAATAGTTATCTATACGCAACGTTTAAACCGACTATGATCAGACAAATATAGTTATCTAGACGCAGCGTTTAAACCGACTATGATCAGTCAAAAATAGTTATCTAGACGCAGCGTTTAAACCGACTATGATCAGACAAAAATAGTTATCTATACGCAACGTTTAAACCGACTATGATCAGACAAATATAGTTATCTAGACGCAACGTTTAAATCGACTATGATAAAACAAAAATAGTTATCTGGACGCAACGTTTAAACCGATTATGATCAGACAAATATAGTTATCTAGACGCAACGTTTAAATCGACTATGATAAAACAAAAATAGTTATCTAGACGCAACGTTTAAACCGACTATGATCAGACAAAAATAGTTATCTAGACGCAGCGTTTAAACCGACTATGATCAGACAAAAATAGTTATCTATACGCAACGTTTAAACCGACTATGATAAAACAAAAATAGTTATCTAGACGCAACGTTTAAATCGACTATGATAAAACAAAAATAGTTATCTGGACGCAACGTTTAAACCGATTATGATCAGACAAAAACAAAATACAATAACACGTTAAGAGAAAAAAAACCGGAAACAAATAACTACAACTGAAAGAAAAGAGGAAAAGAAAAAAGCAAAAAATCTTGTAAATGAGTGTAAGGTAGAGGGAAAAAAGAGAAAGGAGCGATTATCACGACGCTCTACACGTACGCATATCCGTACAGACGTACATATGGCCACACGAGAACAAACACGAATAATACAACCAAAAACTTGCACTAATGCATAAAAAAGAAAATTCGAGAAGCATAGTCAGTCAACTACTGATATTTTGCTAACAGTTTCTTTTCTCGTACTTGTTGCTTGTAGAACTCTCTTCAAACTCTAGCTTTATAGTCTACTTTCATCTTCAAACATTAAATGCAATGTCGATCGTCATCTACTCTCCTTCTGATTATTTTTTGTTCTCTTAATTAAGAGAACTGTTTTCTATTTTTTCCACGTCTAATATTCTCTTATATTTTACTGCCTTTATTACCTTAATTGGAGTGAACACAGTTAAAAAGAAAAACAGTGTTTTTTATCATTTCTAAACAGGAAATATGATTATAATTTTTGTATATTACGAAAATAAATCTGTCTTAGTTATTATTTATGCTGATATAATTTCTCAAACCAAATCTCGTCAGCCATCTTCTTTTTTTCTTTTTCATTTTTATCGCGTTACCATTTATTGTTCTTCGTTCATCTAATTCTTTTTCGTTTCTATTCACTGCGGGATACGTACATCCGTTCCTTTCTCGTTCGTTTTTAATTTCATTGTCTATCTCTTTAAAGTAATGTTCTCATTTTACTTCCACTTTCTTTTTCCTCTACTATAATCTTTTCAAGGTGTCCTTTCCTCCTTCTCCTTCTCCTCATCCTCTTTCTCCTTCTTCTTCTTCTTCTTCTTCTTCATGTTTTCCTTCGCATTCACTGCATCTTTTTTTATTTAATTTAAACTCTTGCTATTTTCTTCTTTATCTTTTTCTTTTATTCTTCAAGTCATCTCGTCCTTTTCTTTTCTTTTGTTTTCTTCAACTTCCTTTTTCTTTTTCTACTTGGCGTTTTCCTTTTTTTTTTGTTTCGTCTTTATTTATTTATGTTTATGTTACTTATTATTGTTAAATCTTTATTTTCTTTTTGTATCATTTTTTTTTTTTTTTGTTTCCAGTTCTTTATATGAGGTTTAGTATAAAAGGACGTTTTCTTTGGAGTAAAGGATTTTCACTTTGAGATGAAAGGATCACCTATTTGAAATAAAAGAATCTTATCCTTGGAATTAAATAACCTTTTTTAAATGGAAGTTCTTTTCTTTGGAATAAAATAATCTTCTCTTTGGAATTAAATGTAATAAAAGATTTTCTTTGCAATAAAATGTTTTTTTTTAATTAAAGGAACTTTCGGTTGGAATAAAAAAAAAGAACCTTCAAAAAGTACGTTCTCGTTAGAATAAATTCATCTTAAATAACGTTAAAATAAAAGGAAATTTATTTATAAATAACAGGATATTCTCTTGGAAAGAAGAAAAAACGTCTCGTTGGAATCAAATGATCTTGACTTTTGAAAAAAATTCTTTTTGGAATGAAGGATCTTATCTTTTGAATAAAAGTGTCTCTTCTTTTTGGAATAAAATGATAGACTTTTTAAAATAAAATAACATTCTGTTTGGCATAAAAAGACCTTCACTTGGAAACACATGGAGCTTCTTTTTGGTATAAAATGATATTTCTTTTGTAAATAAAAAAAATATTTTTGAAATAATTAAATCTAGAATCACTACACCTTGGTCGACTTGGCACCGTTTTCACTTTTCCCTAGATTAACATTAACAGATCAGTGTTTAATTTCCCAAGATCTACTTGACACGTTGTCATGTGATATTAGGGTCAACCGTTGCCTTCATTTTTAATCAGCCGAGGTAATTATTACAAAGTTGATTTCTCCCCTGTCGGACTTCTTGACAAGCTTTAGATATTTAAACATTGTGATTATTCAAAGCTTAGCAAGTTGTACTTGCTTTTGCTAAATTACGCGCACATAAAGATTAAATAAAGACGTGTAAGATATTAGGGCATGTACAGTCACTTCAATAATGTCTGATATTAAGTGAAATTTATCACGTTTTACGTTAACAAACTCTAATTAAACAATCTCTTGAGATTAATATTTGAGTCCTGAAATGTTCGTATGTACTAAGGAAAATTCAAGATAAACTGTACGAACATTCAGACTACCTCGGAAGAAAACTAGTAAAACTGCCACCTCAGTTAGAACATCAACGTCGGGGGAACTTAAAGCTTTTTTAAGCTCTCATTTCAATAGTATTATTACGTAAAGTAGATGCATGCGAGTCTCTAATTCAGATGTTACAACTAAAATGATTTAAGTATTTTTCTTAAAGAAAGCTATAGTTAGAATTAAGAACATGATACGAGATTGACTTTTGGGCTTTTTAATATTATCGTTGGTCATTATTCGACGAACGTACTTTTTGTTATGGAATTAAATGTTTATAGAGTTGAAGAATAGAGAATAGATTTTTTTAAAAAACTTTATATTATTGTCTTACTGCAGAACTTTTTTTTACCTAAAACTACTTAATTCTCCCGCGGTCACCAAAGGGTCAAACAATTCGAAGAACATGTTCAGCATAAATTTATTTTTATGGCTTATATATATATATATATATCCATCCATCCATCCATCCATCCATCCATCCATCCATCCATCCAAACACCCACTAGATGTGTGTGTATGTGTGTGTGTGTGTGTGTGTGAGAGAGAGAGAGAGAGCGAGATCACGCACGTTTGTGTAAATATTCTCAGATAGTGTGTAACTGTAAAAGAGACAAAATGATTAAGAAAGAGACTAGAGAAAAATTATAAACTTTTCAAGCGTTTTCAACCATTTCACAGGCCATTTTCAAGGATTTTATATATATGAGTTACTAGCAGTATAGCCCCGCGTTGCTCGGGTGTAATAAAAGCTTTAAAACTAATCCAGGTTCCTGTAGCTCAGACTCTTTGGACTAAAAACTACAATTATACCTACTTAGAGCCAAACCCGAAGCAAAAACTAAAATAAAAGGGCTGAAAAACTGATTTTGATCAGACCCGGTAGGATATCGGAGTATCGATTTCCAATATCGGAATCAAATAAGTCATCCAAGGATAAACTAATCTAAGTAAGTTCATGAAAACTTATTATACCCATCGGGAGTAAAATTGGAGAAAATGAGACATATTGATGACTGAATATCGGTTTTTGATCAGATTCGATAGAATATCGGGGGTATCGATTTCCGATATCGGGGATATTACCGATTTTCTTCACGACTGTAAGAACTGCAACCTTGAAACTTCTGAATATCGTTTCTTATGTCTTTGTCTATGAGTATCAAATTTGATTACAATTTTTTCGATTATCGATTCTCGATATTTATCGAGGGTACCACGACACAAAATCTATCTAAGAACACTCGCAGACGCGATAGTACAACTGTGTAAATTTTCAAGAAAATCGGTTCAGCCGTTTCGGAGTCTATAGGTAACGGACACACACACAGACACACACACCTAAGCACACAAACACACACACACACGCACAGACAAAATTTCATTTAAAATAAGTTTAGATATTAGGCAAGTAAGAACTCAGCATTTTTAATTGTTTCAAAAGTTATATTTATTGGATGCACATATTTGTGCAGACGATCTGTTTTCGAGATGATCCGGACGGGAACGTATACATTCTTTTAAAAGGGATACTGAAGTAACCTGTAGTGATTCTAATGCAAACTGGATCAGTTGGCGTTCAATCCTATCCTGCAATAGGGCAAATTCTCTTCTTTAAAATTTAAAGAATGTACAGGGCAGTAGAGGTAATTCAAACTGTTTGAAACACACACACATATAATTAACTTTAAAACGCTTAACGCTACACACACACACGCATATGCGCGCGCAGAAACATGCACGCACACACACACACACACACACACACACACACACACCCATATATATATATATATATATATATATATATATATATTGTGTATTAGTTTCAGCAATTTTTCTTTTCAACATGTTTCATTAAAAACGACCGACAAGGAAGATTTTAATAATTTCAGTAATTTAATGTTTCCTATATTCTTTCATCTTTCCTTTTTGCTAGAGATAAGGAATCTAAAAATGTTCTCTAATTATTAACATTTCAAGCGCTTTCAACCCCTTCACAGGCAATTTTCAATGATTTTATATTTTCGATGTAGTCATTTTATCCTCATGTTTTGACTGTATCCCTTGTTCCCTGTTTAGGATGTGGTTTCCGGCTTTCTCTTTTCCAATCTTTTCACCTTTTCTTTTTTTTTTTTTTCAATTGGAGTAGATAGACTGAACTATCGCCCGGTTAACACTCCACCCACGCCTATTGAACAGGTGTAGAGGCTCATCCCTTGTTTCCTGTTTAGGATGTGATTTCCGGCTTTCTCTTTTCCAATCTTTTCACTCTTACGTAGCCCCCTGCACACCAGTGGCCTTACCGCCTTGCTCGGGGTGATGTGATTAAAAAAAAATCTATTTTGTGTTATTTTTTAAGTGTTCTTTAAAAACTATCACGTGACATGCGAGACTGGAAATCGCGTGAGCGTCGTTCGTTTAAAAAACTTTCAAACCTCTGTTACAAACTGTTAAATAAGGTAAGGTTGATGGCGGGAGATAATTCTTTGTTATATATTGCCTCTCTTATAGCGAGAAGCTTTTTATATTGTGATTTCAACAGAACTTTTGTATTTTTTACTAACATTTTCCTTAAGGGTTCTTGTAAATTATGGGTTAAAAATGTTTTTATTACCGTTTGGTTGGATAGGTGGTATGTAAGACGTCTATTCAAAGAAATGGTAGTATGTCCAATATGACTAATTGACTTGTATTGAGCATTGAAATTCATACACTATATTAGTCATCGCAAATCACAATTTAAATCAGAATATAAAAAGTCATCGCTAACCACTATATAAACCATACCACAATTTAATCCAAACCACGCGAATGAAATTGGGTTGAAAGAATATATACATATATTCTAAACATTCTTTATTAAGTGTGGGTTGTTTGGATTTAATGTAGACGGCCTCCAATATCTGAAGGTTCTTTTAACTGTGTGTATGAGTGAGGATTATTGTATTGTTGACTAAAATCTGTCTGATATTACCTACATCGCTATGTTTTTCTAAGAAATGTTGTTTAATTGTATTCTGATCAGAAAGGTGACATGTAAGTCTACGGAAGAGCGTGGTTGTAGTAAAACCAATATATGTAGTGGGTTTATTATTAGTACCAGAGATACAATCTCTGAACTGGCATGTAAATTGATACACTACATTGGTTTTCTGTAGAGGATTTAGTTGAGTGCTTGTAAATTAAATCCAAACAACCCACACTTAATAAAATCACGTTTGCCTCTCTAAAGATGGCGTATGTGAGCCGAAAGCTTAGAACCAGCTTAATAAAAAATTACGTTGTAAAAATTTTATGTTGGAAAATTTTTGTCTTTATTTTCACTTGAAATTAAAGCCAAAATACGATGTTTAGAACGGCTCATGATTTAACACTATATGTTTAGAAAATTATCTGTTGCCTCGATACACTAAATTAAATTATATATATATATATATATATATATATATATATATTTGTGTGTGTGTGTCAGCGTTATGTGTTACCCCTCTTTGGTATTTCTTCTTCTTCAAATTCTTCTTCTTCTTCTTCTTCAAATTCTTCTTCAAATTCTTCTTCTTTTCTATGAGCTATGTCCCTTAAAGACGTAAGCGATCATGGCCTCCCACATCTCCCTATTTTTAGTAGCTTTTAGTACGCTTTCTACTGTTACACCACCCAAACCCCGCTCTTCCATCCACTTGCTCAAGCCCGTCAAGTAAGTTACGCGTTGCTTTCTCCTGTCTCTCTTTTCTTCTATCTTACCTGTGAGTATCAGATTCTCCAAGCCCTTTTTCCTCATTGCATTTATCGGAAAATCCAGCTCCCTTTTCGTTTTCATCCTTTCCAAAACCTCAATGTTGCTCACATGTTTGGTCCATGATATCTTCAGCATCCGTCTGTAGTACCACATTTTGGCTGCTTCAAGTCTTTCCTTCATCTTTGAGGAGATTGTCCAGCATTCACTGCTATATTGTAGAACAGACATCACATAGCAATTCAGTACTCTCTTCTTTGTTTCTAACGAAATTGTCCTGTTTCTTAATACTTTACTCAAATTCTAGAATGCTTCCTTCGTCATGCTAATTCGCCTTCGGATCTCAGTGTCACACTTTTTGTCTTCTGTTAGAACACTTCACAGGTATTTAAAGTTTTGTACCTGCTTGATTTTAGTATCCCCCACCTGTATTTGGCATTTTGGTCTGCTCTTTTTCTGATGACCATGCATTCGGTTTTCTTGCAGTTTATTTGTTGTCCTTTCTTGTCACTCTCTTCAGCTACCTTCTGTAGGAGGTCTTGAGGTTTCCTTTCCGTGTCTGCAATCAACACTGTATCATCTGTATTATTATTTATTATATAAAGCCGAACACACGACGAAATTTTAGCCAAATATTCAGTACTCTATTATTTGTTTAGAGCGGAATTTTTCTGTCTCTCAACACGCTATTCAGTTTCTGGAATACATCCTTGGCCATGCCAATTCGCCTTCGGATCTCAGTGTCGCACTTTCCGTCTCCTGTTTGAACACTTCCCAGGCATTCAAATTTCTGTGCCTTCTTGATTTTAGTATCCCCGCCTGTAGTTGGCATTTTGGGCGCCAGTTTTTACTGATGACCATGCATTCAGTTTTCTTAAAGACAGTTTACGAAACCGTAACAAACTTTACCAAACAATTTTGGTAGGCTTTTGAATATTAACCATACAGCTGAGATGGCGCAGAAACGTTTGGTAAACTTTGGTATATAATGTATATCTTAGTTTTAAAACAAACTGGTATTATTGTTGATTTCAGCATACCCTATGTTTTCTAAAAACAACCCAGTTTATTCGGTTTTCGGTGTTTTCCTCCAATCTCTTAATCAATCTTGCAAGAGTCCTTGTGGCCTAGCTAAGGGAAATCAGTCACTTGATCAATGTCTTTTATTCAATTATGATAATGTCATGTTGTGGTGCAGTGGATATCGGATCGAAACGAGAAATTGAAGAACCGAGTTCGAATTCCAGTTGCATTTACTTACACGATCATGATCGCCCAAGCATGTATCACATATAGCACTTAACTGATGATATTATATTTGTGATTATTTTCTAGGTTTAATTGAAGGCCTTTTTCTTTTTCGTTATAAGGAAGACGGTTCAAAATATATGGTGACCTTTTAGATAGGATTTTTTTCTCAGTATAACTCATAAACAAACATTGGGTATTTTGCTCTTGACTTCTGTTCATAACGATAACCAGCAAATTTTTTTGTTCATTGCATTTCATTAACGATTCTCTTATACTTCCAATTCCACTTAGTCATAATAGTGTCCCCATTTCTCTATTGTTTAACCCTACTACAATAGATTCGAGAAATAAATGTCTGGAAAACAGCAAACTTCGCAAGCACTTGTCATGTCGGTTGGTTAAACGGATTCAGCCACATCTAAACACTACTAGCCACCAAAAAACATTTACTTTTTTTTTCTTTTCATGTGCCCTTTCCTTTCGCCGAGGTCTCCTTTCGCATCAACCTTGTATTTGCCGGGGTTGGCCACTTCTTGAGAATATCAGCCGTTGGACGCACTTCTTTTAAAAAGTTGTCGAGCTCATTTTATTGCAGGGCGAAAGAAAATGAGAAATAACCCGCTGAAACGAAAACGAAACGACTGATCAGTGCAGGTCAGACGAGAAAAGGTCAGTGGACGCTTGGCTGTTACCAAACAATGTCCAAACATTTGGTTGGAATGTGCGTTTGACTGGAAAGAGGAGGTCCAGACTCTCCAATTCATGGGATAATTGCCGAGTGATTATCTTAGAAGGAGAGTGAATGACAGAGGCTGTAGTCAAGCGGGCATGAAGAAATGAAAAACGAAAAGGAAGGAGAGAATGCCAGAAATCGATAAGAACTTAAGATCCATTCAAAAAGCAAAACAGAACGTGAAATAACTAATAAACTAATAAAACTCTAAGAAAAGTAAAAAAAAAAAGAAATGTCTTTTGCCTGGTGGTATTATCTGAAGTGTTTTTGTAAATGTTGGTGCTGAAGACGAAGAGACAGTCGAATAAACATATCGGCACTGGCAACTATACACATGCGTAAGTTGAAAACAAACGTATTGGCTATGTTTCTTTCCCCGCTACAATGAAAATAAGGCTAACATTAGACGCCGACTTGACCTATGAATGACTAGTAAATACACTCGTTCAAAACAATAGACACCTAAATTACAGTTTCGGTGTTCGAGAGACAGTAGAATGTTGGTAATATCGTTTCCCCATAAAACAGTTAACCAGATTTTGCCAGCCTAATAACCGATATAGTTCTTTATTTCTTACCCCTGCTAATGGTCGGCACACAGCCCAAGGCAAAAACCAAATATTCGAATGCTGATATTCAAGGTAATACAGATATATTTGACTGTCGCAGCACAGTTTCAGGTTTGGTCCAGACAAATCTAAAGATAAGTAAATATCTATAGTCACGACGCCAGAATTCAATATCACCCCAATCTATGGGCAAAATAGCCGAGCATATTTGGGTCCTTGGTTGGACAACCTGTCAGGAAGAAGAAAAAACCATGAATTCAAAACCGTGAATAATAGAAAGGGAAACCCTTCCAGTATCTTTTTCCAAGAAAATTTGGATCGCCTACATCCTGAAAAGATATGACATTGTTTAAAAGTCATTATTCGAAATCAGATTAAAACCATAATTTCAAATGGCTTTCAAGATAAGTAAGAACAGAATGCTCTTCTTCTCGGTATTTTAATTATCTTAAAGTAAAAGAATGTAAGAAGCATGTAATGTAATGGCGTATCTGGATTTTAGAAGCATATGATAGAGTACATTTATGTAAAAATCATGGTTACGTTGTTTAAAAAACTTAAATTTACTTACTGTAAATTTCCGCGTATAAGGGGACCTTTAAATCTTAAAAATATACAAAAAATTGGTTCGTCGAATACTACTGTTACAAAAAGCTAACCTTAAATTTTGTTATGTATGGGCACCAGTAAATAGGCTAGTATACATTCGCCATGGATCGTTATAGGCTAACAACTGCCTCGCTATGGTATCTACCGAAGTAAATATTTCTAGTTGAAACAATTCACATTATAATGCTGTACTATACATTTATAAATATAATAAAAATACTTTTACTTCTTGATTTCACATTAAAATGCAATATTCAAAAGACGAGTTTGCGTTTGAGTTTTGTTTAATGGCATATCAACCTCTGTGGGTTATTTAATGCTAAAAAGGTGGGATTTTAAGCTATTTTTTTTAATATTCTATTATATTGAGAAGGTTGATTTAGTCAGATTTTAATGATATTTTTTTTATTCTTTTTTATTTAAAAAACTGAAAATGTCTTCTAGTCTTGTATTCAAAGATGTTTTACTGAGAATAATTTTTTTCATTCAAAAATGGGATATGATAATTTTCTTTTCAAAAATGTATTGTTGGTAATATTTTTTCCATCAAAAATGTATATTTTTCTATAAAAGTCTATTTTTATGTATATATTTCTATAAAAGTGTATTTTTATACTTTCATAGTGTTAACCCCCAGTTTGGGGGTTAACTCTTTTCCCATAGCTGGGATCCGAACAGGTGCAACCACTCTGAGTCAGGGTACACCTGGGAACAATAGCAATTAAGAGGTGGTTCCATGCTCTCCTCCGACCTCGCAATCAGAGGCTTTGCTGCTGGATGCTGTTTACCGTCATGCCCAAGAACTCAAAAGACGATTACACAATAATTTCAAAAGTTCCGCTAAGTAACACGCAGAAGCAACAAATAACGCAAATAAATCATTCGTTCACGCCGATCATTATTTCTCATAGTAGCGTTAACTGGGAAAATGGTGCCTTCCTACGAGGAATGGACTCTTCCTCTTGTTATATGTAATTACCTGCGTAACAACCAGAGAAGCAGTTATCGGAAGCAGTTAACGAAGACAGTTAACAAAGGCAGTTGATGACAGCTACTAGTCAGGCAATAAGCAGCGTAATAATACCTTCGGACTTTCTCATTTTGATATTACTTATTATTAGCACTCCCTTCAATATCTTGTTTTCTTGTTATACTGTTTTGAACCTACCTTCTTGTTCAGTGTCTTACTTCCGGCACAAACCGGTCACTACAATTTTGCGGCGAAGTTTCTTCACAATTCTACAAGAGAAATGTTCTGACAGAAAGACAAAATGTGCGACACTGAGATCTGAAGACGCATTGGCATGGCCAAAGATACATTTCAGAAGCTAAGCAAAGCATCGAGAGACACGAAGATTTCTTTAGAACCAAAGAAAAGAGTACTGGACTGCTACGTGGTATCTGTTCTTCTATATAGCAGTGAATGCTAGACTATCTCCTCAAAGTTTAAAAAGAGTCAAAGCAGCAGAAATATGTTCTACAGAAAGATGATAAGGATACCATGCACCGAGCATGTTAGCAACCACGAGGTTTTGGGGAGGATACAAACGAAAAGAAAATTCATACTTAACATCAAGAAGAAACAGTTGAGGTTTCTGAGACACGTAATGAAGAGGGGGTGCTTAGTGATTCTAATACTCACAGGACTGATAAAGGGAAAGAAAGACAAGCGAATGCGAGATATGGTTGATGGGTTTGAGCAGGTGGATAGAGAAGCAGGGTTTGGGAAAGATACCATGAGTATTAAGAGCAGCAAGGGGTAGGGTAAGTGAAAATTTATGATCGCCTATGTCCTGAAAGGACACGGCACTTAAAAAAGAGACAGTGTTAAATAACAATATTTAGGATGACATACAATCTATGTTTCTAATTAAAATTTATTGACATTGTTGTGTTAAATAACAAAATTAGGGTAACATTCAAACTTTATTTTGCAGTAACATTATATGATTTTAAGCAACGAAATATTTAAAATACATTATTTCTCATTCAGTCAGTTAACTGCCATACGTGATAAACGCTTGGGCGATCATGTCTCCAAAGAGACATGATTGACTATGTAGAAGATTTTCCCGCAGTAGGTTGCTATTTCTTTCTGTGGTAGACTTGTTCATGTTGCTAACCAAGATTATAAAACCCAATCTGTCCTTCTATTTATCACATACCTGGAGAGGGAAGGGATGGATTAATACCTTTTCGAAAGGTTTCGCGCGTGAATGCAACGAACTCAACTACAACTTGGAAACGGGTCTCCGACTTTTCTTTCCGAGCCGATATCAAGAAATGAATTAATAGCTAACTTCAAGATGTTTGTGTGTAAGTGAATGCAACCAATTCGACTGGAATATCTAACCTAGCTCTTGAATTTCTCGTTCCGTGCCGATATCTACTGCACCAATCTGTTTCAGACTGATGGCGCTAGTCGGATATGAAGCAGACGCCATGAGATCATGGACTCCAGTTGTCAACTGGACATTGTATTGGCTGATGATAGTTCCATTTAGGAGTAGAACGTTTTCACTGGCGAGACGTTTTCGCTTGTTGAACATATCACCGTTATTTTGCACCTCTTCGTGATCACTTGTACCCGTCCATAGTAAAACTAGGCATAGTTTCCGAAAGAAGTGACAACAGTCATTAAACACTTTCATATATATATTGAAAACAGTAGCTACTCCGGCATATACGCATCGCTCATTCAATAATGAATTAGAGCACTATGGTTATTGGGTGTTATTGGGTGTGTATAATTATATACTCCCTAAAAGCTCTGCCTTCTTCCACCCAACGCTCGTATCCCAGAGGTAGAATCGCCGACTGACGCCAATGCGGTCGGGTTTCAATCCTGGGTAAAAAAAACAATCTGAGTCTAACCGTAATGATGAGCTGTGATACAGCGAAACAGATCTGTCTGCCGATGACTATATTATAAATTATATTTTAGAACATGTACAAAATTTTTGGAGAGGGTTTTTTTTTAAAGTGGTTGATTAATGAGAGTGTGTGTTCACTTGGATATATACATATATATATATATATATAGTCATCCGCAGACAGATCTGTTTCGCTGCATCACAGCTCATTAGTACGGTTAGGCAGCCGATTGCTTTTCACCCAGGTTTGATACCCAACCGAATTGACGTCAGTCAGCAATTCTACCTCTGAACTATGAGCGCTCGGTAGGAGGAGGCAGACTTTTTAGCGTGTACATTATCATTATACACGCCCAATAGCTGAGAGTGTTCTAATTCATTGCTGAATGAACGATGTGTAGGTGCTAGAGTAGCTACTGTTTTTCAAAGTCTACTATTCTTCCAGAGTACTCGATATATATATAATTATGAATTAAATGTGCATTGCGACACGGAAATTTCTATTTTTCGAGATAGAATCTCGTCATCAGTCAATGTTGGATGTTGGTTGGGAAAACGATTTACATTTAAATACAAAAGAAACCATGGTTTGCTCTTTATGTATTTGGGAAGATATAAAATTTATGTGTGTTCCTTTGAACTAATCAGAATAGAGATTCACTTTGAAATTTGGACAGTAGTTTTCTACATATTAACTTTTTTCCTTTCTTTTTTCTTTTTTCTTTTTTCTCCCTAACGGTCAGAGTGTTTATCTACTTTTAACCCAATTTTATTTTCTTTTTTCATTTTTATTGCTTCTCCTTATATCGTATTACCTTTGCTGTATCTATTCTGGCACCAAAAATGTCTTTTCTACTTTCTCCATATTTTGATCTCTTCTTATAGAAAACAGGGAAGGAGATGAAGAAAGGAAAGCACTTCTTATATTATGTTCAAACTTAAGGGAGCTTTTGAGTAAATTTAGTCTTCTTATCAGTACGTATTTATTTCTAATTTTTTTAGAAACTTTAATTTATAAATAACATTTCTATTTTTTATTCTAATTTACTTCTTGCTATCATTGTCCCATCTTTCTAATATCTATTTGTAATGAAAATTTGTATATATGAAACATCCAACATTTCCTTGATGATGAGATAGAAATCTCGAAACATAAAAATGTCCGTGTCGCATTGTACTTTTAATTCATAATTATATAATATTATATAATAATATATATATATATGATTAGTGTGTAAAAGTTATTCACTTAACTAAGCATAATTGAACCGTTTTCGATTATTCGTAAAGGCACCATTGTGATGTCCTTATTCCTCAGGATTTTTTCTTCATGATGAAATCTTTAGTTCTTGATTAGAAATCACATCAAACATTATGTTTCATGGTAGTGTTAAATAAAACATTTAGGATTACATATAATCTATATTTCAGGGATTCTTTTCTTCATTAAGAAATAAGCCCTCAGGAGTGAGGACACACCCATGCTGCCCTAACGAAAAAGCGAAGTTGGCATAATTTTGTTCAGTTAAGGGACAAATTTTTCCGCTCTCTCTCTCTCTCTCTCTGTCTCTGTCTCTGTCTCTCTCTCTCTATCTATCTGTCTATCTATCTATCTATCTATCTATCTATCTATCTATCTATCTCGATATCGGACACGTTACATCAAAATCCTGCTTGCCAAAATAAATTTTAATCAGTAAATAAAAAAAAGCAATCTTTGCATTAAGGATTGCAATCTATCTATCTATCTATCTATATATATATATATATATATATATAGTAATTGTAATGGTTGTAACAATGGTATATAAAAGCATAGTATCACTACACAAAAATCTTCGCGTTTCAGAGCTACGTTTGCTTCTCATCTGGCGATAAGTTGAAATCAAAAATTAAATGGTGAAAACGATTTATTTTTGGTAATATGATATATAAGTTAATGTGGTGGGAGTTTAGTACGACTTAGCCGGCAGTTTGTAGCCATAGTGATACAGCCTTGGGTTAGGAGAGGGGTGCGGAGTAGCTTAGTTTTGGGCAGGTCACTTTTAGTTTTGTCTGGGTAATTCTTATATTGGGATGTAAGATTTTTTAATAAAGGGTAGATACTTTTTATTTTACTACTATCTATTAGTGGATGGAATAAAGCTGCTATTAATGCTTTGTGAGTTTATTTTCTTTTATTTTTACGATGATCGTTTTTTAATTTTGAGGATTAAACATGGGTACTAATTACCTTTTTGTAGGGGATTATTTTATGTGAATGAGGTATTTTTTGATTAATTAAATTTTAACGAAAAATATTTTCGACGTTTACATAACACTGCTAATTCGTCTCTACGTTTCAATAGTTCTCCATTGTTGGGGTACTTTAGAATGTGTAGCTTTTCACTTAAGCATAAAGGGCAGATATCGTTAAGCGAGTTGCAGGTTCTAGTTTTTTCCAGGATTTTCCATTTTACTTTGGGTTTCTGTTTTGTGTCCTTTAATTTCCAAAAGTATGCAGAAAGGGATGATTGGTTTCGATATAAGTTGTTTTTGAATGGAGTTAAGTGCATGTACCAGCGCTGCTTAAAGGTGTTCTTTGTAGATCCGATATATGCTTTATTTATAGTGGGGTTTTTATTGATGTTATATTGCATTGATAGACAATTGAATTTATTTTACATCTATTTTGTAGTGGGCAATTGTTGGGGTTTCTACAATTGCATAAGTTTTTATTGTTGTCCTCTTTATTATTTTGGTAGTTAATTTTATTTTGATCCACGTGTTGATTTAAGAAATATTTATTAAGATTAGTTATGACTTTTTCGAGGTTATTTGTGCAACTATAACTCAGTTTAAGTTTATTTTTGTTAAAACTTTTACTTAAAGGGTTGTTAGTGGGGAAGTGTTTTTTTAATTAAATTGAGGAACTTCTGTCCTAACTTGGTGTTTACCATTTGATTTTTCTATTTCTATTTTTCCTGTTATGGTCTTAGTTTGTTATATACTTGATGTTTTGTTTTTTCAGCCACTTTTTTAGGGATTTATTAGGGACTTATTCTATCATTCTGAAGATGAGATTCTGATCTCGAAATATTAATGAATAATAAATAGGTAATACCCAACAACTTATTTACCTTCTTTTATTAAACTAAACGCATTGTGATAGCCTTCAAATACCTACCATACACCTTATATACACAATGGTTCAAGCTAATTTCAAAACACTCTTATACATATATATATATATATATATATATATATATATATATATATATATATATATAGCCATCCACATACAAGCCTGTTTCACTGTATGTAGTGTCGCCAGACATCTGCTTGCTTCCAGCCGGAATCGAAACTCGACCGATTTGGTATCAGTCGGAGAGTCTACCCCTGGGGTATCGGTGTGCGGCAGGGAGATGAGGAAATTTGAACGTGTTATATATACGCAATGTATACACACGCCAGTATCCGGAGAACTCAATTTATGACTAAAGAGTAATGCGTAAATACACTTCAGTAATGAGTTGAGTTCTTTCAGTGACTGGCGTGTATATACATCGCATATATATAACACGCTAAAATTTCTCCTCTCTCTCATTTCATGCGCCTATAACTTTGGGAGTAGGCACTCTGACTGACATCAAATCGGTCGAGCCTCGATCCTTGCTGGGAGAAAGTGGATGTCTACCCACTCATCCGATGTCTAACATTACTGATGTGCTGTGATACAGCAAAACAGATCTGTCTTCGGATGACTATTTATGCTCTCACAACCTCATTGAATACTATGGACAAATTGTAGACTTTGAAAAAACAGTAGCTACTCACACATCTATGCATCGTTCATTCAGTAATGAATTTGAACACTCTCGGCTACTGGCGTGTGTTTACGTTGTACATAACACGTTAAAGTCCGCCTTCCTCTACCGAGCGCTCATAGCTGAGAGGTAGAATTGTTGACTGATGTCAATTCGGTCGGGTTTCAATTCTGGCTAGAAGCAATCGGATGTCTAAAGGTGCTGATGAGTTCTGATCTGTCTTCTGATGACTGTATATATGATAGACTCTCCCGTCAATTTCGACGTATGAGAATCCGGCAACCTCAATCAACTTTTTATGTCTGTTTAGTTTGTAACACATCAGTACCTTTACTGACCTGCATCCAATTCCTCATTTTGTGCAACGACGAGGATCTCGAGACATAGACGTAGGAATATTTGCTGATGCGTTTCGTTGCCTTTCGTCTCTTACCCTGTCAATACGACTGATTTCGAAATTTCTGATACCACTCTTCAGTTATTTCTATCCATGGCAACTGGCTCAAATTTAGAGGCACATTGACAACACTGGGGAACACTCATTTTGTTGCATTTAAAAAAGACCTTTCTATAGTCAATTTGAGTGTTAATTTCAAATCTGAGAACGGTTTTTGTCTGCAAGCTACAGATTTTATGCAATTTGACATTTTTATTTATTTTTAGTTTTTCGTTATTATAGGAAATTATAGGAATAGCTTATCAATTTGTTTGTGTATTTTATTCAGGTAGGAATTTGCGTTGGTAACTTTTGCCTTTGTACACTTCATCTGGGCAATCTCGTTTAATGCTCCAGCAGTAGTCAGCCATCATACTTTTGTCCCACCGCCCTTGGTAGCGTTCCTCCATGACTTTTAGGTCTTGGTGGACTCGTTCTCCTTGTTCGTCACTCAGATTCCCCAGTTTGTCAGGGAACTTATTAAGGTGGTTGTTCAAAAAATAAAGTTTGATGCTCATGTTGCACCCGAGATCACAAAAAGATAGGAGCATTCTGTTCACAAGTTCACAGTAGTTCTCCGCCTTATTGTTTCCAAGGAAGTTCTGAGCGACTGCCACAAAGGATAATCATGCTGACTTTTCTAAAGCGGTCATCTTAGCAACAAACTGATCAACACGAATTAGGGTTCGAATCTGTGGGCCATCAAACACGACTGCTTTGATCTTCTCAAATTATAACACTGGTAAAGCTGTGATGATGTGTTGGAAACATTTACCTTCGGTTTCCAGTGCCTTGACAAATTGCTTCATCAAACCTAATTTGATGTGAAGATATGTGAAGATGATCTTATCTCTGCTTACAATTGGGTCTTGTATGATATTCGGCATGCCTGCTTCAAGGGTGTCACGAATAGGCCAGTTCTTCTGGACCCAATGTCTGTCTCGTGCTTGGCTGTCCCACATACAGAGGAAACATGGAAACTTAGTGAAACCTTTCTGTTGTCCATAAAGAAACTTGACCATCTTTAAATCTATACAAATGATCCAGTTGTGCTCATGATACTTTAATAAGTTCATGACCATTTTCATATCATCGTAGTCTTCTCGCAAATGCACTAAGTGACCGACAGGTACTGCTCCATAAACATTGCCATTATGTAAAAGAATACACTTTAGACTGCGTTTTGAACCGTCTAAAAAGAGTCTCCATTCAGCAGAACTATAGTAAGGTACACCCAGTTCTTTGAGAAACCCTGGGATGTCATGGCAGTAAACAAAATGTTTGTCTTCTGAAAAGAAGGTCACAAAAAGCTTGTCACGGTTTCTGAAATATGATACTTTAACAGAGTGATCAACAAGATTTTTGCCTTTTAATCTTGATGCCAAAAGCTCTGCTGCTTTTCACTAAATTTTTCAATTCAGCCTGGGGAAGAGGCATCGGGACGGGGAAAGGGTCAGTGTCTGAAGAATAGTTCTCCGTTTGAGAACACTTTTCTGACAATTCACTGTCACAACTCTCTTGTTCGCTTCTAACATACCCAATGTCTTTATCGTCCAATGAAGACAAGCCTTTGAAAACTGGAACAGGAACTTCTTCAGAGTGCGGAGCAGACCGAATAGCTGAGGGAATGTTCAGATACGTAATCTTACGTCGGTTTTTCCTCCCAATACCCGTTGTGTTTACCATGCAAAAATAACAGTCAGTTACATGGTTGGTGGGTTCGCGCCAAACCATTGGAACTCCAAAAGGCAGACCTTTGCGTTTTCCTTTTGGTCCAGTCTCGAAGCATTTCTTCACAATTGTGGCACACAACCCAAGGAGCCCATTGCTTGTCTTGATCACCAAAATGAACTTCGAAATATGCCTTGTAGGCACGCTTGATGACCGAGTATATGCTACGTCTCTGACGATTGACTGTGTAGCATCCACATATGTAGCAGGAGGCTTGTTTCTGCAATGATATCTATTTTTAGAAGCCATGTTTAATTTGAAACAAAATACGAATGATCAAAATATTAGAAGCTATCAATATATATGGACGTGAAAATGCTTATACATGGTTTACGCATGTTCACATTTCTACAATTTCATTAACCTCAAATTGCATACAAACTAGAGCTTGTAGAGAAAGACTAATTTCAGGTTTGAAATCAGCGTCTAAAACTTCTTCAGAAACAGTTAAAATATCCAATTCAACTCAAAGTTGCTGAAAAAGTGTTCCTCAGTGCAATTGAGTGATTACTCTTTAGCTTGTCTTTATAACAGAGTAACAGACGCCTAGCGTTTTTTTTTGTCCACTGTCAAGCTGACTATACATGAGGATCTTATGTATTCTGTCATCATTCATCCTTGCAACATGACCATCCCAGCGAAGTTGTGATTGCACCAGGAAAGTTTCAATTCCAACAATGTTGCATTTTGCGAGAAGATTAACATTGGGCGCCCTATCGTCAAAAGTATAGCCACATATTCATAACTTATAATACGTATGCACACACACACACATATATATATGTGCGCGTGTGTGTGTGTGTGTTTATTTTAATGTACGTGTAGGAAGATAGTTTATAGTTATTATTTGCTCATAAAATTTTGCGCACTTGCCAAACGACAAGGAAATACCCATGCACCCACTTTACCCATGCACCCACTTGACATTACTTCGCCGTTCTCACACCTTTCTCTACAATATTCTCAGTCTTTCTTTTGTATTCCCTCCTATTTTTTTTCTTGCGCCGCCACTTTTGCAAGTGCAGGATAAATACTCCTATTGTCGCCATGGAAACAGTGAAACCATTTTTGTTACTTACAAATTCCTAATCAGGAAATCAATTACTCATTCACTTCTTTACTTACAACCCTTCCATTACCGACACATACACGCTAAACCAGAGTGTGTGATAGCATTTGCTCCGTCGCTGTAAAGCCGACTGGAATGAAGTTTGATCAGGATTTATTCCGACTTGAATTGACAGCCGATAGGCGCCTGGCTGCCAGG
>JBBBDQ010000640.1:1185000-1200000 GCA_037127315.1 Ascarosepion bandense
ACATGAATGAGTGGAAAGAAGGTTTTTACATAGTAGGTTGTCGTTACTTTCAGCGGTAGACTGGTTGCCAATCAAGGCTATAGAACCCAGTTTGTTTTACTAGTTAACATATAGCTGGAGGAAAAAACGATGGATTAATACCTTTTACAATGGTGCTTCAGCGTAAGTAAAGGCAACGATTTCAGCTGAAATTCGAACTCGGCTCTCCGATTTCTCGTTCCGAGCCGATAACCACTGCACCACAACGCACATCCTTTATTCTAGTCAGTCAGTTAAGTGCCATACGTGATATACGCTTTGGGCGATCATGTCTCGAACGAGACATGACTGACTGGGCAGAAGATTATCCCGCAGTAAGTTGCCATTGTTTTCTGCGGTAGACAGGTTGCTAGCTAAGGCTATAGAACCCAATCTGTTCTATTATTTAACCCATAACTGGAGGGAAGAGACGGATTAATACATTTCCCATAGGTATTCGTGTGTAAGAAAATGTAAGTAATTCCACTAGAGAGAGGATAATACTTTAACATTTTTTCTTTGCTGATAACGATATTTGCCGCCTCATGACTTCAAATAATTTAACATTTTTTCTTTGCTGATAACGATATTTGCCGCCTCATGACTTCAAATAATTCGTTTAGTTGCTGAAAGAATTATTTTGACATTACTTTGTCTTTTCGAATTTCTGCGTTGGACTTTTAACCGTGTGTTAATGTTATTCAGATTTAAATCTTCGTATATGTGTTTGATTTCACTGCATAGATAACACATTCGAGTTTCTTCTTTTGCTGAAAAATATGCACGCGTTGTCTTTGTACAATTCAGACTTAAACATTATTTTTGCTTTAATTTAATTTATTATTTCAGTTTTCTTTCTGAGTCTGTAATCAATAAATCTTCATTTACTAATGGTGAGAATTGGGTCATATTTTCAGTCACAAAGGAACATGATAACTTTTGGATACTACAACATTTAATGTTCTTATGATATTCGCCCTAATTAGGACTTTATTTTCTTTACATGCTCTCTGAAAACATTGATTTTCGTACGATCACCGGAAGTTTAGCAACTTTGAGTCTAGTAATACCTAGACGGGTGACTGGTTAGCAATGCCAGGTGCTGTAAGTTCGGGTGTGCGATGATGTTATAGATAATAGCTCGGTGTTGTTAATCGGAGAGCAGTGTTCCAATTTCAGTTGGGTTTATTATATTCACTTACGCGCAAATACTCTTGAGAATGTTATGACTAAAACTCTTCTTCTTCCATCTATGAGTTAATTAGTAAAACTTGTGTCAATAAAACATCTCAAATCAAAAAAAATCCTACTTCTCAAAATATTTTCTGGTTTTGAAATAAGCTGCAAAGGGTTGATAAGCCGTAAAAACCGAATAAAATTAATTTACATGTTCTCTGAAATTTACGAACAGCAGTCTGCGAGAAGAGATTGCCAAATACCGCTATTTTATGTAATATTATTAAATAGATTTTTTAAAATTCCCAGTGTCTTCTTTTGGAAAAAGTAACAACTGATTACATAATTCAAAACCAGTTTCTTTTGTAATAAACATAATATTTTGTAGAAATCTCAAAATACAAACACACACGTATATTTTAAGCAATTAATGAATTCTTGCATTCTGAAATATATTTCGGCTTCAGACAGTTAAGTCAGTTAAGTGCCATACGTGATACACGCTTGGGCGATCATGTCTCGAAAGAGACATGACTGACTGGGCAGAAGATTATCCCGCAGTAGGTTGCCATTACTTTCTGCGGTAGACTGGTTGCCAACCAAGGTTATAGAACCCAATCTGTCCTGCTATTTAACCCATAACTGGAAGGAAGAGACGGATTAATACCTTTCCCAAGGGTATTTGCGCGTAAGTGAATACAATGGATTCAACTGGAATTCGAACTCGGCTCCCCGTTCCGAGCCGATATCCACTGTACCACAACGCACATCCACTTCAAATAACCGAAAAAGGTTGATATGAGTTGCAAAAAAATCAAGCAATCACCTCCATATCGGTGTCATCCTAGGTCTTGTTTCTAACAGAAAAATGGTTGTTTAACAATTCCTCGCAGTAATGGTTCAATTATCCGTTTTAAATTTCGTTCGGAATATTCGGAAATGTCTATCTGGCATTGGAACATTACGACATGTATATCTGTCATTTTCTAACAGAAAACGGAAAGTGCGACACTGAAGGCGAATTGGCATGACGAAAGAGGCATTCCAGAAGTTGAGTAAAGTATTAAGAAACAGGAAAATTTCACTAGAAACAAAGAGGAGACTACTGGGTTGCTATGTGATGTCGGTTTTTCAATATGGCAGTGAATGTTGAATATTATCTTCGAAGATGAAGGAAAAACTTGAAGCAACTGAAATGTGGTTCTAAAGAAGGTTGCAGCGAATATCATGGACGGAGCATGTGAGCAATGATGAGGTTTTGGAAAGGATGGAGACGAAGAGGAAATTAATACTGAGTATCAGGAAGAGACAACTAATGTTCCCAGGACATGCAATGAGAAAGGATGGCTTAGAGAACCTGATATTAACAGGCCAGATAGAGGGAAAAGAGACAGGGGAAAGCAGCGGATAACATATTCGAAGGACCTGATCAGATGGATGACGGAATGAGGGTTGCATAGTGCAACACGCTTAGAAAGCGTGCTAAGAGCCAGCAGGGACAGGGAGATGTGGAAAGCCATGATCGCCTACGTCCTGAAAGAACAGGGCATATGAAAGAAGAAGAATATCTGTCAGTGGGTCTCTTGAATATCCGAATAACTAATGAATTTGATCAAAGAAATAATAGCGGATAAAAAAATCTATTAATTGTTTAAAAATTACATTCTTCATGTTTTAGGTACAAAAATAAAGTTAGCGGATATAGGCTTCCAAAAGTCCCACAAAGAGTTACATATTTCTTAAAAGAATAATTGAGGATAGCTTTGCTGTCAGATTTCTTGTGGCTAAAGGGTTAAACGCACACGTAAGAACTGATTTTCTCTCGATAACAAGAATGCAGTTTCCATTTTGCCCAGGTTCCATTTTGCCCAGTAGAATCATTTTCTTTAATAACATTTTCATATTTCAAGCCAGTAAGTGACAGAAAAAATGACAGAAAAAATGATGTCTATTCAGACTTGTGTTCCTAAGTATAACGTAATAACAAAAGATTATCTCGTGTATTTTCGCAGTTAACTGTCTTGTTTATACATATATATATATATATATATATATATCCGCAGACAGATCTGTTTCGCTGTATCAAAGCTCATCAGTACGGTTAAACAGGAAAGTTTACTGCAGATATATATATATATATATAAAGATTTATTCTAGAGAAAATACAAAAAGGAAATCTGCAATATTATAGGTCTTGGCCTGTTATCACAGCTTCGGGTACTTTCTCAGTAATGCAGCTTCCCCTTAAATATTTCTAAATATTTTCGTGGTAATTATTCTGATGAGTTTATCTCTTTGGCACCTAAACTTTATTAGTAGAAATAGATTGGAGAAAATGTTTCTTCAATTTACTGTTGAAATAGCTCGTTGTAACCGTAAGCTCTATTCTAACAGTTTCTTTTCTCGCACTTTTCGCTTCTGTAGTTCTCTTCCGGCTTCTTGCTTTCCAGTCTACTTTGATCTTCAAAATATTAAATGCAATTTCAATTGTTAGCTTTTCTCCTCTTAATTTCTTTTCTTTTAAGAAATGTATTTTCTCCTACTGTCTCAGCAACTTCCTTACTTGCGTTTTAGTGACTTTATTAACATGCTAAGGGTGAAATGATTAAAAGATATATATATATATATATATATATAATCAAAATAAACAATCCATATTAACATGTTTCATGAAGTCGCTATTCTTGACGCGCGTATGTAGCATTCAATACGTGTAAAAAAAAATCTCTTTCTGATCTACATTAATGATCTCCCCGATACCATAATATCCCAAGTAGGTATGTACGCCAATGACAATTTACTCTCGCCTCGATTAAAAATCTTGTGTGGGCAACAAAGCTAACCTTGCAGCCGAGCTTGGAAAGGACCTCCAATCCGTAGTGGACTGGGGTAAGAAATGGCTCGTAAATTTTTATGCTTCTAAAACGAAGCTACTATCAATTAACCATCATAGACAACCGCTTCTACCTCCCATTAGCATGGACCAGGCTTGCCTCTCAGAGAGTAAAACACTGCGCCTCCTTGGTCCCACACTTTCAGCGGACTTCAAGTGGAATGAATATATCGAATCCATTGCTAAATCCCCTGCTATGAAAGTCGGTTCTCTGTGCAGGGCCTGGAGGTTTTTTTCCGTCTGAATCTATCCTGCACATTTATAAATCTACCATCCGCCCGTGCATTGAATACTGTTGCCATATCTGGTCGGGTGCCTCTTCTATTTTCCTTGGGCTTCTCGACAAGGTACAGCGGAGGGTCTGTAATGTGATCGATAGTGACTTGGCAGACCGCCTGCAGTCTCTCTCTCACCGGCCCGACGTGGCTTCCCTGTGTCTCTTCTATAAATACTTTCATGGCTTCTGCTCCGATGAACTTAGATCACTGGTGCCCCCTAGGTTCGAATTTGAACGAGATACTAGATTAGCAACTAGATCCCACCCATTTACAGTGAAACTGATAAAATGCAACCGCAACTTCTACTCCGACAGTTTCTTTTCTCGTACTTCCCGACTGTGGAATTCCCTTCCACATGACTGCTTCCCCGACGGCTACAATCTCCAGGAGTTTAAATGTAAGGTCAATAGACACCTCCTAACACAATAACTCGCTTCCATTCTTTCAAACACTCTTCCCATCCTCCAAACTATCTATCACCCCCACCCCTTCTGACATTTCCTATATCTAACCACTCTTTCTATTTACCTTCCCCTATGTAGCCCCAAGCGCAATAGTGGCAGTGGAATGCCTTGCTTGGGGTGAAACAATTAAAAAAAAAAGGATCTACAAAACACTTAATATTTCATGCATGTTTGTCACGGCGCATGATGCTACTTTGGGTTTCAGCTTTCTCTAAAATACCAAGGTGCTGAAAAGTTATTGTCAGATAAAACATTTAGTTATTGAAATACCAATTTAAGTAATGAGTTGAGCCGATAATTTTTCAACAAATGTTGGGGTTTGTATCTTGGAGTTGTTTAAAATTCTGCTCGGATTGCCCAGTTTTCTATTTCCAGCCTTGATATGGTTCAAAGTGTCTACACAGCCTTGTAGATGATTAATTAACTCCTACCATACAACTCGTTTCACACGTCGTAAGTTCCGTTCCTTAGTACCACCTGTTCAAACCTTTACACTTTAGACACGCAATGTCATAAACAGAGTTAACTCAGACTCATTCCGATTGTATTCTATTGGTAAGGAGAAAATTTTCTAACAGAAGACGGAAAGTGCAATACAGAGATCCGTAGGCGAATTGGCATGGCGAAGGAAGCATTTCAGAAGTTGAGTAAAGTATTTAGAAACAGGACAATTTCACCAGAAACAAAGAAGAGAGCACTAGATTGCTATGTGATGTCGGTTCTTCAATATGGCAGTGAATGCTGGGCAATATCATCGAAGATGAAGAAAAAACTTGAAGCAAACTGAAGTGTGGTTCTACAGAAGGTTGCTGCGAATATCATGGATCTAGCATGTGAGCAATAATGAGGTTTTGGCAAGGATGGAAACGAAAATGGAATTAATACTGAGCATCAGAAAGAGACAGCTTAAGTTCCTGGGACATGCAATGAGGAAGGAGGGCTTGGAGAACCTCATACTAACAGGCTAGATAGATGGAAAAAGAGACAGGGGAAAGCAGTGGATAACATATTTGAAGGACCTGAGCAGGTGGACGATAGAACGGGGTTTGTGAGATGTTACACGAGAAAGCGTACTAAGAGCCACCAGGGATAGGGAAACGTGTAAGCCATGATGTCCTACGTCCTGAAAGGACAAGGCACATAAAAGAAGAAGAAGAAGAAGAAGAAAATTATACTCAGAGAAGCACTTTCATTATATCACAAACACTAAAGAAGATGCTTCCCTAATTACTTCAATGTTAAGCTCTTTAAGTCTAGAGCCAACCGTCATCTATCCTACATAATATACCCGTCTTACCTTCTTCTACGCCCATGAAACAACCTCATTCAGTAAACCTCTAACTTGAATCCTTCTGGGTATGACGATAGACTACATCTGCCATCAGGGCCTATGATCGTGAGATTGGAGGTTTCAGGAGAGTGGAATCAGCTCTAAAGTGTTGATGTTACCAGCTCCACCGTGACCCGGGGTGACAGCTACTGTTAAGGTCCCTGCAATGGGCCAGTAGTGAACACCCCAAACAAAAATCAACACTACGCTTTTATAATAAAATAAACAACAATAGATTTTTATAGTAAAAAACAATCAACACTAGAAATGAATTAAGTTATTTTTATACTAAAATTACCAAAAATACATTTTAGGATTTACAATGTATACACCCTTGTCAAATTAATTGAAACAAAACACAAAATGTCATCTTAAGATCTTTCACACTTTCCCTAATCGCTTATGCATCTGTCTGTTGGCGTTGTTTTTCTTTTCCGACCGTATTTTCCTTCATGCTTTGGACTGATGGATCCAGTTTGTTTCTTGGTGTTGATGACACGACTGACAGTTGTAAGGCTGGCACAAACAATATCCGTGATCTCTCTGTAAGGCTTGTTAGTGTGTTCGTCCAGCGTAAAAGGTTTCGTACGCTTCCTTGGAGCAAATCCATCACTGACAATGGCCGTAGGACAACTAATCGACAATCGGGATAAAAGGGTCTGGGCGTGATAAAAATCTGTTGCAATCACGGATGACGCTATATTTTTCAAAGCTAAACAAATTTCATCATACGCCCCGAAAACAGATTCATATTACTGTACATCACTGCAAATGACCTAATCTGAGAAAATAATAGAAACCGATTGCACCCTGTCACTCCAATGGGTCTAAAATTGACCGTATGGTGAAAGAAATGTAACTAAAGCAGTTGTTTCTATTAATTTGTACAAGGGTGTATATCTACAAAACAATTTTAACCTGACGTATAAAATATGTACAAAATAGATTTCGGCATTAAATATCCCATAGATATTGATATACCGCTAAACCAAATAAACCAACCAGCTCTAGCTTGAGGGTAGAAATATCGTAAAAACATGTTTATAAGTGCCATACATGATACACGCTTCGGCGATCATGTCTTGAAAGAAACATGACAAACTTTTCCGCAGCAGGTTGTCATTACTTTCTGTAATAGACTGGTTGCCAACCAAAGATTGTAGAACCCAGTCTTGCTATTTAACCTATATCTGGAGAAGAAGAGACAGACTAATAATTTTCACAAGGGCATTTGCACGAAATTAAAGGCAAGGAATTCAAGTGGAATTCGAACTTGGCTCTCCAATTCCTTGTTCCGAGCCGATAGCCACTACAACACAACGCACATGTAAAGCAAGAAGAAATAATGAATCATTACGTGAGAAATAGAGAACGAATCAAATTTGCAGAATCGATTGCGACGAATGATAATGAGCAAAAAATTGTCGATACGATAAAGGCGAAAAAGAAAAGAAATCCTGTGAGTTAAAAAAAACAATCAAAAATATAAACGAAAAATTGAGAAAGAATGATTTAAAAACCATGCAAATGAACAACCAAGTACGATTTTTTACACGATTTTTAACAATTCATATTTTTCTCTCCTTTTGAACCGAAATCTGACAATGTCTGACCTGAAGAGACCTTACTGAGGCACGTGCCTATAAATGGGGTCCGACAAACAATCGTTATGGCCGACCATTATGACCGTTTGAAGACTCCAATACTGTGCATTTATTGGACAACAGTCTGAGGTCTCCACCTCCTTGGTTACTACGAATGGGACTAGACGATTTAATGTTTCACCTATAAATATTTTTATTATCGCTTCTACCAGAAAGTGTTTCAAGACAGCATCTTTTCCAGTCCCTGATTCTCTATAGACAATGTTTCAAGATAATATATCTTCTTCTTAGACGATAGAAACAATTTCCAAAAATTTAAATCCGACGTCTTCTTGAATCCCGTTCCTCTTTTATCTTCTTCTATGTGCCCTGTTCTTTCAGGACGTAGGCGATCATGGCTTTCCACGTCTCCCTATCCCTGGTGGTTCTTAGCACGCTTTCTCCTGTTACACTACGCAACCCTCGTTTCATCATCCACCTGATTAGGTCCTTCAAATATGTTATCCGTTGCTTTCCCCTGTGTCTTTTTCCCTCTATCTGGCCTGTTAGTATCAGGTTCTACAAGCCCTCTTTCCTCGATGCATGTCCCAGGAACTTTAGTTGTCTCTTCCTGATGCTCAGTATTAATTTCCTTTTCGTTTCCATCCCTTCCAAAATCTCATAATTGCTCACATGCTCGATCCATGTTATCCGCAGCATCCTTCTGTCGAACCACATTTCAGTTGCTTCAATTTTTTCCTTCATCTTTGAAGATAATATCCAACATTCACTGCCATATTGAAGAAGTGACATCACATAGCAATCAATTATTCTCTTATTGTTTCTAGCGAAATTGTCCTGTTTCTTAATACTTTACTCAACTTTATAGTGTGATAAGAATTAAGGAGAACAGTATGCCTGCTAATTACGTCTTCTCCAATCTGTAGAAATGAATACAACCAAATGATATATTTTTCGTAGCGTACAAAATATGCCACAAAGTATTGATGGAGATGCTCGGCACCCTCGACATATTTGGGAGAGACACAAGAGTAATTAAGAATCTGTACTGGCAGCAAACTACCTGCATATGGACAGGTAACGAATTCAGCAGATATACAAAGATAGAAAGAGGCGTAGGACAAGGATGCGTCTTTTCACCGGATCTAAACAACTTGTACGGCGAGACTGTTCTGAGAACTCTAGAAGTTATGCCAGGATTCGTCGTCGGAGGCCACAATTTAAACAACATAAGGTACGCAGATGATACAGAGCTGATAGCAGACACAGAAAAAAAAACTACAGAAGGTAGCTGAAGAAAATAACAAGAAAGGACTACAAATAGACTGCAAAAAAAATGAATGCATGGTCATCAGCAGAAAAGGCAGCACAAAATACTAAATACAGGTCGGGTATACTAAAATCAAGCAGGTACAAAAATTTAAATACATGAGAAGTGTTTTAACAGAAGACGGATAGTGCGACACAGAGATCCGAAGGCGAATTGGCATGGAGAAGGAAGCATTCCAGAAGTTGAGTAAAGTATTTAGAAACCGGACAATTTCGCTAGAAACAAAGAAGAAAATACTGGATTGCTATGATGTCAGTTCTTCAATATGGCAGTGAATGCTGGACAATATCATCAAAGATGAAGAAAAAACTTGAAGCAGCGGAAATGGGGTTCTACAGAAGCATACTGGATATAAAGTGGGGGATCAATTCCATATTAAAATCAATATATAAACTGACCCCCCCACTTTGTGGTCACAGCAGTTTCTATACATTTATATTCCTGATATCCAAAAGCACAAGGATGCATTCAAGAAGGTGAGTAAAGTATTAAAAAACAGGACAATTTCACTAGAAACAAAGAAGAGAGTATTGGATTGCTATGTGATGTCAGTTCTTCAATATGGCAGTGAATGTTGGACAATATCATCAAAAAATGAAGGAAAAACTTGAAGCAGCTGAAATGTGGTTCTACAGAAGGATGCTGCGGATAACATGGATCGAGCATGTGAGCAATTATGAGGTTTTGGGAAGGATGGAAACGAAAAGGAAATTAATAATGAGCATCAGAAAGAGACAGTTAAAGTTCCTGGGACATGAAATGAGGAAGGAGGGCTTGGAGAACCTAATACTAACAGGCCAGATAGAGGGACAAAGAGACAGGGGAAAGCAGCGGATAACATATTTGGAGGACCTAATCAGAACGAGGGTTGCGTGGTATAAGAGAAGAGCCAGCAGGGATAGGGAGACGTGGAAAGCCAGGATCGCCTTATAGTTTTCTTTGTGTGTCTGATATCAGCACTGTATCATCTACGTACCTTATATTGTTTAAATTGTGGCCTCCGGTGACGAATCCTGGCATAACTTTTAGGGTTCTCAGAATTGTCTCGCTGTATAAGAATCGTTTCGCTTAAAAATTAAATAGATCCGGTGAAAAGACACATCCTTGTCTTACGCCTCTTTCAATCTTAGTATAATTGCTGAAGTCGTTACCTGTCGGTATGCAGGCAGATTGCTGCCAGTTGAGATTCTTGATTACTCTTATGTCTTTCCCAAATATGTCGAGGCTGCTGAGCATCTCCATCAATTCTTTGTGGCGTATTTTATCAAAAGCCTTTGCATAATCAATAAAACATAGGTACAAGTCATTCTCCATTTGTATTGCCCTTTCAGAGAGCATCCTAATCATAAATGTGGCGTTCCTTGTTCCAGTATCTTTGACGAAACCGCACTGTTCTCGTTCTATCTATGGCCTGATTCTGCTTCTCGCTCTATTCATCAGGATTCGGACTATCAGTTTTGTTACATGGCTCATTAAACTGATGGTTCTCTGGAGTTCGCACGCGTTTGCTCCTGGCTTCTTAGGTAGTGCTATGAAAATCGACTTACTGAGATCGTCTTGTATTACACTACTATTATAAATTCATTTATTATTTCTGTAATTTTCTCTATGCCAAATTCTTCCAGGGCTATCAGCAGCTCGATGACTATGCCGTCTGGTCGAGCTGTTTTGTTTCTGTTCAGTTTGGCTATTACAGATTCCACTTCAGACTTTAATATTTCCTGTCCTTCCACATATCACCGTTACTCATGTGTGAAAAGGAATTCAAGTGTCTCTGATATTTTCCGTGTCAGTTCATTTAGAAAGATTATAATCGAATTTTTACGGAATTCAAAAATCCTTTCTCTCGGAAGCAAACAACTGGCTGTTCTTTTCTGTGTACACCCATCTGCTAGTGTGGCTAGCTTAATCTCTGTTGTAGACCCCTGCACAGGTACATTAGGACTCCTTCCGTACCCACCAAGCCAAACTGGGTTTATACTGCAACTATGATAAGTGATCCTTAATTACAATTTCTTAGGGAGAGCTCAGAATCTGCTTTGTTAAGCAGTTTGAACAAGACCAGACTTTATGCTAAATTCTACTCCACCAGCTTCTTTTCTCGCACTTCCCGCCTGTAGAATTCACTTCCATTTATTTGCTTTCCCGCCAGCTATAATCTCCAAGAATTTAAATGGAAAGTCAATAGTCATCTCCTGTCTCACTAACTTACATCCTTTCTCTCATATTTTTTCTCCGTCCACCCCACTCTCATAAGTATTCTCATTCTTCTCCTGCCCTCTTTCTGACACCCCCTGTAACCTGTCACTCTTTTTCATAACATTCCTCCTATGTAACCCCCTGCACCACAGTGGCAGTAAAATGCCTTGCTTGGGACCACACGATTATAAAAAAGAATATCAGCCATCATTGGAATTCAAAGTGTCTTGTCTATCCAATTTCAATCACAAAGCTTGATATGGTTTTCTGGTACTTCCCAACGGTGCCATCAGCTGGGATCGTCTCCTCCGATCAGTATTATCAAAAAATCACACCCTCAATATGCTGACTATAGCGAAATTCGAACCAAGTTCTAAAGGTTGAAACTCCAAATATTCAGCCACGCAGTCACGTTACCCTTTCGCAAACTAGTCATATTTATAATGTTTTACTTTCATTTTTTAATAATTTCACCTCAAGCAAGGCAGTTTTACTGCCACTGTTGCGCAGGGGGTTACATAGGGGGGACGTGATGAGAAAGAAGCGTAGGTTATGGGGGGTGTTAGGAAGAAGGTAATAGAATGATGAGAATACTGGTGTGAAGTGGGTAGAGTGGATGGAGAAAAGTGCTTGAGAGAAATGATGCGAGTTAGTGAGATTAAATTCATTTACTAAATTTTCTTTCATATGACATCGAAGCCGAAGAAAAAGACACTTTGTTCGTTAACCATTGTCTCCAGACAATTTCAGCCAGCTAGTGTCTATCTATTGATGTGGCGGCCGGCTGATAGAGAGAGAAAATTGTTTGTTACTAGTGACTCCATTTAGTGTTTAAAATAAAAGCCTATAATTCGAACAGTTTTTCTCTTTAGTGCGTGTAATTACTTAACAGCTCAGAGATTTAGTTGATAATGTTCCTAGCCGCATTCAATTTGGTATATTCGTGTACTAGTAAAATGGGTCAGTCAGTCAAGTGACATACGCGATACACGGCTGGGCGATCATGTCTCTATCGAGACATGACTGACTAAACAGAAAATTTTCTTGCAGTAGTTACCTATTACTTTCTGCAGTAGACTTGTTGCCAACTAAGGCTATAGAGTTTACTCTGTCCTGTTATTTAACCAATAGCTAGAGGGAGACGCGAGGATTTAATCAATTTTTAAAGGGTAGTTACGCGTAAGTGAATACAACGAATTCAACTGGAATTCGAATTCAAATAGGTAACTGGTAAGAATTATCTATTTATTTTCATTAGATAATCTAAACTTATTTATAAATGGAACTTTCTTTATTTGTATGTCTGTGTGTGTGTGTCCGTTACCTGTAGACTTCGAAACGGCTGAACCTATTTTCTTCAATATTTACACAGTTGTACTATAAGCGTTTGCGAGTGTTCTTAGCTAGGTTTTGTGTCGAGGTACTCCTGAAAATATCAAAAATCGATAATCGAAAAAATCGGGTGGTCCGATTTTAATCAAATTTAATACACTCATAGACAAAGACATAAGAAACGATATTCAGAAGTTTCAAGGTTGCAGTTCTTACAATAATGCAGAAAATTGATTATATATATATATATATATATATATATATATAAAAGGCAAGATGTTTGTGTGTGTGTCTGTTTATCAGCCTGTATGTCTGTATTTTTTCAGCTTTGTTATTTTAGTCTTTGCTTCGGGTATAATTGTAGTTCTTTGTCTCAGCCATGATACCATTTACTCAGAGGACTTATTAAGCCTTCAAAATTCAGTTTACGACGAAAAAAACGTATTTGATATCGATACCAGGAAATCAAATTTGACTTACATCCATTCATTTTTCTTTCAGTCTACGGTTTCGCTTTAACTGGAAACAACTATTGCTTTTTAGTCTTTCGTGCCAACGTCCAAAGAGTCTGAGCTCCAGGACCATGGATTAGTTTTAAAGCTTTCATTACTCCAGAGCAACGCCGGGCTATAATGCTAGTCTTATATAGGTTTGTGTTTTTATCAGTCCTTTCTGTGCATTTATATAATAAATGCTCACAGATTGTAAGATTTAATATAGGCTAGTAAGGGAAATTAATACAGAACAACAAAAATTGGAAGTGGCAAGTCGAGTTTAATTTCTGTTTTGGAAGAATGTGCTTGAGAAATGATTGGATCTATCTCTTATCTCCCTATCTACATATTAAATAAAATATATTGAGCTCACTAGCCTTGCATGGCCACCAGTCTAGAAGAAGGAAGAATCACAATTCAAAACCTTGGAGAATGCAACAGGAATAGGAGCTACTATCTTTGAAAGAAAGAAAGAAATGTATTTGCAATATACACATATTATAGAAAAGGAAGTTGTTGACAGCCTTGATCGCTTCTGCCCTGAAGAGAAAGGGTATTAAAAAATGAATGTATCCGCAGTAACCAATCGCGATTTATAATTCATATAGAGGAATTATATCATAGCAGCTGATGGGCCCTGGTTGATTTTTTTGAGTTGTGTTAGACACAAAAGAGTACCTGTTATGAATGTGACAAAGATGAAGAGATAGAATAAAAATATTTTAGTGTTATATTTGCCAAAACACAAAAAACCTTGGAACCAGAAGAATGAAGGCATTTTTTAATTTCTTATGGGAGCATAAATATTTTATTTATAATATTTCATAATTTCCAGCAAGCACTTCTGTAAAGAAATTTAACCATTCTCCAGAACTAGATACGTCTTCGTAAATTTACACGAATAACAGTAATTCATGTATTTATACTTCTAGTGAGAGATGTTTCATGTATGTAATACATATTCTGTTTTTTCAAGATTTTAAACCTGTCTTTTGTGGTTTTGACCCTGAAATATCGACACATTCCCGACAACATTCTTAAAATCAGAATAGCATTCTTGGTATCTAAACAGCACACACGGCAACAACTGAACAACAACCACGTCACCATTGCTGTAGCATGACCCGTACTACCAGTAAGTGTATATTTTTAAAAAATCATTTCACCCGAAACAAGGCGGGTCCGCCACTAGTGCACAGGGGGTTACAGTGAGAAACATGACTGGGTACAGGGAATATTGAAGAAAGGATAAAAGATGAACAGAATTCAAGAAGATAGAAGTTAGCAATTGAGGTTTCATTTAAATCTTTGGTGATTGTAGCTATCAGGGAAGCAATTAAACGGAAGGAAGTTCCACAAGCGCGAAGTGCGAGAAAGGAAATTGTTGGAGTGGAAGTAGCGGCTGCATTTAACTATTTCAACGGTAAAAAGGTGGGACCTAAATGCCAATCTAGTGTTACGTGTAAATTCACGTAGCACCAAGATAAAAAGCTCGTCAGAGCAATTGCCATGACAATATTTGTTTGAAAAGACAGAGGTATTAGGTTGTTATTTACGGTTTATCAACCATTTGCGGTTTATTAGGATGCGCGTCGTGGTTTCAGTGGATATCGACTCGAAACGACAAAACGAAGTGCCGATTTCGAATTTCATTTGAATCCTTTGCATTCAATTACGCACAAATACCCTTGGGAAAGGTATTAATCCGTCTGTTCCCTTATTATGGTTATGGGTTAAATAGTAGGACAGATTGGGTTCCATAGCCTTGGCTGGCAATCAGTCTACCGTAGAAAGCAATAGCAACCTATTGTGGGATAATCTTCTACCCAGTCAGTCATGTCTCTTTCGAGACATGATCGCGCAAAGCATGTATCACGTATAG
>JBBBDQ010000640.1:1205000-1230000 GCA_037127315.1 Ascarosepion bandense
TAATAAAAACGAACTTTTTCCACTAAAATGTTTATATTATTATTAAGAGAAAAGATTAAAGTAATTTTTAATTATTAAAAAAAAATGTAATCCCTTCTAACATGTTCGAAATTTTGGCATAAAATCTTTTGATTTGAGTTAGCGGATAACCAAAACGTCACAACTGTTTACAATGGAAAACGTAATAATTGCATTCCCAATTTTCTTTTCCCTCGGTAACAAATACATTAATTTGGAAATTCTCGCAAAATTATTTTTGAAATTATTATTTTCTAAAAACCTTGGTAATTTTTTTCCCCTCTGTTACCCTTCCTCCACGTAAATCCATAAAATTTTAATAAATTTTAATTTGATGCGGTCTATAATTTTATTAGTTAAACGCAGGACTCATTGGGGAATATAAATAAACTATTTTTTAAAATTTTGCCTCTGTATCCGAAAATTTGCTCCGAAGAGTAAAATAAAAAATGCAATAAAATTCTGATATTATTTAATTTGGTAAGCTTTTAATTGACTGAGTAAATAATAAAAATTCAAGACATTATAGTCTGAGGAAAAGAAATTCGATTACTAATGAAATTCTAAAAGAATTGTATTAGTTTTTTTATTATAGTAATTTATAAAATTAAATAATATTTCTAAAATCATCAATGATTTGTTGCGGTTAGATTTTTTAGTTAAGAATTGATGCCTATCGAAAATTGAGAAGTTTAATAAAAATTGTTTTGCCTCTATATTTTTAAATAATTTATTTTGTGTGTACTTGCAGTTTTTTTGTTTTGTTTTTGTATGATAATTTCTATGTGCAAATTAAAAGGTCAAAGTTTCCTCCCTTCCACGAAAAAAAATTCATACAATTTTGTCACTTGTAAACGCAATTGTCAACACGTTTTGATATACAGGTCAAAAAGTTCAAATCTGTGATTAAGAAATAGTTTTACTCTAAATTTCGAGCTATAAATAAGTAATACTTGTGTAAATCAGATTAATTTAACGTAAAATTTGCTAATTTTCCAAAAATAATGTGTCTCAGATGTATATCTTATTTTTGCAAGATTTTTAAAACCGAGAATTAACTTTTGTTTACAAATGTGTCGATCGGTAAAAAATGTCGGCAAAATTCAAAAATTGAAAAAGAAATCTCGAAATTTTATATTCTAATCAATATAATTTCTGTTTGAAATAAACCAGAGTATTTTGCTTACTGGAAATAGTAAGTTTAATCATTTAATGACTAGAGGTAGCTAATTTTGTAGAATTGTACTTTCCATTAATTTTCATTCAAACAATTTACAATTCCAATAAACGTTTTTGTTTTTGTTTTTGTTTTTTTGTTTTTTTGTTTTTTTTTTTTATAATTGCTTTTTGAACAATGATTTTCAAACAATGTTTACATAATCAATTTTCAAAGATCTGTGCAAAAGAAAATGTTCGAGCTTTCCCTGGGCAGCATGTACTTCGTGCCCGAGAGATAATAGCACGTCATGTATAATGACGGTCTACCTCAGTGAATGCCGGTAGGTACCCTGTTGGAGAGTATGTGCTTTTTTCTCTTAAGATTTTTCGAATATTCAAGCTGGTAGATAGAAATAAATATCCTGTTTAACAAATAAATTTTAATAGAGCACCCACTCAGTTATGGGGATCCATTAAAAATATCGTTTGAACAATAAATGGAGATAGATAGATAGATAGATAGATAGATAGATAGAAGGAAGGGGGATGTAAAAGAGAGAGAGGGGGGAGAGCGAGAGCAAGATTTAGGACACTAATTTATATCTGCGTTGTGGTGCAATGGATAACGACTCGGAACGACAAATCCGGGGGCCGAGTTCGAATTCCAGTTGAATTCATTGCATTCACTTACGCTCAAATACCCTTAGGAAAGGTATTAATCCGGCTCTTCCCCCCAGTTATGGGTTAGATAATAAGACAGATTGGGTTCTATAGCCTTGAACGTCAACCAGTCAGAAAGCAGAAAGCAATAGCAACCTACTGCGAGATAATCTGACCAGTAAATCATGCCTCTTTCGAGATATGATCGCCAAAAAAAAAGTGCATCACGTATGTCACTTAACTAACTGAATTTGTATATAGTAAATAGTATGTCTTCTTCTTTATTCTGTTGGTCCACAGCATTTAATAAGAAGGCGAGTGATATAGTAATTGATGGTGTACCTTCCCGCCAATAATTCATAATTTTTGTCTTCTTGTGGAAAAATGCTGAGCAAATTGCGACTGATAAGAAAGTGCGTGAGATCCATGGGTTATTCATTGAATTGCTTTATGTGAAGAAAACGTTGCACTCATTGACGTTCGTCGAAGCTTACTGGATGTTTTCGGAGACCAAACAGTGAGTGTGATCAAAGCTAAACGCTAGGTAATTAGCTTTAACAGTGGCGGCAGTGGTAGCGTGAAATTTAGAGTAAAACTATTTTTTAATCACATATTTGAACTTTTTGTCCTGTATATCAAAACGTGTTGACAATTGCGTTTACAAGTGACAAAATTGTATGAATGTTTTTTCGAGGAAGGGAGGAAACTTTGACCTTTTAATTTGCACATAGAAATTACCATACAAAAACAAAACAAAAAACTTCAAATACACACAAAAAAAATTATTTTAAAAATATGGAGGCAAAACAATTTTTATTAAACTTCTCAATTTTCGATAGGGAATATAATTATCAATTCTTAACTAAAAAAATCTAATCGCAACAAATCGTTGATGATTTTAAAAACATTATTTAAATTTTATAAATTACTATAATAAAAAAATTAGTAATCGATTTTTTTTCCTCAGACTATACTGTCCTGAATTTTTATTATCTACTCAAGCAATTAAAAGCTCACCAAATAAAATAATATCAGAGTTTTATTGCATTTTTTATTTTATTCTTCAGAACAAATTTTCGGATACAGAGGCAAAATTTTTAAAAAGTAGTTGATTTATATTTCCCAGTGCAACATATCACGTACCGGGCGACTATACTCCATAAAGGAAATGAGCTACTGTTCATCGATAGTAAAAACTCCTTAAATGAGTAAATAAATAGTGATTTGCATCTAAAGACTTCTTTTTATTTTATTTCTTTTTTTATTCAACAGGTTTATTGCTCTCACTTTATAAATCGTAGTTTCCGTGAAAATGAATAGGAGGCATCATTTTTGGATGATTCCGATAATGCCCAATAGAAGTATACAAACTTGCACTGTTATATATATATATAGGTCGTTCATGGTATATATATATATATATATATATATATATAATCCATGAACGACCTATATATATATATAAACTTGCACTGTTATATATATATATATAGGTCGTTCATGGTATATATATATATATATATATATATATATATATATATATATATATATACTTACTACCGGCCATAATTATTAAGCCACCCCAGTGTCTTCAATAAATCATGTATTTCATACTATTTTTTAGTATTTATTGCCAAGTGACTAACTGTAAATGAAAATAGAATGGTTCTTTTGCTAATGCTTCAAAATAATATATGCATCAAATGAATTTATATATATATATATTTAATATTTGCCTATATTGCAGTTTCATCAATGAAAAAATGAAGAAAATTTAGGGTGGTTCGGACGAGTTCAGCTTCGCTTCCTTGCCTTGGAAAATTTTGCAAAGTAATAACAAAAGAACCATTCAATTTCTGCGACCACATCAGCCCTTACATCTGGCTACCTAACTCCACATACAGCAACTTAATTATTATTTGGGCCAAAGCTAGGTGAAATTGGCTAGATTATATACCTAAAACACTTTAAAAATCTAAATTCAAAATTTCCAACGTCTCTTGTTGGTACGCATATGTAGCAACAAACCTCGTCCGATGAAGTTCTAAAGGAAGAAACACGCTCAGACGAAAACATTTTCCACTTTGTCATACATCTTTCCCCCAAAACTGTTCTTGATTAATAAACATTTATATATCCCATATATATATATATAAATATTTACGCTCTTACAACCCTGATTGAGCACTCTGGAAGAATGGTAGACTTTGAAAAACAGTAGCTACTCTGGCGTGTGCGCATCGCTCATTCAGTAAAATGAATTGGATCACTCTAGCTATTGGGCGCGTATAATGATAATATATGCGCTAAAATGTCTGTCTTCTTCCACCGAACGCCTGTAGCCCGGAGGTAGAATCGCCGACTGACGCCAATTCGGTTGGGTTTCAATCCTGGGTTAAAAAACAATCGGAATCTGACCGTACTGATGAACTGTAATACAGCGAAACAGATCTGTCTGCGGATGACAATATCTGCCATTTATGGTCAGGTGCCCCTGCCGTTCTCCTCAGTGTTCTTGACAGGCTCCAAACGAGAGTCTGTTATGTGATAGGTACTGATCTGGCGGCTCGACTGCAGCCACTTCCCCATCGTCGAAATGTGGCCTCCCTTTGTCTGTTCTATAAATACTTTCATGGCTTCTGCTCAGACGAACTTAAGTCACTGATGCCTCCTCAACAGGTGTTTACTCGTGCAACCAGACTGGCAACTGGGTGCCACCCATTCACAGTCAGGTTAGCCAAATGCAGACGACAATTCTACTCCTGCAGCTTCTTCTCTCGCACTTCCCGCCTATGGAACTCGCCCCCGTATTCTTGCTTTCCTGGCGGCTACAACCTCCAGAAATTTAAATGCAAAGTCAATACTCATCTACTAACCATTGGACTCTAGCTCTCTTCCCACCTCCGTATAGCCTTCCATTTCTCTCCACCTATGTATCTGTCATCGCACCTGCTTTCTCAGCTTTCTATTGTTCCTTTCTAACTAGTTTGTACTCCTCACTCTTTTCTAATTAATCTTTTTACATTAATGCAGCCCCCTGCACATTAGTGGCGTTTCCGCCTTGCTCGGGGTGAAATGATTAATATATATATATATATATATATATAATGGAATGTAATATTATTGTAGCAAACTTTCTTTAAACTATGTTTCGTTAATTTTTACCGTTTGATGGGGGGTAAAAGAGTGCAATTGTCTGTAGTGTTTATTGTAAATCTTAAGGTTAACACATCGCGATCATATACTGAAGAATGCATTTAAGCTCGAAAAAGCCTCTCACCGCTGCGTGTTGACCTCCAGGAATCATTACATTTACATGTGCTCGATCCGTTATGTTAACCAATTTAATCTATAAATATAGCATACCTTAACATTATATATATATATATATATATATATATATATATATATAGGGGGCTGTGTGTCTATGACTTGGTGTGTCTCCGTGTGTGTAACGTTATACATTTGGGTGTGCTTCTATATTTTTATTTGTATACATTTGTATGTTTATACGTATATATATATATATATATAGAAAGAGAGAGAGAGATATAGATATATCGTTTAGCGTGTATAAATGGTATAATATATATATATATATATATACATTATAGCATTTGGGTGTGTATTTGTGTTTTTATTTGTATATATTTGAGGGTGTGCATACTTATATATATATATATATATATATATATATATATACATATATATATGCTTAAGTATAAGTATATATATGTGTGTGTGTGTGTGTGTATTCCTCTGTGTGTGTGTGTGTGTATTCCTGTGTGTGTGAGTGTGTGTGTATGCGCGCATTTGTATTAGAAACACCAATTCCCCCCCACTCTCTTGCATAATGCTCGAAATAAGGCTTTCTTCGTTTGACATTTCATCTTCCCTTATCCCAAACGACAACCAATATGTAAGATAAACTCCGACTCGAGACTTGATACAAATGCATTTGCCAAAGTAGAATCTACCATCTTCATGTCTGTCTGACAAAAGATTACGTTAATCCCATTGTTCGTTCTGGTTTAGTTATGTTTTTGCTTTGTTTTTGGATTTTTTCCTTTTTTTTTTTTTTTTTTTTTTCTGAGGAGGCCTTTTTTTTTTTTCGATCGGCCAGTTTCCGAACTGGCTCTTCGAGATGAGACACCCACAAGAGCTTATCCCCCTGACCCTAGTCGTCTCATTCCGGTCTTAGTCCCCTCGGTGTTAAGGTCGGCGCGATTCTCAATGTTTAGGCTTCGACTGGGGCAAGATGAGATTTGCTTGATTTTTTTCTGCTAAATCGTTTTTGTTTTCTTTTCCTTTGCTTATTTTTTGGCATCTAATTTTTTTTTTTTTAAGATTTGGTCATATGATTTTATACTTGCTTTCCTTTTTTGAGAAAAGCTTTTTCTCGGGCACAATGCTTAAAACATTATAAAACTTAGGAGACCCCCATTGTAGTAATTACATTTTATATATATATATATATATTTCTAATCTTAAAAAAATTAAATGCAACGTCAATTTCCATCTTCTGTTTTCTTTAAATAAGTTCTTTTATTGTCCTTTCTCTTCAATTCTCACGAAAAGTTTCTTTTACTGTTTCTTTCATAGCGTCCTTGGTGTATTATTGGCTTGCTTGCGGGAAAATGGTTACTATATATATATATATATATATATATATACGCATGTACGTACGTGTATGTGCTTTCCTGCGTGTGGTGTATTTTTATGGATGTCCGTTTGAAAAGAAAGGGCATATTCCCTCGCAAAACATATACAATCATGGAAATGTTTCTTGAGCACACAAGTACCTGTGAGTTGGTGTAGTGGACTCATTTCGACTATGAATAAGGGACTGTTGCATTTACGAGTGGCATCAAAATAAAAGAAAATACAAAAATGTTGCATGTTGATTTTCAAGGCGGACATTTACTCACTAACATGAAAGATTGACAAATGCAGTATTCCTTAACCCATCCACTTTCTGCCTAATGATTTTTTTTTCTGTTTAACGGCATGTTAACACCTTATATATGATTTAATGCCAAAATTTAATTTTCCTGGGAACTTTGAAGTAATCAAAATATGATATGTTATTCTGCTTTCACAATTGAGGAGATTGTAGATGATACTCAGCATTTTGTTCATATATATGTTTCTGTGGAGATAATTTTTTAAAATCATATCACCCCGAGCAAGGCGGTAACGCCGCTGATGTGCAGGGGGCTACATAAGAGTAAATAAATTAGATAGGAGGAGAGTAAAGAGAAAGACGAACCAGTTAAGGATGGGAATACAGGTGTGATGACAGTTGCAAAGATCGGGAGAAAAGAAAGTATATACAGGGTGGTGTAGAAAGAACGAGAATCAAGTAGTTAAGAGATAAGTATTGATATTGCATTTAAATTCCTGGAGGTTGTAGCCGTCAGGAAAGCAAGAATATGGAAGTGAGTTCCACAGGCGGGAAGTGCGAGAAAAAAGCTGCAGGAGTAGAACTGTCGTCTGCATTTGGTTGATCTAACTGTGAATGTGTGAGACCCAGTTGCCAGTCTGGTTGCACGAGTAAATTACTAGATCTGGTGATATGCGTGTTTTATGCTGTAGTTTTGTTGGAGTTGTATTTTAAATAAACTTTACACTCGTTAAGAAATCGTAGGATATTATGTGGATGAACAACTTGAACAAGTTCTTTCAGTTTGGTTGGTTGGTTGGTTGGTTGGTTGGTTGATTGGTTGGTTGGTTGGTTAGTTGGCTGGCTAGTTGGTTGGTTAGTTGGTTGGCTAGTTGGTTGGTTGGTTGGTTGGTTGGTTGGTTGGTTGGCTAGTTGGTTGGTTGGTTGGTTGGGTGGGTGGGTGTTTTTTCTTTAGCAGCATCTTAACTTCTTTGAGTTTCTTAATGCCGAAATCTAAATATTTTGAACACAATTTTATGGCTTCAACTCTCGCGGTTCATAACAAAATCCAACGGAGTATCTGTAATGTGATCGATCCCAACTTGGCAGGACAGCTGCAGTTGCTCTCTCACCAGCGTCATATAGCTTCCCTGTGTCTCTTCTACAATTACTTTCACGGCTTCTGCTTTAATGAACTTAGCTCATTCATGTCGCCATGTATGAATTTACTCGAGCTACTAGACTAGGAACTAGGTCCCCGCCCTTTTACAGTGAAACCGATAATGTAACCGCAATTTCTACTCTACCAGCTTCTTTTCTCGCATTTTCCGCCTGCGGAAGTCCCTTCCATATGCTTGCTTCCCCGACAGCTACAATCTCCAAGAATTTAAATGTAAGGTCAATAGTCATCTTCTATCTCACTGGCTCGCATCCTTTCTCTCAAGCTCCTTTTCCATCTACTCCATCTCCATCACATCAGTGTGCTCATCCTTTGATTACCCTCTTCCTGACACTCCCTATAACCGGCCCTTTTTTTCATCACTTTCCCTCTATGTAACCCACTACGCAACAGTGGCAGTAAAACTACCTTGCTTTGGTGAAATGATTAATATATATATATATATATATATATATATATATATATATATATATATATATAAATATTAATAAGTAATAGTTGGTTGGTTGATTTTCTTTAGCGGCATCTCAACCACTGTAGGTTATTTAATGGCAAAATCTCAATATTTTGAACACAATTGTATGGCTTCAACTAAATATCTACTATAGATAGGTATTCTGTAGACTTGTATGCAGAAGTTATCCCATGTACTTAAATCTAAATACGTTATTTAATGAAAGTTATTCAGTGATTACAAGTGCAATTTCTAAAGACTTTTTGCTTGTTTGTTTTGCTTAATGACCTATCAACCTCAAAACGGTTATATATGGCCAGTATTATATTTTTTTAAACCAGGTTTTTGGATACGAGGTCATATAGAGTTAAGTTTAAGAACTTCTTGCAATTCGGAATTTAAGCTTTTATACTGATCAAATAAAATGAATTTTTTTAAATAGGCAGTTTTCTATGGATTTTGAGTTTAAACATATCAATATTATCTTCACTTATTTGCAACAGACATTTACTTGTTTACATTTCCTTTACATTACCAAAATAGGATTCATAAAATAAAACTAGTCATAATGAAGGCCATCAGTTAGGTTTTCTATCACTGTACATATAAGTATATATATATATATATATATATTTATATATATATATATATTGCTAAAAATATATATTATACATATGTGTGCGTGGTGCGCACGCGCGCGTGTGTAATAAGCAACCGGAACCGGAAATACGAAACGTTGAAAAAATCATTCTTATTATTCTGCTATATAGAATTTTCCGTCCTTTGTAACTCGTTTGAAAGTTTGTCTTTTTGCCATCTCTTCTAATCCCAGACAAGTTTCTCAATAAACTCCTTCAATGGATTTCTTCAAAGAAACAAAAGCATTTAAATGTTACACACACACACACACACACACACACACACACACACACACACACACACACACACACACAAATATATATATATATATATATATATAGTCTTGATGAGTGAGAACATCATCAGGTTGTCTTCACGAAACTTCGAAGTTGGCATGAAACTGCCCAGTTAAAGAGACCCACCGTTTGTACATATCAACGCTCTGTCTCCACCCCGATATCGAGCACTTTAGGATGAAAAAACTGCTTGGTAAAATATATGTTATCAGTAAAACCACTTAAAAAACAACCATATTGGCGCTAAACATTATCACAATTAAACTATATATATATATATATATATATATATATATATATATATATATATATATATATATATATATCAGTTTTCTCTTTTCCGTTCTTTTCACTTTTTTTTTCCAATTGGAGTAGATAGACTAAACTATCGCCCGGTTCACACTCCACCCACATCTATTGAACAGGTGAAGAGGCTCATCCCTTGTTTCCTGTTTAGGATGTGGTTCCCGGCTTTCTCTTTTCCAATCTTTTTACTCTTACGTAGATCCCTGCGCATCAGTGGCGTTATCGCCTTGCTTGGGGTGATATGATTAAATATATATATATATATATATATATATATATATATATATATATATATATATATGTCTGAACAAAGTTGACGTCATAGTACACCTTACACCTTAGGAACCTTTTGACCAACACTTTATCGAATGCATACGTTGATAAAAATTCAGATGATATTCAAAGACACATCAATGTAACGTTTGTGGAGGAAAGTTAAAAACAAATTTTAATCAAAAATAATTTAAATGTCAGGGAAGTGTAAACATAAAGTTCCACAAGAGTATTAAAAAAGAAAATAAGATCCTCACAGACCCTCTAACAAACGTAAGGAGCGAATAAAGTCTTCCTTTTGTCTGCACAAACTGGGCTGGTGGATCTTTAGGTATACAGCCTCAAGTACACGAAGATGGTAAGACGAATGTTTACCTCCTTACATTTTAATTATTTTTAATTAAAATTAGTTTTTAATCGTGTTCCAACTTTCCCTCCACAAGATTATTATTTGAATTTTGCCAACGCTTGCTTTCGATAAAGTGTTGGCCGAAAGATTCCTAAGGCGTAAAGTGTACTATGACGTCAACTTTTTTCAGATCTATATGTTTGTTTTGTGGGTACAAATTATATATATATATATATACTATTTACGCTCTCACACCCTGATTGAGCGCTCTGGAAAACAGTAGCTACTCTGACATCTACGCATCGTTCATTCAGCAATGAATTAGAACACTCTCAGCTGTTGGGCGTGTATAATGATAATATACATGCTAAAGCTACCGAGCGCCCGTAGCTCAGAGGTAGAATCGCCGAGTGACGCCAGTTCGGTCGGGTTTCAATCCTGGCCAAAAAGCAATCGGCTGTCTAACCGTACTGATGAGCTGCGAAACTGATCTGTCTGCGGGTGACTATATATATATATATATGTGTGTGTGTGTGTGTGTGTGTGTGCAATGATGTCAAATCCGTAAAAGAAAAGGAAAATCAATACAGATCATTTTAATATAAATTATTACAGAGTGAGAGAGAGAGATCAATACAGAGAGTTCAGTGGGGATTATACAGGGCATAAAATGTACACTACCGGCTATAATTATTAGGCAACAGCAGGTTTTTTTTAAAAGAAATGATGTATTTAATGTTATTTTTAGTATTTATTGCCAAATGAAAATATAATGGTTCTTTTTTTATTATTACTTTGCAAAATTTTACAAGGCAAGGAAGCAAAGGTGAACTCGTCCGAATCACCCTAAATGTTCTTCAGTCTTTCATTGATGAAACTGCAATATAGGTAATTATTAAATATTTATAAATTCATTTGATGTGCATATTATTGTGCAGTATTAACAAAAGAACAATTCTATTTTCATTTATAATTAATCAGTCAGTTAAAGTGTCATACGTAATACACGCGTTGGGCGATCATGTCTCGAAAGAGTGGGCAGAAGATTATCCCGCGGTAGGTTGCCATTGCTTTCTGCTGTAGACTGGTTGCCGACCAAGGCTATAGAACCCAACCTGCCCTGTTATTTAACTCATAACTGGAGGGAAGAGACAGATTAATACACTTCCCAACGGTATTTGTGCGTAAATGAATGCAAGGAATTCAACTGGAATTCGAACTCGGCATCCCGATTTGTCGTTCCGAGTCGATACCCACTGCACCACAACGCACCTCCAGTCTAGTACTGCGCTTAAATATAATAAAGAAAATCAAGGTAGACTAGGGAAGCGCTTATTCAGACAATTACCATAAATATATTTATAGATAAACTTACGGAGGTGGGAAAAATGACTGAAGCCGAACTGCCAGATCAGGACCAATAATATTACTGATTCTTCTATTAAGCTGAAAGTATTATTTAATTAATTTTTATCAAACAGCGCTTCAGGGGGACTCAGTGAATTTATGCCTCGTGTAAGCAACATTAGAAACGTATTAACAAATATTCGTTATTGCAAATCACCAACTCGCTTACGCAGATTTCATTTTACCGTAATCTATTTCTAGAAAAAACTGATACTGTTATGGAGAAACACACCTATTCCTCAGATAATAGAATGTCAGTCCTATATTAATAAGAGTTAACAAGAAGTTCTTGAGAAGTTCTTGGGAAGTTCATAGAAGTTCTCTAGAGTTCTGTTGGAGTTCAGTAGAACTACTAGGCAGTTAGCCGAATACTAAGGAGTCAGCTTTCAGTTGAAAGATTACCAAGTTCCTAACATTATGGGTGCGTTAAGTAACCGACATAGCCCGATTATAACCTTCAGTGCGAAAACTACTCCACAACATATACGACACTTCCAAATGAAATATTTTCAAAAATGAGGAACGATGAGATTTCAAGGGTCAATAGGCAGTCGATTCGGTGTAAAACCGATTTTTACAGCGAAGCTAGGGATCGTTTTGCGAAGTAAGCCAAGAAGTATTGAACTGAATTTTGTTTGAAATGGTAAAGTCATATAATATGTTGTTACTGCTTTTTGTTTATATGTTAAACTAAAAATTAAAAACAAAAGGGAAAAATTTATTCCTTTTCGTGTAAGATCTTAACAGTGTTATTTGCTCACACCCAGCATATTTGTTCGATTCACGCCACCAGTGAATCCATAGTAATGCATACTTATTATATACATATGTATTTCCAGATTTAGGCTTAAGTCGAAACAGCTACAGTTGAGAGACCGTTTGTCTGAAAGGGCGTCTCTAACTGGCATCGTAAGTATGAAAGAACAGGCAATGTACAGCTTAGTATAGATATGGATCCATCATGTCTAAATCCGGTCCTATACATATGTTTATCAAATATATTTTACTGTGAGTGTAAGAATCACTCTACCATTGGATTAATAAATTCGAACACACAAACAAACGTACACAAAAAGGAGCATGAGCGTAAACTAACACACACACACACACACACACATACACAAACACACACACACACACATATATATATATATATATATATATATATATATATGTTTCATTAAAAATGACAGACAAGGTGTGATGTATTTTTTATGTAATTTTTCATCCGATCTTATTACTTTTTTCCTCTTGAGAACATGAATTATATAAAAATTGTCCAAACATTCAGTTTATCCATTTGGACAATTTTTATATAATTCATGTCTTCGAAAGAAAATAAAACATAAAATGATATAAAAAACTACATAAAAAACTTAACCAGCATAATTTGTCTGTCATTTTTAATGAAACCTGCATAAAAGAGATTGCGTCCCATTTATAGAATGTAAATATATATCACCTTGGGGCTCAGAATCCTCCGTCTGAACCTCTGCAAAGGGGTAATCCCACCCAGCGATGAGGCGTCTTTGTTATAACAATAAACTACATCTGGGTCCTGGGTACGACGATAAACTGTATTCTGCAGCAAGGCTTCTGATATTTTTGAAAAAGAATATTACCGCAATATATATATATATATATATATATATATATATATATATATATATAATAAAATAAAATAAAATAAATTCCGATGTTCAAATCAGTTATATCGCCATTTCTACATGAAATCCCTGAGAGAAATTTTACGCATCATCGGAAACTTCTTTATTTCAAAATAAACCAAGATATTTTACCGGCGGAAATTTAAAAAATATACCTCACAGAAAGATTAAAGGGGTGGGATTAATTAATTTTAATTTTTCTGTGATGTATATATTTTTTACATTTCCGCCGGTAAAATATCTTGGTTTATTTTGAAACCCTATCCATATAGGGGAAGCTGCCATTTGATGTGGTAACGTCTTAGACCTCTCGACCACCATTAGCCTCCAGTCTAAACGTAATAATAGGAGTCGCAGGTTCGAATCCTGCCGAATGGCACACATTTTCATAATAAAAATTTATCGTAAATAATCAGGGCGGTAGAAATAAATATATAATACTGTTTCATTAAAAACAGAATATCTACTTAAATACGAGTATCGATAAAAATTAATGCTCAAACAATTAATTTCATATATATATATATATATATATATATATATATATATATATACGATATTTTAGAACATGTTCAAAATACAATCTACTACAAAAGGGTATATTTTGTTTCGACGTTGAAAGAACAATGTTTCAATAAATATTCAGTGCTCTATTTCTATATTGAGCACTGTTTTAAATTAATGTTTGAACGTTGTAAATGTTTTTTGCGTTATTTATTCATTTGTATATATATATATATATAAGGTAACTAAAAAAATTATGTCCGTTTTTTGATTAGTCATTGAATAAAGTTGAAATATATTCGAATTGCATGTAGCAATTGTTTTCAAATTCGGACAGCCGGAAGTAGGAACATCAGACGTTATAAAAACACGCGTACCGTGCCCAGCCATCAGTTATAAACCAGACAGCTGTGAGAAGGATGGAAGTGTCTAGAGATCTCGTTAGGGGCTGTTTGTTTTACGACTTCAAAGTGGGCTTATCAGCAGCTGCATCAAGTCGCCGCATATGTCAAGCATTTGGGGATAGTGCTGTGGATGTACCTATTGCAAGGCGTTGGTTTCGAAAATTCAAGTCGGGAGATTTGTCTCTCCATGATGAGCCTCGCAGTGGACAACTACAGGTCTTGAATGACGGAGTCCTGAAGGCAGCCATTGAAGGGGACAGTAGTCTAACGTGTGGTGAACTTGCAAGACAGTTCAACGTTTCCGATGAAACAGTTAGACTTCACCTGCAATGCCTAGGTAAGACGTACAACTGACCAAGTTGGTTCCGCAAACGCTGTTGAAGATCCACAAGAGACAACAAGTGGCAGCCTGAGTATCGCTGCTTTCTCGCCACCGTACTGCATCTTTATTCAGTGATGAAAAGTAAGTTCTGTACGAAACTCCCAAGTGTTTCAGACATTGATTGTCTCCTCAGGATGCTGTCCCTCACACCGCAAGACCGCTTATGTACCTACGCAAGATTATGCTTGCGTATGGTGGACAGGTGGTCAAGTGGTTCATTATGAATTGCTCCCAACGGGCCAAACGGTTACTGGAGACCTATACTCGCAGCAATTGAAACGTGTGCAACAGGCATTGCCCTGGAAGGAGCCAGCACTGGTGAATTGCAATAGTGTGCTTTTCCTCCATGACAACGCCAGGCCTCATGTCGCGTGAGTGGTCAGGGATGCCATACAGCAACTTGGGTGGGAGATTTTGTGCCATCTACCTTATGCTTGTGTCTGGTGGACAGGTCGTCAAGTGGTTCATTATGAACTGCTACCAACGGGCCAAAAGTTTACTGGAGACCTATACACGCAGCAATTGAAACGTGTGCAACAGGCATTGCCCCAGAAAGAGCCAGCACTGGTGAATTGCAATAGTATGCTTTTCCTCCATGACAACGCCAGGCTACATGTCGCGCAAGTGGTTAGGGATACCATACAGCAAATTGGGTGGGAGATTTTGTGCCATCCACCTTATTCACCTGACCTTGCGTCATCCGATTATTACCGCGTCCACTCCCTGGATAATCATCTTCGTGGGAAATCCTTCACTAATGAAGCAGATTTGCGCAAAGCCCTGAGGACTTCTTTGCGTCAAAACCCCACTAGTTCTACCGCAAGGGCATTTAACAGCTTCAGACCCGTTGGCAGAAGGTGCTGGATTACGATGGCGATTATTTCGAAAACTAAATATAAGTTACACATACCGTGAAGTGTTTTTTTTTCTTTAAAAAACGGACAGAACTTTTTAGGTTACCTTGTATATATATATATATATATATATATATATATATATATATATATATATATGTTTATATTTATTTATTTATAAATAGCATAATATTTATAATTATAAATATATATTTATAATTATGTATATATGAATATATATTTATAATTATCTACATATGAATGTATATTTATAATTATGTATTTATAAATACATACATAAAACCCCTGAAGATACCGAATGGTTGCTTAATTGACTGACTTCTAAATTAAAATATTTAAAAGCTTCACGTTTTATTTTTATTGAGCGCTTTTTAATACAACTCTATACTGGCCTAATTTAATTCTAATCAATAACTTGTCCATAATTATATATATATATATATATATATATATATATATATATATATGAGTGGACATTGAAGTCAACGCCTTGAGGCTACTGTCTGTTTCATTCTAAATGCAATCTTCAGACTAACGATTAGCGCGCAACAGACTGTTATCTCTAGCTGTTGATAAACGGTCTATCGTATACATTGAGCACTTTAAGCCATAAATATAGCATACATTAAAACTATATTTTATATATATATATATATGTGTGTGTGTGTGTGTGTGTGTGTGTGTACGCAAGTTTTTTCTTAAATGAGAGAAAGGTGCAGTGGATATTGTTTATAGACCTTTTTCATTGATCTTATAATGTTTTCAGTACAAAAATTGTCCAAATTTCACGCTTTTGACTATACTATTAATCATTAGAAATGATGAATTTTATTTTACTTTTAACGGAATATATAGATTGTTTCATGCATGCATCAAGTATTATCGGAATGCTTTATTTTCCAAACACGGTCAGCACATTGCGACCATGTTCACATTGATATTATATGTAATGAAAATTAGTAAAAATCGTCAAAGTTAAATTCCACTTAAACTGTCGTTTTACTTTCCCTGTCGCCCACTATTACATTGATATGACTTCCTTGAGGTTCATTATCCGCCTATCCATCTATAAACTTATCTTTCTTTCTTCTTCTGCTCTATCTCAGACTGTCCATAGTAAGCTATGTAAGACTGTTCCTTATTGCCCTCTCTCTCTCTATTTCTCTCTCTCTCTCTCTCGATTTAGAGAAATCTTAGCCTTCAATAAAACACCTGCGTAGCAGTCTAAGACTGATCATTATCTATCTATCTATCTATCTATCTATCTATCTATCTATCTATCTATCTATCTAATTTCAGCTGTATCTGTCTATATCCAATCTGTTCTTATTTTTCTTTCTTTCTTTCTTTTTTTTTCTTTCTTTCTTAACCTGTCTGTCACTCTATTTCAGGTTATGTATGCTTGGCTATGCGAGTGCTGTACTGGATAAGGGCTCAGAATTATTAATTGAAGAACCTAGTTCCAATTCCCGTTGGGTTCGTTATATTTACTTACGCACAAATAAACTTGGGAACAGCATGAATCCAGGTTTTCTCTTCCCCAACTATGGTTTAATTTGTAAAATAGCAACCTACTGCGAGAAAAACTTCTGCCCAGTCAGTCATGTCTCTTTCGAGACATGATCACCCAAGTGTGTATCACGTATGGCACTTAACTGACTGACTGACTGACTGACTGATTGACTGACTGACTGACTTATCACTAAATTATCATTAATATTTTCAAAATATTCTTACAATATAAAAAAAGATATTTTCTGGTTTTAAACAACTAGTAGTGGGGTGATAAACCGCAAAAAAGAGAATCAGTCTATCTATCTGTCTATCTCTCAGTCTGTCTAGCTATCTATACATTTATTCGTTTATAGTGTATACGTCTCTAGTTCAGAGTCGACATTTCTCTATCCCAGTAACTATGTTCATATATATTTGAGACTGTTCATTATCTATCTATCTATCTATCTATCGCAGTCTGTTCGTATCTATCTATCTATCTATCTATCTATCTATCTATCTATCTATCTAGCTCGTATCTATCTATCTATCCCAGTCTGTTCGTATCTATCTATCTATCCCTATCTATCTATCTATCTATCTATCTATCTATCTATCTATCTATCTATCTATCTATCCCATCTATCTATCTATCTATCCCTAGTCTATCTATCTATCTATCTATCTATCTATTTCAGACTTCTCGTGTTCTATATCTATAGGTGAGTGTAACTATATTCGCATGGGTTTGTTCCTAACTAGGTATACAGTTTGGTGCGATAGGTAGACAAGTAAGTAAAACTCATCTTCAAAGATGGAAGAATACCTTTTTGTGCTCGCGAAATAAGAGAGTATTTCCTTCTGGGTGGAGTTTTACATTAAAGGCCATTAAAAAAAAACAAAAAAAAAAAAGACAAAGAAACTTCCCGGCGAATGGCGTCAGTGGAACGTGAAAACGAAACGTCTCCCAGCGAAACTTTACTTTCTATCGGTAATCACTGACAGCGACAAAGTTTATTTTAGTTTTTCGTTTTTGTTTTTTCTAAAGTAAAGAATAAGAGAAGGAAACCTTTTTGTTTTAAACATACAAAACATAGAAAGAGCATACCTCTTTACTAAAAAAGGTACATTTTTTTAATCTAAAATCTGCATATGGATTATGGTCGGCTCAATATTTGTAGAGGGCTATTGAAAAAGAACGATAGAAAGAGAAATGGAACTGCATTTGAATCTCCTCCGCCACACACACACACACACACACACACACACACACACACAACACACACACACACACAAACATACACACACACACACACACACACACACACACACACACACACACACACACAAACATACACACACACACACAAACATACACACGCGCACACACATAAATGTGTTTGTAAATCTTAATATATCTGAATATATATATATATATATATAGATTTCATTATATATATATATATATATAGGTTTCATTAAAAAATGACAGACAAGATGTGATGTTTTTTTATCCAAGAGCTTTCGGCTATAATTTTAGCTATTTTCAAGGATGAATGCTATTTTACATGTAACGGAATGTATGTGGTGTTATGTATGATGTAGAGTAATGCTATGTGTTATGTACCAAATACAGTAAACATGTTGTTAACATGCTCATAGTTCATGTTATTAAATGCTGTGATTTTCATTTCTATTTATAAAGCCTCCATTATTTTTATTTATACTTCATTTATTTTTTTTTTAATATAAATGATGCTATGATATCTGTGTTGCCGACAAGTATATTACGGATAGGTTTTGGTAGATCTCCGTGTGTGTTGAACTGAGATCAAATTGAACCCCGTTGAGAGAGTTGCAGTGTGAGTCGTCGGATCAGTTTCGTAGTTATATGGCTGATATAATTATTTACGAAATTGAGATCACGAACGAAGTACTTCAAGGGACGTGAATTTATAAATAATATTGGTTCTTTTGCATTATATATATATGATAATATATTTTGTCGCTTAAATTACGTAAAAATATATATTGTCGCTTAAATTACATAAAAATGAAAATAACATTGAAATCTCATTTTAAAAGATATATTTACCAAAACAGCAAAACAATACTAACAATAATAGTATATTGAAATACGTAGGTTTAAAATTATTCGGTAAAAACGCCACTGGCTTTAACAACTAACTTCAGTCGATTTCGGAATCTCCTGCAAGTCTTCTGGGCGGTTTCCTTGTTTTAACTAGTAAATGCTGCCATAATAATTGCTTTAAGTTCATCTTTGGGGTTACCAGGAGTTTTGTTGGTATCTCGCCCCACACATAATAATCAAGAGTGTTGCAGTCTGGGGAGTTAGGTGGCCAGATATAAGGGCTGATATTGTCGCAGAAATTGTCTGACAGCCATGCTTGTGTGGTTTGGTACAGAGATAATTGCCAGACAAAGAGTTTTCAAGTAGAAACCTTAACTCAAAGCAGCACTACCTCTTCAAGGCACTTGACGTAGGCCACAGTGTGAAGTCTGAGGTCCTCACCCAAAAAATCAAGAATTATTTTCTTATCAGAACTATCAAAGTAAGTCTTCCGACCTGCCGTACGTTCGTAATAATCATTGGACCCATCCAACTCTTTCCGATTTCTCTGCACTGTTCTCAGATTGACACTCAAACCCCTTTAAAAAGGTTGCAGGAAGAGTGCCGAGCAGTATAGCGTGCCATTTCCAAATCTGCGGCGGTGTGAATCCGGTAAAAATCATTACACACAGACGCTCACGAGTCCCTATTGAGAGTAGACATTTGTAACGGTAATCTACAAAAAACAATTCTTCGCTCATTCAAAAAAAAAAAATCCCCAAAGAGAGAAAAAAGGGGAAACATATAGACATATATTTCGGCCGCGAAATACGTATTAACCATGAAATTGTAGAATATCTAAAAAATTTTCTAAATTATATTACTCTGTTAAATTAAATAAATGCATTTAACATTGAGTTCTTTTGAGTTTGTCTCTATCGGAATTTACCTGACTAATATTCCAAGTATTATACGTTCTATATATATATATATATATATATATATATACTCTTTAATAAAAAAAAAACTGTATCTACTCAAATACGAGTATCTATTAAAATATATTGCTGGTAATTTTTTTTTTACCATAAAAATGTATTCTTATCTTTTCATGGTGTTTTGACCTCAGTTTGGGGGTTAACTATTTGCCCATAGTTGAGGCACTACAACTCTAGGTCAAGGTGGACCTGAAAACAACAGCTATTAAGAGGTGGTTCCATGCTCCTCAAAGACCTCCAATCTCTTGTTTAGAGGCCTTGCTGCCAGATGTAGTTTGTCATACCTAGGATACCCCATAATAAGTTAGAATAATTTACAGATAATAATAGAAAGGAATCAGCAGAGAGCAATAATCGTCTATGTAATGAAAAACTATGAGATAATAAGCAGGTAGAATATGCAGATTGTGCTAGCTGATAAATGAATCTGATCTTCATGTTTTTTTTTTATAATCGTGTGGTCCCAAGCAAGGCATTTTACTGCCACTGTTTTGCAGGGAGTTACATAAGAATGTTATGAGAAAGAGTGACAGGTTACAGGGGGTGTCAGGAAGAGGGTATGAGAAGGAAGAGAATACTGATAAGAGTGGAGTGGACGGGAAAAAGCGCACGAGAGAGAGGATGCAAGTTAGTGAGACAAGAGATGACTATTGACTTTACATTTGAATTCTTAATTCCACAGGCGGTAAGTGCGAGAAAAGAATCTGGTGGAGTAGAATTTGCGTTTACAATTTCTCTCTGGTAGACAGGTTGCCAGCCAAGGCTATAGAACCCAATCTGTCCTGTTATTTAACCCATAACTGGAAGGAAGAGATGAATTAATAACTTTCCCAATGCTATTTGCGCGTATGTGAACTCAACGAATTCAACTGGAATTCGAACTTGACCCCTCCGATTTCTCGTTCCAAGCCGATATCCACTGCACCACAACGCACTCCCTCATTACGTGTCCCCAAAACTTCAGCTGTCTTTTCTTGATGTTCTCTCTGACGAGCTTTTTCCCCGATCCTATGTATTTACTCGTGCTACTAGACTGGCATCTAGGTCCCACCCTTTTACCGTTAAAATATTTAAATGTATCCGCCTCTTCTGCCCTTCTTTTCTCGCACTTTCCATTTGTGAAACTACTTGCTGTTTGCTTGTTTCCATGACAGTTACAATACCCAAAAGTTTAAATGCAACGTCAATTGCCATCTTCTATCTATTTGATTTTCAACCATTTCTTATGTTTTGTTCGACACCCCAGTACCTTGATTTTTGTTTGTTTTGTTTTTTTTTATTTTTGTTGTTGATATTTTTTTTTATTTTTGTTGTTGATGTTTTTTTTATTTTTATTGTTGATGTTTTTTTTTATTTTTTATTTTTGTTGTTGATGTTTGTTTTTAATTTTTGTTGTTGATGTTTTTTTTGTTTTTTTGTTGATGTTTTTATTTTTGTTGTTGATGTTTTTTTTGTTGATGTTTTTTTTATTTTTTATTTTTGTTGTTGATGTTTGTTCTTATTTTTTGTTGTTGATGTTTTTTTTGTTTTTTTGTTGATGTTTTTAATTTGTTGTTGATGTTTTTTTGTTTTTTTTCTTACAGTAAGCCCCTGCGCAAGATTAGTGGTCTTGCCTTGACTGGGGGTGAAATGATTATATAAAACAAATGTTAAAAATGTTAAAAAAAAAAACCCCGTCGTTGCTAACTTGTTCGGTCTATAGTTTACATAATCTATATATACACTTTTAAATTTACATCAATTTTAGTTGAAAGTACACAGCCAGATTAATCACCGAACATGTTTATATTAATTTTATCTCACCTTAACACAAGATCACTATAATGGAGTATCGAAGAGAGACTGAAACGACAAATTCAACAGGTGTCTCTTCATTACAGGGACTGACACAGGGAAACATATATGTTCTAGGTTCTAGATACTCGTGTCAAATATAATCAAAGACAAAAAATAGTTTTTATTAAAAATGGACTAAGAAGAGATTCAATATATTTTAATGCTTGGTCATATGCTCTAATTTTTTAATGTGGGTGGGCTGAGAACTTTTCAGTACTACATCGTGGGTAAAGTTTTATACACACATTCGTTGTTATATAATATTAAAAATTACAGGACTCTCTTTTCCATAGACACAGTTATGCTATGGCGGCTAACAAGTCCCTGTTGCGAACGTCTGCTCGAGCACATTGTGTTTGTTCAACATCTGTCGTGATCCCCAGGTTGATTGGGATCACCAGTGAGTTCCAACCCCGGTCACGATGACTTCTAGTTTCGTACTAGTACAACCAACGATGGATTCCGAGCTGTTCTGTCTCCCTAATTTCACGCACAAAGTTTAAGTAAACTTGTGGTATGGTTTTCAGGCACATTCCAAACCTGCTTGAAATATCTAGAGTGATATTATCAAAGTAACCTTCTTCACAAATCGACTATCATGAGATTCAAACCGGGGTCTGAGAGTCAGAAATCGAACCTTCTAACCTCGGGCCTACGATCCCATTGTTTTATGAATATACACTTGACTACCTTGTCGCCATACATCTCTAAATGGCATATCTTTCTGAATTATTGTATTTGGATACTGTTCTTTCGTCGGCGCACGGCCAACGGGTGTATTTTATGCAGTACTATTTATAATAACCATAATCTAAATAAAATGAAATAAAAATAAAAAAGTTCTGCAATTCTTTTTAATTCTAAACCTGGTGAATAAAACGAGTTTCTACACACTTAGGTTTCGCCACAAGGATTCATTTTTAAAAATATTTCCTTTTAGGCCCACCATGCGGTTACTTTTTATGGAAAAATAGAAAAGACAAGCGTAGATTTTTAAACCAAAGACAATTATAGCACACAAAATGTTTGCACTCATAGAGTGTAGTTCAATTATTAGTTTCTAGGAGAAAAAGCAGCTAGGTTCGAATCTTACTTTAATCTTTACAATGCTTTTTACCGTCTATTACATAAAATAATCACCCATTCTTGTTTTTTTTCTATGTATCATGTCCTTTAAAACATGGTCAATCATGTCTTAACACATCTGTCTATCCTTCGTAGCCCTTAGTAAGGTTTTGTCTTTATGTAGTCTCAACTAATCGCTGTTCAGCCAACCATTTAGATAAGATTTTCAAATAGGTCCCTATTTTTCCTGCGTGTGTCAAATTCTCTAAGTGAAGATACTTGCAGTCTCTCTCTCACCGGCGCGACGTGGCTTCCCTGTGTCTCTTCTATAAATACTCCCATGACTTCTGCTCCGATGAACTTAGATCACTGGTGCCCTCTAGGTTCGAATTTGCACGAGATACTAGATTAGCAACTAGATCCCACCCTTTTACAGTGAAACCGATAAAATGCAACCGCAACTTCTACTCCAACAGTTTCTTTTCTTGTACTTCCCGACTGTGGAATTCCCTTCCACATGACTGCTTCCCCGACGGCTACAATCTCCAGGAGTTTAAATGTAAGGTCAATAGACACCTCCTAACACAATAACTCTTTTCCATTCTTTCAAACACTCTTCCCATCCTCCCAACTACCTACCACCCCCCTTCTGACATTTCCTATATCTAACCACTCTTTCTATTTACCTTCCCCTATGTAGGCCCAAGCGCAATAGTGGTAGTGGAATGCCTTGCTTGGGGTGAAACGATTAAAAAAAATCTTTAAGTGCGTCGTCCAACTTAACTTAATTTTATAAAATTTATAGCTATATCATGTGCACATTATAATCTTCAAATTTCTATAAGCAGTAGTGAAAAACCAGTTGAAATTTTAACTTCAACTGGAAATGAAGTATATTCTGGATAAGAAAATATAAGAGGGCAGAAATAAATTTTTGTTCAAAAGATTTATTTTCAGAAACCTAGTTAAGTCACTTTTTTTATATTTTGAAATTCTTTGTTTAAAAATTAAAATTAATTTAATTTGTCTAATTTTTTTCTTTTACTTTTGTTTTTTCATCAGCATCATCCCAAGTAAGATGTGTAAGAATTTAGGAACAGAATAATGAGCATAAAAAGAAAGGAATAATCAAGAAGACAGTAGATAGCGATTAACGTTACACTTAGATTCTTACAGATTAAAGTTGGCTGATAAGCATGGAGCCTGAAGGGAGTTCCACAAGCGACAAGTGCAAGAAAGAAACTTTTAGCAAAGAATTTACGGCTAAATGTAGTTAGTTCAACTATAAATTGGGGAGATCTCAACGCTAGCCTAGTATTGCGATTAAATTCAAATAGTCTAGTTACCATAGGGAAGAGCTCATCCAAACAATTATCATGAAATTATTTACAAAAAAGCCACCGGATCAATAATAATAATAATAATAATAATAAATTGAAGCAAACAGGCCAGACATTATTGTTAAAAACCAGAAGGAGAAAACTTGTCTATTAATTGATATGGCTTGTCCAGCGGATTGTAACATAGCAACCAAGGAATTCGAAAAACTGTCAAAATATAAAGACCTGGAAATTGGAATAGAAAAAATGTGGAAATTGAAAACAAGAGTTGTGCCAGTGATAGTAGGTGCACTTGGAATGATAAAAAATGGAACAAAACAACACATTGAAAGAATCCCTGGAAACCCCAGCTTAAGAGATATACAAAAAATTGTCTTATTAAGTACAGCCCACACACTAAGGAAAACTTTATCTATGTAATGCTGGGGATGAGAGGGAAGATAGAAAAACATGAAATGGAGCCATAACAATACGCCAAGACCTGCCTTAGGTCTTCCCGCAGACTTGGTTGGTCGTGAGACCAAAGCAGAAATCGAAATATGATGAAAAATGACATAATAATAATAACAATAAAATTAAAAATAGCGTAGGACCAAAGATAGAGCCCGATAAATCACGCGTTAGTAACAAAAACATCTAGAGGAGTGGCCGTTCAAGATAACTTTTATTTCACGATGTGATAAGAAAGAGTGGATCAGACATGGTAACTTTTCAGCTTGTGGAGATGAGCTTTATGCCAGGC
>JBBBDQ010000640.1:1235000-1495000 GCA_037127315.1 Ascarosepion bandense
TATAGATCGTAGAGCATAATATAATTGAATTTATTGTTTTTATTTAAAACAACTTTTTATCTCAATTTTAAAATTTATTCAAAATTTAAAATTTTCTTTAAAAATTTCATTTAATTTTATTAAAAATTTAAATTAATTTTAAATAAAAAACAAATTCAATTATATATGCATATATCTATCTATCTATCTATCTATCTATCTATCTATCTATCTATCTCTCTCTCTCTCTATATATATATATATATATGTGTGTGTGTGTGTGTGTGTGTGTGTATGTGTGTATGTGCGCGTGGAAGGCCTGAAGATTGCGTTCAAACATGAACCAGGTTGTCGCCAATCAATGTTGATCTCAATGTGCACGATCTCCCTGATACTTCGTGCTTTACCCCATAAAATATCAAGCTACACTATCTTAAATCTATATTTTATCATATATATAGATGTATATATGTATATATATATATACACACACACACATATAAATATATATATATATATATATATGTAGAGATAAAGTGAAAGAGATAAATAAATACGTACAAGCATATATACATGCGTACATACATGTATAATTATATGTAAATGTACACACACACACACACACATATATATATTGAAAGGAAAACTCAGCACTTAGACGGTTATAAATCAAGATGTATTTCGACAATTTAAATTTACTTAAATTTCTCTTCCTGACCGTTGAATAATAAATTCACTCAGAATATCAAAAAAAGTTTTTTTTAACAAAGAAAACGAATCTTGTATTATTTAAAGCAGAAATAAATTGAGAATAGATACATCAGATCACACATATAACATAACTAGCAGTATAGCCCGGCGTTGCTCGGGTGTAATAAAAACTTTTATATATATATTTTCGATTTCCTCCACTATTGTAAGAAGTGCAACCTTGAAACTTCTGAATATCGTTTCTTATGTATTTGTCTATGAGTGTATCAAATTTGTTTAAAATCGGACCACTCCTTCTATAACCCGATTTTTCGATTATCGATTTTCGATAATTATCGGTAATAACTCGACACAAAACCTAGCTAAGAACACTCGCAGACGCTTATAGTACAACTGTGTAAGTTTTCAAGAAAATCGGTTCAGCCATTTCGGAGTCTATAAGTAACGGATACACACACACACACACACACACACACACACACACACACACACACACACACAAAGTCCCATTTATAAATAAGTTTTGATACAGACAAAGGGATACATATATTTAGTACACAAAAACATATCTTATGAGAAAATATGCACATACACAAAAAGTTTTTGAATTAGACGCAATAAGTGGATACAGGATATTCCGAGTGAATTAATTCATTTTTCAATGGTATGAAAGAGACAATGTAAGTAAATTTATATTGTCAAAATCAATCCTGATTTATAACTGTCTATGTCTAATTAATTCACATTGCAACACGGAAATTTATATGTTTCAAGATTTAAAAGCTCTCGTCATCAGGCAATGTTTAGTTAGGCTCTATGTTGTATTGAGCACTTTTAAAGAAGTAAACGCCGGAAATCTCTGGTTCCTAAACCTGTTGTTTCTCTTCACACACACACACACACACACACACACACACACACACACACACACACACACACACACACACACACATATATATATATATATTCTTTTTAGAGCTCAAAGAATGTGTAACTGCATTGGATGTATGAATATATTTACTTATAAACCATATACTTATCTACTACCCTCTCCACCTTAATTAGAGACAAAGGCCATAGTGTGAATACGTTTGTTCTTAGGTGCCATAAAGATCTCTCATTTCGGAAGCCATCTCTACTCTTTCTAAGCAGTAAACCTAATTATGAACGCTTAAAAGTTTGCCACCTTGAGATGAAAGCTAATCCCCAGATATTACAAAATTTGTTAAGAAGATAATGTTGTCATGGCATCGTAGTTGCAAATGAGTAAAATAATTAGAGTTTTTGGCGGGATAATCGGTCAAAATCAGTTTTAAATTAAAATAAGAACATGAAACTAAGCAGCTAGAAGACGAAGACCGACATGTTACATAGATAGATAGATAGATAGATAGATAGATAGATAGATAGATAGATAGATATTAAGAAACTGTGATAGATAGATAGATAGATAGATAGATAGATAGATAGATAGATAGATAGATATTAAGAAACTGTGATAGATAGATAGATAGATAGATAGATAGATAGATAATCGAAGGAATGAGATAGATAGATAGATAGATAGATAGATAGATAGATATTAAGAAACTGTGATAGATAGATAGATAGATAGATAGATAGATAGATAGATAGATAGATAGATAGATATTAAGAAACTGATAGATAGATAGATAGATAGATAGATAGATAGATAGATAGATATTAAGAAACTGTGATAGATAGATAGATAGATAGATAGATAGATAGATAGATAGATAGACCAATTGCGATAGATAGATAGATAGATAGATAGATAGATAGATAGATAGATAGATAGATATTAACAGAGAATTGATGCATGCAATGACAAAGTCGAAGATGCGGAGAAAGAAAGAAAGAAAGAAACAAACAAACAAACAAACAAACAAACAAACAAACAAACCAAAATAGAAAGAAAGACAGAAATTAACAGAATGGATAGATAGAGACAGAGATGAAGCTTTTGAGATAGATAGATAGATAGATAGATAGATAGATAGATAGATAGATAGATAGATAGATAATGAATTATAATATTAATATTATCATAGATATAAACGCACAGAATTAATATGCAGATAAATACTGACATATCTGAAGCTACTGAAATAAAAATTAAAACTAGACAAATAACTAATATTGGTCTGATTGAATAAGGCTTAATTCAAAGAATGTGTATGAAAGAAAGAAATACACTAATGCTGAAGGAAGAAAGAATTTGGAGAATGGGAGCAAAACTATGTATGCGGCAGAAATATCTCCCATAGTTTAATCTATCACTTCTGCGGTGTGAGTGAACTGAGACGAATAACAAAGGTGTTTTCTTCAAGCTAATGTCTTACCATGTCTTTTTGTTCTCTGTTAGAAGATTTCCTAAGTATTTAAATTTTTGTACCTACTTGATTTTAGTATCCCCGACTTGTAGTGGGCAATTTTTAGCGTCTCTTTTTACTGATTACTATGCATTCAGTTTTCTTGTAGTTTATATGTAGTCTTTTCTAGGCTGATGAAATTAATGTGATACACACTTGGGCGATCATGTCTCAAAAAAGACATGACTGACTGTAATGTCATTTTGGGCTCCTCTTTTTACTGATTACTATGCATTCAGTTTTCTTGTAGTTTATATGTAGTCTTTTCTAGGCTGATGAAATTAATGTGATACACACTTGGGCGATCATGTCTCAAAAGAGACATGACTGACTGTAATGTCATTTTGGGCTCCTCTTTTTACTGATTACTATGCATTCAGTTTTCTTGTAGTTTTATATGTAGTCTTTTCTAGGCTGATGAAATTAATGTGATACACACTTGGGCGATCATGTCTCAAAAGAGACATGACTGACTGTAATGTCATTTTGGGCTCCTCTTTTTACTGATTACTATGCATTCAGTTTTCTTGTAGTTTATATGTAGCCCTTTCTTTACAATTTCTGTAACTACTTTCTGGAGAAGGTTTTGTAGTTTACTTTCCGTGTCTGCTTTCAATACTGTATCATCTGTGTATCTTATATTGTTCAGATTGTGGCTACCAATGATGAACCATAGTGAGCTAAACGAAAGACATCTACACAGCTAACGACTGAATGCGTGTTGGGGAGATGCATAATTTGGCCATTACTTTTTTTTAAGGAGAGAGACCATTCGTTGACAATGACATCTGACTGGTATGTAAAGATGCTGGGAACCTTTCTGGAACCAAAACTCAGAGACTTTTGGAATTCGGATATATGGTTTCAACAAAACGGAACCACCGTATACACAGCGAGAGGATCAATGGTAGCTTTAGGTGAGATCTTTCCAGGACATTTAACTTCCTTACGCGGTGACATTGGTTGGCCTGCACGCTTGCCCGATCTCGCCTTTTGTGATTATATTCTCTGGGGTTACTTGAAAGCTGATCATCAACCAGCGACCAATGAATAGGATGCTACTCGTCAAAAGTGACAGAAATACCGCCAGAAATTACGCTTCGGATGATCGAACACTTATAACAGTTTATGAGGAATAGAGGCCACCATTTGGGCTTTAACTAAGCACTGAACATCTCAAAGCATTTTATGTCAGCAATTCACGAAAGCTATTTCAAACTATTTCTCTTCCTCTTCTTTTGTGTGTATGAAAACTATATATCCCTCCAAGGAGCATCAAATTCTCTTACTTTTTTTTTAAAACAATTTTTAATGTTATTTTGTGTCAGATCATTTAATCTGTTGTATGAACATTTCCTCTTCATAACAATCCTTTAAAAGTACGAAGATTAAAAAATTAAGATTTATTTTCCTGATACGAGATACAACTTCAAGCGTATAAATTCGTGAATAAATTGCTTATTTTTATTTGCTAAAATTACCTGAGTTGACAGATTTTTAACATCCATCATTAATCTTCTTGGCGGGGGTAATTGTTCATTTTTACCCCGAAGTGTCGCGCCAATCGAGAAACTAGCAAATCAAAAAGACCATTATCAAATGACAAAACCAACCACATTTGAAGACTTCTAACAAAAATGAGTAGCACATCTAACTAAAAGGAAAAATAATATCAACACAAAGCTTAGAAAAAAACTTCTATCACTATTGGAAAGAGCTATAAAATTTACAGGAGATGGCTAATTTTCTGAAAAATATATACAATATTAAATGTTTACTAAATCAACACCATACACTTTAAACGTCTACTAAATCAACACGATGCATTATTAAGTGTTTAGTAAATCAGCAAGATACACTATTAAATGTCTACTAATTCAAACTCATACACTAGTAAATGCTTATTATATTATTAAATGTCTACTAAATAAAAACCATACATTACTAAATGTCTACTAAATCAACACCGTAATTTAATAAATGTCTATTAAGTCAACTTTATACACTAATAAATGACTACTAAATCAACACCATACACAACTAAATGCTTACTAAATCAACACAATACACTATTATATGTTTAATAAATTATTACCATACGTTTTGAAATGTCTACCACATTAAGATCATATACAATTAAATGTTTACTAAATCAACACCATATGCTTTTAAATGTTTGCTAATCAACACTATCCAGTATGAAATGTCTACTAAATCAAAAACATACGTTTTTAATTGTCTGTTATTTCAAAACCATACACTTCTAAATGTCTACTAAATCAACACCATACACTATTAGATGTCTACTAAATAAACGCTTACACTATTAAATGGTCTACTAAGTCACCTTCATACAGAACTAAATGCCTACTAAATCAATAACATTCACTACTAAATGTTTACTAAATCAACAACACACATTATTAAATTCGTACTAAACCAAAACCATTCACTATTAAATGTCTACTAAATCAAACCCATAGAGCATTAAATGTCTACTTAATCGACACCATACACTATTAAATGTCTACTAAACACTCTATTAAATGTCTACTACACAACCTCTTACAGTAAATCCTTACTAAATCAAATGTACATTACTAAATGCCTACTAAATCAACACAACACGCTATTAAACGTCTAATACATCAACATCATACACTACTAAACGTTTATTTAATCAACACCATTCACGATTAAACGTCTACTAAATATACAACATACACTATTAAATGTCTACTAAATCAACACCATACGCTTAAAAATGTCAACTAAATCAGCAAAATGTACTATTAAATATCAACTAAATCAATACAATACACCAATAAATGTCTACTAAATCAAACCATACACTACTAGCTGCTTACTAAATCAACAAAATACACTACAATATGTTTACTAAATCAGCGCTATATATTATTAAGTGCTCAGCAAATAACGCTATACATTATTAAATGTCTACTAAACCAACACCATATACGACTAGTTGCTTACTTAATCAACACTATACACTATTAAATGTCTGCTAAATGAACACCATACACTATTAAATGTCTATTAAATCAACATTTTACTAAATCAACCACATACACAACTCTATGTTTACTAAATTAAACATATACTAAACATATACTACATCGTCGCCTTATCCTATGTAACAAATTCGCTTGTTTTCACAGCTGCACGTGTCGAAGATGTTTTCGAAGTATAAATTGATTCTGCAAGTTGTCCAGATAGAATTTTCCTTCAGAATCAAATACGGCCAAAATCAGTAATGACGTGCATACTTTTCTTTTACCGCATCTTTCGGAATCAAAGTTTGTCTCTCGTTGTTTGTCTTCCAGTCAGGAGTAATTGTATTTGCGCAACTGTTGAGCTACCCTTTGATGTATGGACGTACCTACATCTATTTCATTACAACATGGTGTCACACTTCCCATATGGCACTCTCTCTCTCTCTCAGCATTATCTGCTCTCTCCCTCTCTCTCTCTCTCTATATATATATATATATATATTATGCACCTGATGATTGCGCATACATGAACATCCAAGCCGTTTCTTAAAACGTAGGATAACACACACACACACACACACATATATATAATATAATATAATATAATATAATATAATATAATATAATTATATAGATATGTATCAATTTTACATTGCGACATGGAAATTTCTATGTTTCGAGAATAATTCTCATCACCAGGCAATGTTGGTGTGGTTGTGCAGATGATTTACATTTAAATGAGAAAATCTTTTGGTTTGCTGTGAATAAAAATTGAGTCCTCAAATGCGACATTTGATTTTGATTTTATCTATAGCCAAGTATTTCTTCTTATTTATATTTGTTTAAAATTTGGTATATATATATATATATATATATATATATATATATATATATATGCGTTATATCTTGAAGGCTGTCACAATGCGTTGAGTAAAATAAAGGAAGGTAAAGAAGTTTTTGAGTAATACCTACTCATTAAACATTAATATTTCCAGACCAAAATCTCATCTTCAGAATGACAGATTTTGATCTCGAAATATTATTGTTTCATAAATAGGTATTACTCAAAAACTTCTTTACCTTCCTTTATTTTACTCAACGCATTGTGACAGCCTTCAAGATATAACCCATATATATATATATATATATATATATATATATAGTTATGTATGCATTGTACATTGCGACATGGAAATTTCTTTGTTTCGAGATAGATTCTCATCATCAGTCAATGTTGATGTTGATGTTAGTTGTGCAGATGATTTACGATTAAATGACAAAAACCTTTGGTTTGCTGTGAATATATGTGGGAGTTTCTTGAGGCTAATCAGAATGGAGATGCATTTTGGAATTTGACCCCAAAGAATACATACTAACCAATTTTTTCTCCCCTTTTCCTTTTTTTTCCTTTTTACCCCTCATCCAATCGCCATTCTGATTAGCCAAAAGAAACACCCACATACATTCACAGCAAACCAAAGGTTTTTGTCATTTAAATGTAAGTTATCTGCACAAGTAACATCAACATTGACGGATGATGAGAACCTATCTCGAAACATAGAAATTTCCGTGTTGCAATGTACAATTGATACGTAATTAAATAATTATATTAAGCTCTATAAAACTCATTATATTGAGCACTGTTTATAATAAAATAAATGCCAGAGCACTCAAAATAAAAAAAAATCCTTGAGTCCTCTTCACCTGAAATTATATATATATATATATATATATATATATATATATATATATATATTTATTTATATATATATGAGTTAAATGTACATTGCGACACGGAAATTTCTATGTTTCGAGATAGAATCTCGCCATCAGTAATGTTGGATATTAGTTGTGAAAATGATTTACATTTAAATACAAAAAATATCGGTTTGCTATTTATGTATGTGGGAAAATATCAAATTTATGTCTGTGTTCCTTTTAACTAATCAGAATAAAGATTCACTTTGAAATTTGGCCAATATTTTTTACATAGTTACTTTTTTTCTTTTTCTCTCCCTAACGGTCACTTAAGCTCTACAATATTTATTGTATTAAGCACTTTATATATTAAAAAAATAAATGCCAGGGGACTCAAAGTCATAAAGCCTTAGATCTTTTTCACCTGGATTTATATATATCTCCTTCTACCGAGCGCCCATAACTCAGAGGAAAAGATGCCGACTGACGCCAATTCGGTCGGGTTTCAATCTTAGGTAAAAAGCAATCGGATGTCTAACTGTACTGATGAGCTGTGATGCAGCGAAACAGATCTGTCTGAGGATGACTATATATATATATATATATATATATATATATAATTTCACTACAATCAACTCAATTAAAATATTAAGAAGTAAAAGATTACTGAGAGTAAAAGAATATGAGAAAAAGATAACATTATTAAAGAGAGAGATCAACAAAAGAACTGGAATCAAGAAGACAGATGATAACGATTGACATTGGATTTACATTTTGGAAATGCCAGAAAAGAAAAGTGCACGGGAAGGAACCTTATATCTGGTGAATTCAACGGTGATGAGAAGTTGCTGCCAATCTAAAACTATGCTCAAAAAGCTCATTAGAACAAGTGCCATGAAAATATTTATAGAAAAAAAACCAAAACAAAGCTGGAGGGAAAATTAGATGATTCATATATTTTCTAAGGGAATTTGCGTGTAAGTAAATACGACAAACACGATTGGAACTGAAACCTGGTCCTCTAACTTATAATTCTACGCTGTTATTCATCACACCACTGCACATCAAAGATTAACTGATGAACATAATAAGATAGAAACCTTGTATCAATACTTTTTTAATCTTATGTATTAAAATACATACATATATGCATACATACATATTTATAATATGTACCTGATGATTACACATGCATGAATGAATATATATATATTATAGTTTAGGACATGTACAATTTTTATCCACTACAAATTGTACATTTTGTTTCAATATTGAAATTACAATGTCTCATCAGGTGGTGTGGAAAGGAATGGAAAGCTTATTTTCTTATATTTGGCGAGTTGTGTGTGGATTGTAGTGGATAAAAATTTGTACATGTTCTAAACTATAATTTATAATTTATATATTCACAGCTCTATATTATATATCGAGCACTGTTTTAAATTAATGTTTTGAACATTGTAAATTTTTCTTCGTTCCTTAGTCACTCGCATATATGTGTGAGAAGCCGTGAACGTTCATACATATATATATATATGAATCATTTCAAACATACGATTTGCCTTAAACATTAAAATTAGGCGATATTTATTTTGAGGGAATTTTTTAAAAAAATCATAATTAATATTAACAAGTTTCTTTTCACGAATGGAAAATATGGTTTCGTTGACGTCATTATGTGGACTGTCAGCTTACGAATTATTTTGTCTTCAAATATCTCCCGTAGACTTTTGGAAAATTTAAATCCAAAATTCATTTTACTTTTTAACTTTCATTTTTCACTTGAAAAAAAAAGAAAAAAATATCAACGCGATGTACTGTCTCGTTCTCTGCTCCTCTTCTCGACGATGTGTGATTAATGCTGAGTGTCTAACTTTTATCTGCGAACACCCAATGATGAACTGCAATTAACTGGCAATGTTTTAAGTAATTTTTCCAATTAGGCTAAATAATTGATTTGCATCTGTCATGTTGTGTTTCTTGGAAGGTGCTAAGTAGAACTCTTAGTGCGCTTGAAATGGCTTTACTGACAGAAATGACAGGTTCTTGGTCGAGTTAGACGGTTCGAAAATGAAATTCAAAACGAATCAACTTTAGACAGAATACATCGAGTTTTATACCCTGCTTCTGATGGCCACAGTAAAGGTTCTTACAAGCAAGTAGCACCGATAAACGGGAGTTTTACTTTCAATCTATGCTCTTTGTTCAAATTAACTGAAACAAATCGAATAATGTCTTCCTAGAATCATTCATACTTTCCCTGATCATGCATACATCGTTTGTTGACGTTGTTTTTCTTTTTTAACCGCACTTTCTTTTACGTTTTGGAAATAGATAGCTAGCTAGCTAGCTAGCTAGATAGATAGATAGATAGATAGATAGATAGATAGATAGATAGATAGGAAGGAAGGAAGGAAGGAAGGAAGGAAGGAAGGAACATACTAGAATAAAGAGGAATAGACTCAGATAGATAGATAGATAGATAGATAGATAGATAGATAGATAGATAGATATGAATAAAGGAAAGAACATACTAGAATAAAGAAGAACAGTGTGAGATAGATAGATAGATAGATAGATAGATAGATAGATAGATAGATAGATAGATAGGAAGGAAGGAAGGAAGGAAGGAACATACTAGACTGAAGAGGAACAGAGTAAGATAGATAGATAGATAGATAGATAGATAGATAGGAAGGAAGGAAGGAAGGAAGGAAGGAAGGAAGGAAGGAATGAAGGAAGGAACATACTAGAATGAAAAGGAACAGAGTAAGATAGATAGATAGATAGATAGATAGATAGATAGATAGATAGATAGATAGATAGATCTTTCTGCAAATTAACCGAAACAAACGAATAATGTCTTTCTATGATCTTTTATACTTCCCCTGGCCACATATACACCGTCTGTTCACGTTGCTATTTCTCTTCCAATCGCAGTTTCCTGTACGTTTGGACTGATGGATCGAGTTTGTTTTTTCACCTTGATGACACGACTGACAGTTTAAAGGCTAACACCAACGATATCCGCGATCTCTCTGTAAAACTTCTCAGAATGTTTGTACAGCGTTACAAATTTTGTACGCCTTTTTAGGGTAACGTCCATCGCAGACGATGGACGTAGGAGAACTAATCGACAGTCGAGACAATAGTGTCTGGGCATGATAAAAAGCTGATGTAATCACGAATGACACAATATTTTTCACGGCAAAACAAATTTCATCATACACCCGCAAAATAGTTTCATATTACTGCATGCCTATTGCCTCAATGTGGGGATTTTCTAAGCGTAGCTTAGATATGGCACAAGGTCAAAAGTATGGGGCACCCTGTGAGAATCAAACTCACTACTCAATTGTGACAGTTCTAGCGAGACAAGCTTGCTAACCATTACACCACCTCGAGACGCCTTAATGTGAGGTAAAAAATAAAGATCGATTACACCCTGTCACTCCAGTGGGTCTAAAACTGACTGTATGGTAAAAGAAAAGAAACTAAAGCAGTTGTTTTAATCAATTTGCACAAGGGTGTATATTATAATGATATGGTTTTTGTATTGTTTGCTTTATAGGCCACCCCAGTTTTTTAAAAGAAATTATGTATTTCATACTAATTTTAGTATTTATTGCCAAATGAAAATAGAATGGTTCTTTTGTTATTATTACTTTGCTAAAATTTACAAAGCAAAGAAGCAAAGATGAATTCGTCCGAATCACCCTAAATTTTTTCATTTTTTCATTCATGAAACTGCAATAAAGGTAATTATTAAATATTTATAAATTCATTTAATGCACATGTTATTGTGCGGTATTAAAAAAGAACCATTCTATTTTTATTTACAATATTCACTTGGCAATAAATACTAAAAAATAGTATGAAATACATCATTTTTTAAAACACTGGGGTGGCCTAATAATTATGGCCGGTTGTGTATATCAAAAACTGCACATCGTAACCTAATTCTTACTTACGCAAAACTGTTAAAGTTTGCTAACTTGGAGAATAAATTAACTTCTAGTCTAATCAGACTGCAACATTGTCATTTTAATTAAATATCTTAAGTTATCGGCTGTTTATCCTCAACTAATTGGAGGTGACGCACTGTTTATATCTGCTCATGAGCGGGAGTAATGGGTGAAAGTGTTTTATTTTCATTGTGTTTGAAGGTTGAGGTGAACATCTAGGTATTTAAGAACACACTCAATGAGGTGCCAGCTCAGGTGATGAAGGTATTTCTAATTGGGCTCTATCTACAAGATTATGGGCTGCTTTTATCAGTGCTATTTATCTATGATATCGCACACATTTCTGCTTACAGAAATATGGTTCTAACCAAGGATACAGAGAATTCTATGGACAGAATTCATAAACAATGAAGAAATCTTATAGAAAATGAAAACATTAATTTCTACACTCTCATTACTATTCTTTTTGTAATCATTTCACCATAAAGAAGGAGAAACAGCCACTAAGATACAAGGGTTATTGAGAGTGAAAGAAAACAAGAAAGAAAACGTTATTGAGGAGAAAAGACGAAACGAAAACAAAGGACACATATCCTCAAAAAGGGACGGCTGAATTTTGTAGGAGACATATTGAGGAAAAAAGAGTCTGACTTACTGAAGAGGAGAATATTATGAAATGCTTCTGACGGATTCGTGTAAATAAATAGAAAAATAACAACGAGGATAGATATTAACCCGCGAAAACTAACCATGGGTGTATAATACGCAGCGCAAATGATGCCATTTTAACTACAATTTAATTAATTATTCAGTACCTGATTAACATATTTTCCAGTTCCTATTAATGTTAGCTCAAAGTACAAATTTTAAAGTGCCTGCATGTAAAATATTTCAAATAAAGATTCATATTTAATATTTTTCAAAATCGGGTATGATATACCCATAGTTAGTAGTGGTATAACTTTAATTGATGGTTAGTGTTCCAGGGTTAAGAGGAAAAATAGCTTCAAATAATAGGAAGTTGTTGACTGCCATGATCACCAACGTCTTGTAGGAACAATGTAGATGAAAGAAGAATTTTTAAATTGTTTTCAAAGGCTAATTATTGTTCAGCTTCCTCATTATTATTATTGTTTTGATTTCTATTTTTATTTTGATTTTGATTATTATTATTGTTATTGTCATTTGTTTTGATTTCTCTTGTTTGCATATTTTCTTCAGGGTCTGAACAAGAGATCTGTCAAAGATGGCTTCATGAAATCCTCGATTGAGAAATTTTGTAAAATGAAATTAACCCCCACCGTAAGCTCACATTTATTTAACATAGATAAAGCTCTTCGTAATTTGTGAGCTGTACTTGTGAGTACAGTTTCTTGTATTTTTTTAAGGTATGAGTGACTAAGAACTGATTCAATGAGTCCATCAGAATCTTTTTCAATCGGTTTGAGGGCTCAAACTACAACTGGAATTATTGATGTCCACATGTGCCATAATTTTTGGGGTTTCCATATCAAGTATTTGAATAGTTTTTTTTTTTAAAGATCTTTAAAGATACATTGCAATCTTCAGGGAATGCCATGTCAGTAAAAAAGTACATTCTGTTCTTGTGGTCTTTGATAATGATGTTCGGGTGATCAGCTTTCTGTCTGTGTATATTGTAAAGTCCCATAAAATTGTTAGAGGTTCGATTCTCTATAACTGGGTTAAGGAGATGTTGATACTAGTTTTTTGCAGTTTGCTTTCAATAAAAGTCGTATATTTTTAAGTAGAGACATTGACCCACTCATGCTGTGATTTATATTCAGTAGCTACTAAAACCAGGCAACCTGATATAAGATTGCCAATTGTTTCTAGATATTTGTCACAATCTGCATTTGGGGTAAACACAATTTTTCAGCATGTGTTCTTGGTAATTTCTAGTTAGAAAGCACTGGTCCCTTGCAGCAAGAATAACACATTCAGTTTCAGCTTTTAACAATGCACTACATAATGACTGATTGGCACATTATTATTATTATCATTTTATTTCTTTTGATTTCCGGGTTTTACTCATTTCTGTCCACGTTTTAAACAGGGACTTACAAAGATGATGCCATGACATTTTCCAGTGAGAATTATTATTATTATTATGTTATCATTTTTCACCATATTTCGATTTCTGCTTTGGTCTCACTACCAACCAAGTCTGCGGGGAGACCTAAGGCAGGTAGTGGCGTGTTGTTATGGCTCCATTTCATGTTTTTCTATCTTCCCTATCATCTCCAGCATTACATAGATAAAGTTTTCCTTAGTGTGTGGGCTGTACTTAATAAGACAATTTTTTGTATATCTCTTAAGCTGGGGTTTCCAGGGATTCTTTCAATGTGTTGTTTTGTTCCATTTTTTATCATTCCAAGTGCACCTACTATCACTGGCACAACTCTTGTTTTCAATTTCCACATTTTTCCTATTTCAATTTCCAGGTCTTTATATTTTGACAGTTTTTCAAATTCCTTGATTGCTATGTTACAATCCGCTGGACAAGCCATATCAATTAATAGACAAGTTTTCTCCTTCTGGTTTTTAACAATAATGTCTGGCCTGTTTGCTTCAATTTTTCTGTCTGTGTAGATGGTGTAATCCCATAGAATGGTTACATCTTCTATTTCTGTAACCGGTGCTGGGTGATGTTCATACCAGTGTTTGCCTACAGCTTTTCCATAATGTTTGCATATTGCCCAATGTAAATATTGCCCAACTCTATCGTGGCGATTTTTATATTCATTTGGGGCAAGCACAGAACAGCCTGAGATTAGGTGGTCTATTGTTTCTTGGTGTTTATCACAAAACCTGCATTTTGGATCCATATTATTATGCATAATATTTGCCTGGAAGTTTCTCGTGAAAAGACTTTGGTCTTGTGCTGCAAGAATAAAGCCTTTAGTTTCGGACTTTAATCCAGATGCACGTAACCATCGATGAGTATTAACTTTGTCAACATTGGATTTATTGGCACGTACTGGATATTGGCCATGCAGAGGTTTGTCTTGCCAGCGCTGTTTCATTTGTTCAAGAGCTTTATCTTTGGCTTTCATTTTCATATTCTTTGCCGCAATAGTCGGCTCTTGACTTCCGTTCTGCTTTTCTACAGAATCTACTAACTGTAAATCTTGTTTGAATTTACTGCCTTCTTTTATTATTGAATATTTTTTCTTTCTTTCTTCATGTTGCCTTACTAATTGTAACATCCAATCCTTTGTTGTTTCTATGTATGTTAGTAAGCCAATAGTTGTTGTCTTGTATGACAATTCCAGCTGAATAAGACCTCTTCCACCTTCTTTACGGGGTATGTATAGACGGTCTACATCAGCCTTTGGATGATGCATCTTATGCTTAGAAAGAAGCTTTCTTGTTTTAGCATCCATTCGCCTGATGTCGTTTAGAGTCCAGTTTAAGATGTTAAAGCTATATTGGACAACTGGGATTGCAAGGCTATTAATGGCCATAACTCTGTTCTGTGAATTTAATTCAGTTTTTAATATCATTCGTAGCCTTCTATAGTACTCTTTACACACTATTTCTTTCATTTTTTTATGGTGAATGTTTACGCTCTCATTTACACCTAGGTATTTATAAGCTTCTTCTGGTTTCAATTCTTTTATTGTTACAGCAGGGTCTAGGATAATTGAGGATGTTTCTTGTATTATTATTATTATTATTATTATTATTATTATTATTATTATTATTATTATTATATTTTGATTTCGGCTATGATCACGCTACATAGCAAGTCCGCGGGAAAACCTAAGACAGATAGTGTTGTGTTGTTATGGCTACATTTCATGATTTGTTTTTTAACACTAGCGTTACATGGACCAAGTTCTTCTTAGTTATTTAGTTGTACTTATCAAGACAATTCGTTATATTTCTCTTAAGATAATAATTTCCAATCTTGGCCTGACACTCTCAGCGGACCTGAAATGGAATGACTACGTCGAATCTATTGCTAAATCCGATGTTATGAAAATCGGTTCTCTGTTCAGGGTCCGGAAATTCTTTTCATCTGAATCTATCCTGCACTTATATAAATCTGCCATCCTCCGGTGTATTGAGTACCTCTGCCACATCTGGTCGGGTGCCCCTGCTATTCTCCTTGGGGTTCTTGACAAAATACAGCGAAAAATCTGTAATGTGATTGATACCGACTTGGCTGACCGCCTGCAGTCACTCTCTCACTGGCGTGACCTGGCTTCCCTGTGCCTCTTCTATAAATACTTTCATGGCTTCTGCTCTGACGAACTTAAATCACTGGTGCTCCCTAGATGTGAATTTGCACTAGATACTAGATTAACAACTAGGTCCCACCCTTTTACAGTGAAACCGATGAAATGTAACCGCAATTTCTACTCTAACAGCTTCTTTTCTTGCACTTCCCGACTGTGGAATTCCCTACCGCATGCTTGCTTCCCCGACGGCTACGACCTCCAGGAGTTTAAATGTAGGGTTAATAGACACCTCCTAACACACTAACTCACACCCACTCTCTCCAAGTCTCTCCCTATGTACATCCTAAGTCGTCTAGCACCCTCCTTCTGACATTTCCTATACCCAATCGCTCTATGTAACCCCCTACGCTAATAGTGGCAGTGGAATGCCTTGCTTGGGGTGACACGATTAAAAAAAATTTCTAAATCATTGTTGTGTTTCTTTTTTATTATTCAAAGCGCACCTACTATGACTAGTACTATTATTGTTTCCAAGTTGCACTTTTGTTTTATTTCGATTTTAAGGTCTCTATACTTCGATAGTTTTTCAAATTCCTTGGTTGCTATGCTATAGTCAGCTGGACAAGCCATATCAATCAGTAAACAATTTCGTTTTTCTTCTCGATTTTTGGCAATAATGTCCAGCCTATTTGTTAAATCTTCCTGTCTGTAAAGATGGTGAAATCCCATAGAATTGCGATGTCTTCTATTTCTGTAACCGAAAAAAAAAAAATGAAAGAAATAGTGACAAACCAATGTATCTCAATATGGAAAACAACACTTTATTGCAATAAATTATTATTATTATTATTATTATTATTATTATTATTATTATTATTATTATTTCTCTGTCTAAACTAGAAAAATAAACAAATAAAAAAGATTGGCAAATAATTAAAAATACTTAATTGAAGAATTCACATGAATTATCACAATTTCATACGTACAGTTTCAAATGCTCTAATCATTTTAACTGATAATTCTCTTTCATATGAATGATTGCACACACTTTTTTTTATTATTTACCAATCCATCTGTCTTTCCTTACAGTAGTTTTCCTAGGCCTGCCTGGTGGTTTCGTGGCTTTACATGACCCAGTGTCTTCAAGTTTTCTTAAAGTACTATGAATAACACTTTTAGATTTCCCCACACTCTTTGAAATATCCCTAATCGAGAGTTTATCTCCATTACGTAACTTGACTATCAGTTTTCTAAGTTCCAATGACGTCACATATTTTTTCGCCATATCTACAATGTAAGAACCAGTAAGGAAATAAAAAAAATTCAATAATGCAAAATAATTATTAAATTTTATGGATTTATTTAATCATTCTGATGTTTTTGATCATCTATTTTTTCGAATGTTATATTATTATTCTCCTGACTTTATCAAAATAAGTTTATCGAGCTTTATATCTTGGAATTATATAATTTAACATTTTATCCTCATTTTTCCTTAATAAATTGTTCTATGAAGCTTTAAAATAAAAAGTCATTTTACATTTAAACTTTTTTTTAACATCGTTCTGATCTTTATGCTCGCTACTATATATATATATATATATATATATATATATATATATATATATATATATATATATATATATATATATATATATATATATATATATATATATAGAGAGAGAGAGAGAGAGAGGGAGGGAGGGAGATCTGGCAATGAAACTGAAGTTGGGATGTTGAAGGTTACTTCAATCAGCTAAGTAACAAACTTTTACATTACTTAATTCTATTAATGCTCTGTCGTTTATATCGAGCACTTTTTGTGAAGTGTGCTTGCCTTAAATGTCTTTCTATCAGTATTCCACTGAGTCTGAACAATTTTGGCTTCACACAATCTTCCACATCGTTACTATATATATATATATATATATATATATATATATATATATATATATATATATTAACGATGATTTTCGTTAAAATTCGTTGATTTCCGTAACATGTTTACATTTGTTGACATTACGGTACATTTCAAAGCAGATATGTTTGTTTACGATCGATCGAAAATTGTGTTATATGGGCTAGATAAAAGCCGCGTTTAGACTGCAGGCTATTCGTGGTCGAGAGGTCTAAGATGTTACCAGACCAAATGGTAGCTTCCCCTATATAGATAGGGGTCGCAGGTTCGAATTTTGTCGAATGGCACACATTTTCGTAATTAAAATTTATCGTAAATAATCAGGCCGGTAGAAATAAATATACAATACTGTTTCATTAAAAACAGATTATCTACTTAAATACGAGTATCGATAAAAAAATAATGTTCAAACAATTCATTTCAAATTGTCGGTTGCTTATAACCAAGTTTCGTTAAAAAAATATGTATATAGAGTTTACAAATTTTTGCAAAGTCTGCACGCAAGTTTTATTTGCAGCAGTAAAAATATGGTTTTAAGGTGATAAAGTTCACCTTAAAACCATATTTTAAAATATGCTTCTTAATATGCCCTTTTATGGTACTAGTGTCAGATATACGCCATAGTATAGAATAAAATCAAATAGATACTCTTTCTATTTTAACAAATTATTGATTCCGGCTACTGACCTGCGTCCTTGAGAACACTTAATAAATTAAGCACGCCGTCCGGTTATTGCTATTTTTTAATCCGACTTTGTTTTATTACGTTATATGATATTTTTATTTTTTTAATCCGACATTTTTTTTTCTTTAAGTGGTAGTTTTATTTTTATCCAATGGCCGTATTCGAGGAGTGAGTCTGTTTATCCTAAACTGTATTTATTTCGTCTACTGACTTGTGTATTCAAATAAAGAATGATAATTGATATATATAAATACACACATATAGATAGAGAAATAATGGATTGTTTCAATCGGACATTTCTTACTACTACAAATGTTGATGCGCGCCTCAGGACGAGAAATCAGAGTTAAATTCGTTGCATTCACTTACGCGCAAGGTATAAAGCTGTCCCATCTCCCTCTAAGTATAGGTTAACAAGCAGAACAGATATGGTTCTATAGCCTTGGTTGGCAACCAGTCCACCGCAGAAAGTAATGACAAACTACTGCGGGAAAATCTTCTACCCAGTTAGTCATGTCTCTCTCGAGACATGATCGCCAAGCGCGTACCACATCTGGCACTTAACTAACTGAATATAAGTGTTAATTTCGGCGGATAGAAGTGTTTGAGCAGATACATATATATCTTTTAGACAGCCAAATTTATATCTCCAGGCCTAGAAGCACCAAATATCACACACAAAAAAGACCCGTCGGTAGGGATTGAATATGCACTGCATTTTCGCCTTAATGAAGCCACCTTGTAGTTCATCGTTTTTGTCGTTTCGGCCACAGAGTCACAACCAAGGCTCTTGTTTTATTTTTTTTTTAAATACTTCAAGAGAAATAATCTAAGGTACAAGCTAGGAAGGTAGACGTCAAAATCAAGAAAGCACAGAGATTTACCTCGGAATTGCTATAACAGACAGCGGAAATGTGACACAGTAACCGAAGTGGACTGGAATAGCAAAATATGTCATCTAAAAATTAAAGAACGTATTAAATAAGAGGAAATATTTATTCGAAACGAAGACATGGAATGAGAATTATATACCCCAGTGATCGAAATTTCTAGCACCTGAAAAAGGCTGGATCGTACAACGGCCGAAACGTCGTAAACATGGCAATAAAGACGAGGACAACAGTTCAACAGTGTAAATAATGGAAGAAAAGACTACTGAATTACAATAAACGCAGCTCAATTTCCTTACAAATGATGAAGAGGCTAAAGACTACAGAAAGTTGCTGAGAATACCATAAACTGAACATGTGAGTAACGAGGAAGCTTTAAAGAAAATTATCACAAAAACGACATTTATACATATTATCAGAGATATTGTAAATTAAGAATTTTTACTGACGAATTTGTATTTTACGACTTATCAACATAATGAGGAAGAAAGGCTTGGAAAATTTAAAAGTAGAAGGCAGCGGGAAACAGCTAGCATTCAACCTAACATGTTTGCGTAAATAGAGGGTAGAACAAAGACTGCGATGACTAGTAAGAAGGAAAAACATTACTTCAAGCTACAATATAGGAAGCTGTGGAGAGCCATGATTGTTTGTACTGTGCCCACTGATATATCTTTCTGCACATTTCTCTTTCAATGCTTAGGGATTTTATTTTGACACGAGGTCAGGAATGTTTTTTTAATCATTTCACCCCAAGCAAGGCATTCCACTGCCACTATAGTGCAGGGGGTTATATAGGGGAAGGTGCTGAGAGAGCGATTGGATATAGGAAATGTCAGAAGGAAGGTGATAGACGAGTTAGGAGGTACGTAGAGAGAGCGTTGGAGGGAATGAGTGCGAGTTAGTGTGTTAGGAGGTGTCTATTGACCTTACATTTAAACTCCTGGAGGTTGTAGCTGTCGGGAAAAGCAAGTATGCAGAAGGGAATTCCACAGTCGGGAAGTGCAAGAAAAGAAGCTGTTAGAGTAGAAATTGCGGTTACATTTCATCGGATTCACTGTAAAAGAGTGGGACCTAGTTGTTAATCTAGTATCACGTGCAAATTCGTACCTAGGAGGCACCAGTGATCTAAGTTTATCGGAGCAGAAGCCTTGAAAGTATTTATAGAAGAGGCACAGGGAAGCCACGTCACGCCGGCGAGAGAGTGACTGCAGGCGGTCAGCCAAGTTTGCTTACAATATCTGGTTTCTCGAAGCAGTCATTCATCCAAATTCAAATTAGGTTTAAGGCTGCTTAACTTTTGAATCAAGCGTAAACCATTGTTTTCGGCGTCGGTAGATGGCATGTCGTTGTTTAGTCTCTTCTTTATTCTTTGGCTTACAGTTTTTAATCTGTTTATTGTTTGTATGATTTTGATTATTTTTAGCTGTGGACATTTTGTTTAATCATTCTTGTCCCGCCTTTCTTCTTCTTCTTCTTCTTCTTCTTCTTTCCTCGCTTTCATTTCTATATTCTTTTCACAAAACTGACCACACAGCCAATCAACTACTCAATCCGCTCTTCATCATCTGGTTATGACAAACATGTTTTATATCAAAGTCAAAAATCTAATCTTATCTCTATAAGCAGAAAGACTGATTGTTAGAAAAATATGGAGCCAATGCGGTGTTCTTCCTTTAGATCGGAAACGCCTCTCTCGTTTGTACTATGCATTTAAACGCGAGTCACCACACACACACACACACACACACACACAACAAGTATGTTTAAAAATTGGCTGCATTACTAGTGGAAAACCAATGCCCGTCTTCTACGATGGTTATCCAATCTCAGTTACTGTTTGGTACTTTTGCCTTTAGTTCAACACCGCCAGAGTCCACTTGTGATTTATATTGCAACTATGCTTAGCGGATATTAGTTACAATATCTAGGGCTAGAGAAAGATATATATATATATAGAGAGAGAGAGAGAAAGCGTTATCTGGCGTGATCAAAAGTTTGAACAAGATCAGTACGCAACCATCGACGAACAATTCCGTTTATCCACTTTCTCTTACATGACTTGAGTCAAACCGTAACATGGGCTTCAAGCACTTTTCAATGTCTCCTTAGGTCACTAGCATCAAGAAATCACCTTCCTGACAAATCGTCCATGACGGAAATTGAACGTTCTGAACAACTGCCCAAACATCCATATAGCCATAGAAATTACTGGAGGGACTATCTACGAAACTGGATGCTGAAGGTAAAATCAATCAGCTAAGTGACAACTTTTATATTTGTTTTAATTTCTCTCTCTTTCTCTCTTTATATATATATATATATACTAGCAGTATAACCCGGCGTTTCTCGGGTGTAATGAAAGCTTTAAAACTAATCCATGGTCCTGGTGCTCAGATTCAGCCTAAAGAATATTTGTGTGAAGTTTGGTGAGAATCGGATAAAAATTGTGGATTTGTATAAAGGACATACAGACAGATAAACAGACACACACACAAACATCTTGCCTTTTATATATATATATATATATATATATATATATATATATATATAAATGGAACTTTGTCTCTGTGTGTGTGTCTGTGTGTGTGTATCCGTTACCTATAAACTCCGAAACGGCTGAACAGATTTTCTTGAAAGTTTACACAATTGTACTATAAGCGTCTGCGAGTGTTCCTAGCTAGGTTTTGTGTCCAGGTACCCCCGATAACTATCAAAAATCGATAATCGAAAAAATCGAATTATAGAAGGAGTTGTCCGAATTTAATGAAATTTGATACACTCATAGACAAAGACATAAGACACATTCAGAAGTTTCAAGGTTGCAGTTCTTACAATAGTGTAGAAAATAGATAATATATATGTATATATTTAAATCGATACCAGGAAATCAAAATTTTACTTACATCCATTCATTTTTCTTTCAGTCTACGGTTTTGCTTTAACTGGAAACACCTATTGCTTTCTAGTCTTTCGTGCCAACGTCCAAAGAGTCTGAGCTCCAGGACCATGGATTAGTTTTAAAGCATTCATTACACCCGAGCAACGCCGGACTATACTGGTAGTATATATATATATATATATATATATATATATATATATATATATATATATATATTATCGATATTTGAAAAATATATGATTTGTCTAATAGATAAAATTAAATTTAAACGGTCTAATAATAATTTCCAAAACCTATTAAGCACTGAAGTAAAAATAATTAAATAAACACAAAATATTTCTATTAAAGGTGATTAACCAAGTAATATTTATGCAATAAGCCAGAAAAACAACGAAAAAAGTCAATGAAGAAGTCAGCAAATGTTACAAAATTCTTCTACATTGAAAATATATATGACGAGGCGAAAAATATCACAGCCAAACTGGGTATAAGTTACAGGGTTCAAATATTAACAGGTAAACCAGCATTTCTGTCAAGAACCATCAGAATGATTTTCCCAGTAACTCTTCTTATCGACTTATTGTTGTGGGGCGTTACCCACTTAACTATGGACTCTTCCTACCAGTATATTAACTGAGAGTTAATCACTCTCGTGGCTTTAGTTCGGGTCAGCACAGTCTGTCTGTCTGTCAGTCATTACTAAGCCAAGCTTATATTTACTCTTATCTCTTGTAACCATTTTTGACTTAATATATCTAGTTAACATTTCCACCGTGTTTCGAGTGATCATTTCGTGGTCCAATTACCGGTCCAGGGCCGTAGCTGATGCTAAAAAAACAGCGGGCACAGAGAAAATTGCCCAGATTTATTAGCTGACAATGTGATGACGTCATCAGTGTCATCCGTTTTCAAAAACTATGAATTTTGCGGATTTTTTCGGTTATTCCAATGGAAATTAGGCACAGACCGTGAACGAAAGCAAGAAATCGGCTTCGGACTTTCTGAGTATAACAAGTCTTTTCTCCCAAAATTAATAAATAAACAAACACATTTTTACTGCCTTCATTCGGATGTTTTCTTCGTTTTTCTTTCTTTCTTTCTTTCTTTCTTTCTTTCTTTCTTTGTGAATTGTTTTGTTTGATTTCTAACGAAGACATTTTTCCTTGCCCTGATTTTCACTATGATTGCACGGATCGGCCCGGACCCGTGCCCGGTGTGCCCGGTAGTCAGATACGGCCATATACCAGTCTACATCACTTATCAACCCAACAAAAACTGAACTGTGTAAAATAGGCCGGGAAAATTTATTAAGGTTTTCTAGACAAGCCAACCAATAGAAGGACACAAATGTGTGCATTTCTTGGTTCCAGAAAACTAGAAATAAATAAAAACCACTTTTATAGAATATGGCGTCAAAACATCTGCTCATCAATATCTAAAAAAAGGGAAGCTTTAAATTTTGCTAAATAATTCATAAATATACTATCGGAAAATATAAACATAGTTGTATATTGCCGCAAATCAATACTATTTTAAAATAGCGAAGCATGGATTAAAAACTAAAAAAAGGGCGAATTTGATGTGGCACAAGGATCATTTGACGTATGTATTAAATAAGACCAATGAAATAGTCTACATAGATAACCAAGGATTATATACAGATAACGGGTTGATAATAATGCCTGACAATAAGCCTGTAAATTCTAAATAAGACCACTGAAATACTCTACATAGATAACCAAGGATTAATTAAAGATAACGGGTCGATAATAATGCCTGACAATAAGCCTGTATATTCTAAATAAGACCACTGAAATACTCTACATAGATAACCAAGGATTAATTAAAGATAACGGGTTGATAATAATGCCTGACAATAAGCCTGTAAATTCTAAATAAGACCACTGAAATACTCTACATAGATAACCAAGGATTAATTAAAGATAACGGGTCGATAATAATGCCTGACAATAAGCCTGTATATTCTAAATAAGACCACTGAAATAGTCTACATAGACAACCAAGGATTAATTAAAGATAACGGGTTGATAATAATGCCTGACAATAAGCCTGTGTATCCTAAATAAAACCACTGAAATACTCTACATAGATAACCAAGGATTAATTAAAGATAACGGGTTGATAATAATGCCTGACAATAAGCCTGTATATCCTAAATAAGACCACTGAAATACTCTACATAGATAACCAAGGATTAATTAAAGATGACGGGTTGATTATAATGCCTGACAATAAGCCTGTATATCCTAAATAAGACCACTGAAATAGTCTACATAGATAACCAAGGATTAATTAAAGATAACGGGTTGATAATAATGCCTGACAATAAGCTTGTGCATCCTAAATAAGACCACTGAAATAGTCTACATAGATAACCAAGGATTAATTAAAGATAACGGGTTTATAATAATGCCTGACAATAAGCCTGTATATCCTAAATAAGACTACTGAAATACTATACATAGATAACCAAGGATTAATTAAAGATGACGGGTTGATAATAATGCCTGACAATAAGCCTGTGTATCCTAAATAAGACCACTGAATTAGTCTACATAGATAACCAAGGATTAATTAAAGATAACGGGTTGATAATAATGCCTGACAATAAGCCTGTATATCCTAAATAAGACCACTGAAATAGTCTACATAGACAACCAAGGATTAATTAAAGATAACGGGTTGATAATAATGCCTGACAATAAGCCTGTATATCCTAAATAAGACCACTGAAATAGTCTACATAGATAACCAAGGATTAATTAAAGATAACGGGTTGATAATAATGCCTGACAATAAGCCTGTATATCCTAAATAAGACTACTGAAATACTCTACATAGATAACCAAGGATTAATTAAAGATAACGGGTTGATAATATTGCTAGACAATAAGCCTGTATATCCTAAATAAGACCAATGAAACAATCTACATAGATAACCAAGGATTATTTAGAGATAACTGGTTGATAATAATGCCTGACAATAAACCTGTATATTCCAAATAAAACCAATGAAATAATCTACATAGATAACCACGGATTAATTTGAGATAACGAGTTGATATTAATGGCGGACAATAGAAGAACAAATGACAAGATAGCAAAAATGCTTTTCAAAGTCATTTTTATAAAAATTTAAATTATAAGTTAAAATCCACTCGGGATCTTTTACATTTTTTGATCATGATGGTTTATCGCCGAAACATCCCAAAGTAGAATCTTTTTAAGTTCTCTCATATATTTAACATATAAATAAATCCTGAAGACTTTTACCAATACTCATATAAAATTATTTCTCTGAAAATATCGCCTTGCATAATACAATACAAAATAATGCGTGTGTATTATTTTGCACATCTGTTTGCCCTTGCAATATAAGGCGTACATTTCTATAGAATTTCAATATCAAAAGTACTGATAACTAAGAGAAACAATGTTGACCTCGATTATTCATTGATATTTGCCTTGTCACCATTTGATCAACACTGACTCGTTTTGTAAATACATCCCAAAAAACAAGCTACTAAAGTAAAAAAAAATGAAATCATATTTCATTTTAAAACAAAAATATGCAGTGAGAAACTAATAATAAAGATGTGAAAGTTCATTTTAATATTATAAACAAATTGAGAATTCTGCTTTAAGATAGTTTAGTTCTTGTATTTAAAGTAAATATGCCTAAAGTATATCTTGTCAAAAATCAGAAATGCGAAAATAATATCAAATTTTAAAATAATTAAATGCCTCTAATCTATCGGAAAGACAGAATTATATTGGATAATTATTGCTAAATTACCCCAAACAAAATTTGAATAACACTCTCCGAGCAAAAGAGATTGAAAATGAAATTCTTTTTAGCCTCATTTTCAAGACTGCTAAAACAAAACGAGAAATGACAAGGCGACGAATTTGGGAAAAATCGCGAAAAAATAAATAAAATAAGTAATAAAAAAGAAACATTTCAGCCACAAGAAAGGTCTAAGGAAACTCATACACAAAAAAGTCATATATAAAAGACAGAATTTTCAATCCGAAGACACACTTATCTAAAATTTTAAATGATTTTTAAAAATATAATTAGACGGCGTTGCGTGCTATGTTCTGACATTCTTATGGGTTTAAATTCATATACTTAAATACATTTTAATACAAATTGTTCGTAAATGAAAATGAGAAATTAATGAAATATAACCATATGTTTCAATCTTCTAATCAATCAGCAACAGACGATACGAAATATTTCTATCTGTAAGTTGCAGTTTTATTGAATCTAGATACATTTTTATTTTCTCTGTATCGTCATATCTAGCGCAATCTGATCATATCCTATCGATCCTTTCTATATCAGACATTGGGCACCTCGATGCGATGTAATAGTTAGCAAGCTTGTCTCGCTAGTATCATTACAATTAAGTAGTGAGTTCGATTCTCACTGGGTGTTCCATACTTTTGGTCTTACGCCACATCTAAGCTGCGCTTAGAAAATACCATCTATACCAACATATAAAAAAGATTTATTTTAATGTTTCTCTCTCTCTCTCTCTCTCTCTCTCTATATATATATATATATATATATATATATATATATATATATATATATATTAACTATAGCAACAACAATGCCAATAGTAACAGAACTAACTCTGCCGAAAAACTAGTATTAATTAAGCTATAATTTAAATCGTCTTGTATAACCCACCGAGAACGAACTCGGAGGGAAAAGAAGGGGAAGTAAAAAAAGAAACAAACGAAGTACATGAACCAAAAGTCAAGCACTCGTAAGAAAGAAAGAAAAAAACCCAAGACGAAAACCCTAACACTAAAGCGCTCAATACGAAAGTAGAGCAAACAAAGACAGAAAATCTAAGCAAGAGGAGCCAACAACCTACCACGGTTTCGCCCAACGGCTCGTCAGGGAAATTGGTAGCCAATTTCCATAACGAGCCGTTGGGCGAAACCGTGGTAGGTTGTTGGCTCCTCTTGCTTAGATCTCTCTCTCTCTCTCTCTCTCTCTCTCTATATATATATATATATATATATATATATATATATATATATTGCATATAAAAAATTCAAATTTTCCAAAAACGCATAGCTATTTCAACGATGACAAAAAATTATGCTAAGATGAATTTGCTTGTGTGCGTGTAAAATACGAAAGTAAGGGTGTGGAAAAAGAAAATTGAAGAAAGAAAAAAAAAATATAGCAAATTCTTGCTGTTGGAACTGTAAGTTGCTACTTAGTGACAGAAGCGAAAAGACATACATTAGAATAAATTAATATATATATATATATATATATATATATATATATATATATATATCAGAATGTAGTGTGGGTATAGAAGAATCCAAAGGAGTATTTGTACATACAGTGGTAGGATAACTCTCTAAAAGAGTAAAAGAGCTCTAAACATATATGCATATAAATACATATAGAGCAAATACAAGAAAAATTAAGGCAGACACGTTATTTCATGGTGAATCGGAAGTGTGGGTCTATTTCAGGCGAACCATCATCATCTTCCGTCTTTATTTTACAAAGGATTTTACACGAATATATATATATATATATATATATATATATATATATATATATATATATATATATATTGTTATCTGCAGACAGATCTGTTTCGCCGTATCACAGCTCATCAGTACGGTTAGACTCCGAGTGCTTTTTTACCCAGGATTGAAAGCCGACCGAAATGGCGTCAGTCGGCGACTCTACCCCTGGGCTATGGGCGTCCGGTGGAAGTAGGGAGACTTTTTAGCGCATATCATTATACGCGCCCAATTGCTAATATATATATATATATATATATAAAAGAAATGTGTCAGACGAAATAATGGCCTTATAAGTTTTTCAGATTTCGATGAAAGGGGGCCGATAAATGTTAATATCAAAATATACTTAAATTAAAAATTAAAATTATTATCTCAAGAACGAAAAGTGATTTTAGATCGGGAAGTATTATATAATATAATTAAATTATATATAATAAAAATAAAAAATAACTATTTAAGGAATATTAATTTTTGATTAATTATTAAGAAATTAAATTAAAAATAAATATAGGATTGCGTTAATATTAATATGTCACTTAAGTTGAAGATTAAGCTTAAAATTAAAGAGATAAAGAAATTATTATATAATATATGTAAATAATCTGATCATGCTGCTTATAAGAAAGAATAAAATAACTATCTAAAGGAATTTAGCTTAATTATTAAGTAATTAAATTAAATTTAAATCTGTGACGAGATTAGTACAAAAACAAATGGGTTAATTATCGCTTAGGTAAAAATAAAACAAAACTAGAATGAAAAGAGGTTTAGGAATGGGAAGTTTTATTATAATATATGGTAGTTTTATGCCTATTAGGAAAAATTAAATAGCATTTTAGCAAAATTAATTATAGATTAAGTATTAGGAAAATTAATTATTAGGAAGTTTGTATCTATATTTAAATTTTGACGCCATTTGCTTATAAATTATTTTCTTAAGTTCAAAAGTAAATTTTACTGACGATATTTTAATATTCTGAATTTTTTTTAACTAAACATAAATTGCATCTATCGTAAATGTTATTAGGGGTGCTACCCGAACCTATTAGTATCTAACTCACTATCCAAGTCCCTCCTTTCTTATTTATCTAAATCTTCGGGAAAGGAAGTTTGGAACTTTAGAAAAGTAGTGTTTCTGGAATTATTATCGTTGTTTAAGTTCTCCCAACGAAATTCCAATGTAAACTTGATGATTATTTTTGTTGACCTGTAGATCACTTGGATAGACTTACTTTTACCTTACGTGGGTCAAAGGTTGATGGACCTACAATTGCAAGAGGGTATTATAACCGTTATAATAATAGTTCTATCTAAATTCTTTAAAATCAGTCTATTGTTGGAATTAATGGTATTATCTGCATTATGTGTGAAAGAATAACTAATTTCAATAGTATTTGTATTAATTATTCTGTATGGGGGGTTATTAGAATATGGGATAAAGATATATATTTTTATATATCAGGAATAATTATTACAGAAAAAATGTATGATAATAACGTTCTTCTTATTTTTCATATATATATATATCTAAAGTTGATCATGTCTATCGATTCCTCTTTTTCAGTTATATATAAACATAAAAATATCTATGTTTAATTGTATATCTGTCTATCTCACTATATGTATATTTACACACACATCACACACACACACACACACACACACACACACACACACACACACACATATATATATATATATATATAAACGTGATTATAAATATGCTGGCCCCGAAAACCTTCCTTGAAAACTTTCGAACAAAGGAAAAAGATGGTTGTAAAAAAAGAAAGAGATTAGGGCATGAAAGTCAGTCAAAAGTGTTCGGACCGAAATCAGCAGGAAGCCCAAAGAAAAAACCTGACACGAGTAACCATCTAACAGAAAGCGCTCAATACAAAGGTAGAGCACACTAAATAGCACTTCCCTGACGATCCGTTTAGAAAAAAACCTAGGTAGGTTCGTCTGGCTCATTAGGTGCTATATATATATATATATATATATATATATATTATATTATATATAAGAAAATATCTGTTTAAATATCTATCTTAAGCTGTGCGTATTTATCTGTTTCAGTGTGATTAGAGAGAGAAGAGATAAAGAGAGGATTTTTTTTCCAAGTCGAGTAGATTCCAGTGGGAATACAGACCGTAAAATTCAAAACGTTTGTGTGGTGTGTAATTTAAGCTCCACTTGCCATTCATAATATATACCGACAGTAAAATATATAAATGGATTTACTAATGAGAAGTCATTTAATTCAAAACTTAGTATCGTTTGCCTTTCACATGTTGTCTGATTCGCTACTAATTTTCCAATCAAGGACTTCTGGTTGAATATCATCAATATTTGATTAACAAAGTGAGGGATCCCTTTTCCACTAATATCTTTTCATGAATTTTGTCCCATTGTTGATCCATACATTTCTCTTACGAGAGTAGGCGAGATTGCTAAATTTAAAGCCCAGACTTACTAAATTTTAACTTTACTATATACGACATTTAGGGTTATTTTTTTCAAATAAGCAGTGTTAACTTGTGCTACTTATGAGAAGAAGGTCGAGTCAAGATTTAATATCATTGGGTTTCAAATTAAAATCGGTTCGGTATTTGTATCTCAATCAAGGAATCCCGCTTAAAGAGATAAAATGGAGGATCGTTATTTTTTTTTTTCAGGCAGGATTTAGACCAATTTCCCATTTTTACTATAGTAGATAGCATAAATTCTTCTTCTTCTTGTTCTTGTTCTTCTTCTATGTGCCTTGTCCTTTCAGGGCGTAGGTGATCATGGCATTCCACGTCTCCCCATCCCTAATGGCTCTTAGCACGCTTTCTCCTGTAACATCTCGCAACCCCCATTCTGTCATTCATCTGTTCAGGTTCTTCAAATATGTTATCCGCTGCTTTCCTCAATCTCTTTTTCCCTGTATCTGACCTGTTAGTATCAGGTTCTCCAAGCCCTCCTTTCTCATTGCATGTCACAGGAATTTCAGTTGTCTCTTTTTAATGCTCAATATTTTCCTTTTCGTTTCCATTCTTTCCAACACCTCATCATTGCTCACATGCTCGGTCCATGATATTCGCAGCATCCTTCTCTATAACCACATTTCATTTGCTTCAAGGTTTTCCTTCATCTTCGAAGATATTGTCCAACATTCACTGCCACATTGAATAACCGACATCACATAGCAATCCAGTACTCTTCTCTTTGTTCCTAGCGAAATTCTCCTGTTTCTTAATACTTTACTCAACTTCTGGAATACCTCCTTCGCCATGCCAATTCGCCTTCGGATCTCTGTGTCGCACTTTCCGTCTTCTGTTAGAACACTTCCTAGTTTTTGAAATATTTGTACTTGCTTAATTTTAGAGTCCCTCACCTGTATTTATCATTTTGGGCTGCCCTTTTTGCTGATGACCATGCATTCGGTTTTCTTGCAGTTTATTTGTAGTCCTTTCTTGTCACTCTCTTCAGCTATCTTCTGTAGGAGGTCTTGTAGTTTTTTTTTTCTGTGTCTGCTATCAGCACTGTATCATCTGCGTACCTTATATTGTTTAAATTGTGGCCTCCGATGACGAATCCTAGTATAACTTCTAAGGTTCTCAGAATAGTCTCGCTGTACATGTTGAATAGATCCGGTGAAAAGACACATCCTTGTTTTATGCCCCTTTCAACCTTGGTATAACTGCTAAATTTGTTGCCTGTCCGAATGCAGGCAGTTTGCTCCCAGTAGAGATTCTTGATTACTCTTGGGTCTTTCCCAAATATGTCGAGGCTGCCAAGCATCTCCATCAATTCTTTGTGGCGTATTTTGTCAAACGCCTTTGCATAATCAATAAAACATAGTTACACCTCTTCTTCATTTGTATTGCCTTTCAGAGATCATTCTAGTCGTAAATATGGCGTTCCTTGTTCGAGTGTCTTTGACGAAATCGCACTGTTCTCGTCCTATGTCTGGCCTGATTCTGCTTCTCGCTCTTATTATCAGGATTCGGACGATCAGTTTACTCTTCTCAAAAAAGATACGAAAAGACAGGATTGCCAGATTGAAAGTCCAGCACTATAAAATGGGGATTTTGTTACTTGATTTTAGGGTTAGTAGCTTATAATAAACTGTACTAACTTGGGTTACTAATAAGAAAGTAAAGTAAGTAGCTGTATGTATTGAAATATAAATTCTTCTTCTTCTTCTTCTTCTTCTTCTTCTTCTTCTTCTTCTTCTATGTGCCTTGTCCCTTCAGTACGTAGGCGATCATGGTTCTTCACGTCTCCCTATCCCTTCTTGCTTTTAGTATGTTTTCTCCTGTTACACCTCGCAATCCCCGTTCCGTCATCCATCTGCTCAGGCCCTGCAAATATATTATCCACTGCCTTCCTCTGTCTCTTTTTCCTTCTATCAGGTTCTTCAAGCTCTCCTTCCTTATTCCATGTCCCAGAAACTTCAGTTGCCTCTTCCTGATGCTCAGTATTAATTTCCTTTTTGTTGCCATTCTTTCCAGCATCTCGTCGTTGCTTGCATGCTCAGTCCACGATATCCGCAGCATCCTCCTGTAGAACCACATTTCCGCTGCTCCGCTGCTTCAAGTTTTGTCCTCATTTTCGATGATATTGTCCAGCATTCACTGCCGTAGTGAAGAACTGTCATCACATAGCAATCCAGCGCTCTTTTCTTTGTTTTTAATGAAATTTTTTTGTGTGTTAAAAATTGCAGACATTAAAATATTGATATTTAAGAAAATCACGCTTTCTTCCCTCATACTTCTAGCATAACGTCATCTTTCTTCTCTTATTTTCTTCTTTTTCCGCTTTGCTGTTGTATGGATGTGCGTTGTGGTGCAGTGGATATAGACACAGAATGACAACTCAGGGAGCCGAGTTCGAATTCCAATTGAATTCATTGCATTCACTTGCTCACAAATACCCATGGGAAAGGTATTAATCCGTCCCTTCCCTCCATTTATAGGTTAAATAATAGAACAGATTGGCTTCTATAGCCTTGGCTTGCAACCAGTCTACTGCAGAAAGCAATGGCCACGTACTGCGGGATAATATTGTGCCCAGTTAGTCATGTCTCTTTCGAGACATGATCGCCCAAATCCGTTCCGCAACTATTTAAGGTTAGCGTGCCCACATATGCTTAAAGTGGCCGGTATATAATCAAACCGATTCTGGAAGAAATTTCAGAAAATAATTTTGGAAATTATTATCGAAATTTGTAGTTATTTTAGCCTAGGTGAAAATTTTTGAATATCATTTAATTTTTATTTTTATTTATTTATTTTATTAACACCGTTTTTAAACAAAGGAGGAAAAAAAGATAGAATTATAAATAGGAAAGAAAAAATGAGAATATAAAATATCAACACGGGAACAAATTGATATTTGTGCCGAAAATATTTGAACAAAGCTGCATAATTCTCTTCTTCAGGAGAGGCGAAAGGATATGTGGGTCAGCGGTCTTATAAACAATTCTTTCCTCGCAATTGTTAATTAAAATGTCGAGATGTGAATTATTTGTTTAATGAATCAGCAGATCTGTGTACAGCGCGGAGACAAGCAACGAGAAAGGCAAAGAGAATGTGTGGACTGCAAGCAAAATTCCAGATAAGACCTCAATTTTTGGTCACCATGTTTTTTTTTCGTTTTTGTTTTTTGGCGGTGGGGGTCTAAAAGTTCAAAATTAGTTACGATATTTATAGCTTTTGGTTATCGTAGAATTTTTTAATGCATAGTTAATTTCAATTTCTTTCTTAAATTACGATTTCAATCCGTTAAGACATCGATCTCGGCTTCATGACTAAAGTTTAATAAAGTGCAACTATAGCGTGAGGTCTACCTCTCGTTTTGACTATAGCGTAAATCTACCACAACATCGAACTATATTGTATGTGTATACTTACTTATTTAAACCTTATATTCATCATTTATCCATCACACCCAATGGTGCATAGGGCAGCAACCTTTTGTTGCTGTTTCTGTAACAAACTGTTTTTTTACGGGGCAGGGTTGTTAGCCCTGCACCCAACGCCCAAACCTGGAGGACCCCCAACCCCCAAATCAGGACCATTCTTGGCCCTTACATTTACAGCACCTGGTATTCCCAAATGGTCACCCATTTAAGTACTAACCAGGCTCGATGTTGCTTAACTTCGGTGATCGGTGCATTCAAAATGATATAGCCGTAGACAAGCCTTATATAAATATTTTATATTTATGTACGATATATATTTATATTAAAGGCAGGGGGCTAAAAATAAACACGCGATCAAATACAATACGTATATTTATTTTAGCGATAAACATTTCGTATATCTTCCAGAAATAACACAAATAGATCATTGGAATTTTTCCTCATCATCTTTCAGCAAAAATAATCAAGATGTGACTGGAACAGTTAATTGCCAATACTTTCTTGAGAATCATCGTTTTAACATCCAACTACTATCGCTCAATTGCCTGAGTGCGTGCTCCTGAGGAGAGTGGCACGGTAGACCACCGCGCTGCACATGGTTAGACGATATATTGAGGTAGACCTCATGCAATAGAAGCACCAATGTTGTTCTATACTCCAAAAATTAACATTAAATATGCAGCCATTATAAAGGAAAAAGAATCCATGCATCTCAAAGTTGTAAAATTAATCAATAATTTATTTTAGAAACTGCAAAGGAAGCATTCCAGAAGTTGAGTAGAGTATCAAGAAACAGGAAAATTTCGCTAGAAACAAGGAAGAGAGTACTAGATTGCTATGTGCTGTCAGTTGTTCATTATGGGAGTGAATGCTGGAAAATATCATCAAAGATGAAGGAAATTCTTGAAGCAACTGAAATGTGGTTCTACAGAAGGATGCTGCGAATATCATAGATCGAGCATGTGAGCAATAACGAGGCCTTAGAAATGATGGAAACAAAAAGGAAATTAACACTGAACATCAGGAAGAGAAAGCTAAAGTTCCTGGGACATGCAATGAGGAAAGAGGGCTTGGAGAACCTGATACTAACAGGCCAGATACAGGGAAAAAGAGACGGGGGAAGCAACGGATAACATATTTGAAGGACCTAATCAGGTGGATGATGGTTGCCTAATATAACAGGAGAAAGCGTGCTAAGAGCCACCAGGGACAGGGAGACGTGGAAAGCAATGATCGCCTACGTCCTGAAGGGACAGGACACATAGAAGGAGAAGAATCGAATGAAATTGTAGTACAGATAAATATGGTCAAAGATTCAATCCATGATGAGCGGTTGTTTATCTTGATCACATGAGCAACTTGATTAACTTACCTTCAGCGTCTGTTGTTACTCAAGTTATCCTCAGATCTTAAGTAAAAGCATTATACGAAGTCTGATCAAAAGGCATCGGGGTTGGTATTATAAAAAGTAACCTACAATACATATCAATTCAGCATTTAACCTCCTTCGAAGTAGTCCTCATTATGATGCAACACAATTTTCAGCGTCGTTTCTATTGATGGGACTATTCCTGGAACTCTTTTTTGTGTTTGTTTGTTTGTTTGTTTGTTTGGCGATAGTGAGCAGCTGCCTTTTTTCTTTTTCTTTTTTTTATAAGCGTTTCGCCCCGAGCAATGCATGTCACTGCCACTACTGCGCAGAGGGCTACATAGAGTGGAGAAAGGATGATTAAATATAGGAAATGTCAGAGGATGGGTGATAGGCGGATAGGGATACCGAGAATGGTTAAATATAGAAAATGTCAGAGGGTGGGTGATAGGCGGGTAAGGATACCGAGAATGAGGGTTGGGTAGATGAGAGTGTTCTGAGAATAATTGGGAGTTAGGGTGATAGGAGGTATCTATTGACCCTACATTTAAACACATGGAGATTGTAGTTGTCGGGAAAGCAGACTTGTGGAAGGGAGTTCCACAGGTGGGAAGCGCGAGAAAAGAAGCTGTTGGAGTAGAATTTACGGTTACATCATATCTGTTTAACTGTAAAAGGGTGGGACCTAGTTGCTAATCTAGTATCTCGTGTAAATTCGTGCTTAGGCGGCACCAGTGATCTAAGCTCATCGGAGCAGAAGCCATGAAAGTACTTGTAGAAGAGGCACAGGGAAGCCACATCACGCCGGTGAGAGTGTGGTTGCAGCCGGTCTGCCAAGTCAGTATCAACCACGTTACAGATCTTCCTTTGTAGTTTGTCAAGAAGCCCAAGGAGAGCAGCAGGGGCACCCGACCAGATATGGCAGCAATATTCAATACACGGGCGGATGGTAGATTTGTATATGTGCAGAATAGATTCAGGTGGGAAAAACTTCCGGGCCCTGCACAGAGAGCCGACTTTCATAGCAGCAGATTTGACAATGGATTCGATATAGTCATTCCATTTGAAGTCCGCCGAAAGTGTAAGTCCAAGGAGGTGTCCTCATCCTATTATCTTGATTTTTCTTGACGTCTTAAAATCTTGTCCCTTTCAAGTGGGATGTGATTTTTGGAAAGAGAATAAGGTTAAAAAGAGCGCAAACTGGGGAATATAGTAGTTTTTAGACATGGCGAATATTAGTCTTAGTCAAAAACTGCTGCACGAGCCATTGTCACTGATGGAATCTATGTGGTATGATGAGACGGTCACGCTCTACACACTTTCCTTCCAAGCCCATCACGGAAAGTCATAAATTCTGTTTCGGAGAAAGAGGCCAAAAGACATCACAGATGAATTAAATATGAAAAGCATGGCTGCTATGGAGTACCACCTAGCATGTCTGACGAAATGAAAACAATCGGTTATGTGGATTGAATAAAGTGTTCAGTTCGATCTCTACTAAAGATGAAAGACACTAGAAAACCGAGAATACAACGATCAACATTTTTAAGATCAAAATAGTAGACTAACGAATACCAGTTATAATTCTTCTTCTTTTATGTCCTATGTCACTTCATAGCGTGGGCTATAATGGTCCTCCAAAACTTCCTAAGCCTTGTGACCTGAGCGTTTATCCCTTTGCGTAAACGTCTGCTCCACGTCTCTCCATTCATTCACACAAACTCGTCAAGTAGCTGGCCTGCTGCTTTTCCCGATTTACTGTATATGACTTGTGCGTGTTAATTTTTCGGAGCCCTCTTTCTTCATTATGATCCCAAGAAATTTCAGCTGTCGTTTTCTGATTTTGGCTATAAGTAGTTTTTTTACCATTATTTTTTAGACTTCCTCATTGCTTACTAGCTACCTCTCTAGAATTCTTAAAATCCTTCAGTAGAAACACATTTATGTTGTTTCTAGTTTTCACCTCATCCGTGAGAAGATTGTCTAGCGTTCACTTTCATATTGCTGCATTGGTATCAGATAGTAATTCAGGTGTCTTTTCTTTGTTTCTAACGATATATTTCTGTTTCTTAATACTGTCTTTCGGTTTTAGAATGGATATTTAACTAATGCACGTTCAAACATCAGTGTCGCATTTTCCATCTTCTCTAAAAACACCTTTCAGTTATTTAACTTTGCTTACTTGTTTATTCTGACATCCGACGCAAAACTAATGGCTACTCGAAGTAGAAGGCTACTGTATGGTGTTGTGTTAACGTAAGCAATGGAAGAAGTGAACTTATTGAAGCTACGCAGGAAAAATAATGGTTAACTCTAGACTTGAAGATGTTAAAATTTAATTATTGAATAATATTTCAGAGTTAAGTCGGAGACGTTAAATGTATAGAGCGGAAGTAGACTTTACAAGAGACCGGAAGTCTAATCCTAAACAGAAGACAGGGGATACTCATCTACTCCTGTTATCAATACTGTGTCATTTGTGAATTTTATATTGTTATGATTACGTCCAGGATAAGTTCTGATAGAATCTTCAACTTAGGATAGCCAGGCCGTAGAAGTGGAACACATCTGAAGAGAAGACACATGCTTATTTTATGGCATTTTCTATTTTTGTGTACTTACTCGTGTCGTTTTCTATCTATATACAGGCGGTTTTCTCCCAGTATGAGTTCTAAATTATTTTAAAATCCTTCCCGAATAGATCCTAGGTTTCTTAGAATTTCAAAAAGATCATTGTGCGTAGCTTGTCAAAAGCTTTTGCGTAATAATATTATGTTGATCTGAAGTTCATGGCAAGTTTTAGTCGCTTATGTTCTAACACGTCAATCTTTTTGACAAATATACTTACATTTCCGATTGGAACACACTTCAAAGTATATCTTGAAAAAAATTTTTAAAATACTTTAATTCGTGTCAATTTTGCATCTCTATGAAAATGTAAGATTATAAACACACCTATTCCTCAGTTAATGGACTCTCCCTCCAATATTAATGAGAGTTAACAGGAAGTTCTTGGAAAGTTCATAGGAGTTCTTTAGACTTCTACTGGAGTTCAGTATAACTACTAGGCAGTTGAATACTGAAGAGTCAGCTTTCAGTGGAGGATTACCAAATTCCTAACATTTTGGGTACGTTAATTCGATTAGCAACCGACATAGCACGATTATAACCTTCAGTGCGAAAACTACTCCACAACAAATAGTTGCATTTTAGACGATGCGTTCTTATTACCGTAAAGGTAAAAATTACCTCAAAAGCAACAAAGAAAGTATGTCCTGTGTAAGGGTGAAGGTACTTTAGTTGACAGAATTCCATGGAAGTGTTTAGTTAAGTTTAGAGTTGATGATTATAGCCTTATTGATGAAGAACGCTCAGGTAGACGCCCTGTCACTACAGATGATGACCAAATCAAGACATTGATTGAGAATAATCCGTATTACACAACGCGGCATATGGAAGAAACGTTAAATTTATAAAAATCCAGCATCCATAAGCACTTGTTGAAAATTCGGTACTCAAATCGCTACGATCTTTGGATACCACATGATCCGAGTGAAAAGTATTTTTTGGGTCGCATTTTTATCTGTGATTTGCTGTATAAACGCAATGAAAATGCGCCCTTTTAAAGCAAATTCTGACGGGAGATGAGAAGTGGACAGTTTCACAACAATTATTAAAAAAAACAATCCTGAGGTAACCTATATGAGCCAAGTTTAGCCACCCCAAAAACAGAAAGTCACGCTGTGAATCTGGTGGGATTGGAAAGGAACCCTATACTATGAGCTTCTGCAAAGTAACCAGTTAATTAATTCTGAAAAGTACATTATTCGACTGACTATTGTCCTCATCATTGTTGCCATTTGTACAACGTTTCGGCAGTTGTACGCCCCGGCCTTCTTCAGGTGCTAGGAATTTCGAACGGAACCCTTTATTATAATCACTGTAAGTAACTTACAAGATTAGAGGGGGATAACTCATGACTTGCAAAAGAGGCATGGAGTTCATATAGCCCAGTGATTGTAATAAAGGGTTCGAAATTCCTAGCACCTGAAGAAGGCCGGAGCGTACAATTGCCGAAATGTCGTACAAATTGCAACAGAGATGAGGACAATAGTCAGTCGAATAATGTAAATATTACCTCATCTCAGAAATATAGACAAAGACATGATTTTGTTTTGTACTTTAACTTCACTTAAAAATCAACTAGACGAATAAAGAAAGATTTTAGAAAATTTAATTTAAGAAAAACACCCAAAACTGGGGAGCAGGAAAGGTGTTGCTTGCCATAAGGATAACGCTTGTTGAAGCTTGGTTGGGACATGTTATCTCACTTACTTTATTCACAAGACATTGATCTTTCGGATTTTTATCTGTTAAAGTCCTTGAAAAATAATTTCAATGATAAAATTTTAATTCTTGGAATGACATAAAAAAACAACTTAATGAGTTCGTTGCCAGAGAAACCACCGAAATTCAGAATCTTTAAATTAAAGGAAAAATGGATAAATATTATGAAACAAAATGGTTCATATTTAGTTGAATAAATATTAAATCACATAATTTTGCAGTATTCGACTGACTATTGTCCTCATCACTGTCAGTAACTTACAAGGTTAGAGGGGGATAACTCATGACTTCCAAAAGAGGCACGGAGTTCATATACCGCAGTGATTGTAATAAAGGGTTCGAAATTCCTAGCACCTGAAGAATGTCGAAGCGTACAACACCCAAAAAACGTCGTACAAATGGCAACAAAGATGTGGACAATAGTCAGTCAAATAAGGTAAATACTACCTCATCTCAGAAATATAAACAAAGACATGATTTTGTTTTGTACTTTAACTTCCCTCAAAAATCGTCATGAAATTTCCGGACAAACCAATAATTACTTCGAATCATTCACATTTGTCAAAATCTGAAACAGATCTCGTTTTAATATTCTGTTTTCAGTCCTCAAAATCACACAACAAACGAAAGCAGTGACTTTCGGTAACTACACTAAAATTAACATTCGTCATGATTTCTTTACTTTTCTTTTTTATCTTAGATTTTGTTTTTGAGTGCTATTTTTAATCATTTCACCCCAAACAAGGCGGTACCGCCACTGATGTGCAGGGGGATACATAAGAGAGTTAGGGTTTTGGGCAGGAGCAGAACGAAGAGATAAACGAACCAGCTACAGGGGAGTGAAAAAGAAGGGGTAAGAGAAGGACGTGAACACAGAAGTGAAGACAGTTGCGAAGGTAGAGAGAAATGAAAAGAACAACATGCACGGGTTGATGTAGAAAACACTGGAATCAAGTGGATAAAAGATGGGAATTGACTTTGCATTCAAATTCCTAGAGTTTGTAGCCGTGAGGAAAGCAAGTATATGAAAGGGAGTTACACAGGCTGGAAGCGCGAGGAAAGAAGCTGAGGGAGTAGAATTGTCGCCTGCATTAAGTTAATCTAACTGTAAAAGGGTGGGACCTTGTTGCCAGTCTAGTTGGCCGAGTAAATTCTTGTGGAGGGGCTTGGCCCAAAAATGTCAGTGAGTGATCATTATACTTTGACGTTTCGATCTTTGAGGAAGGTGAACATTCTTTGTCAGCATGCATTAACTACCAGATGACCTCTACATCAGAAAAGAATAAAACAATATATCGGTAAAAAAAAAAAAGAGCGGACCTGAAACAGACTACCACCACGTTTAATTTCGTTGTTTTTCTTCTTTTTTTTTTATTTTACTTTTTTCAGCGCAGTCCTATCGATTGTTACTTTAACTTTCCGGTTGTCAGAAAAATATTTGGAAAATTACAATATTTAAACAAATTTGTGGGGTGTCAGTTTTTCATGCAACGTTAAAGCAAACGGATCCTCCATTTTCAATCTACCCGCGTTGGGGTCGCTTTATTTATGTTAATTTCGTTGTTTTTCATGTTTTTTTTTAATTTTTTCAGCGCAGTTCTATCGATTGTTACATAAACTTTCCGATTATCCAAAAAATTTTTGAAAATTTACAATATTTAAACAAATTTGGTGTGGAGTCATTTTCTCATACAACGTTATAGTAAATCGATCCTCCATTTTCAAACCACTATAAGGTTGTATGAGAAACTGGTTTCCCCCCCCCCAAAAAAAAAAATTGTTTAAATATTGAAATTTTTGCATATTTTTTTTATTTTTTATTTTTTGTCATTCGTAAATTTTAAGGAGTAAAAGATAATATTGCACTGAAAAAAGTCCAAACATTTTTATAATGAACACACTTAAAGGTGGTAAAGTTTTCATTTTCTTTTTTTTTTTTTTTGTTTTGTCAGTTGTAAAGCTAGGGGAGTAATCGATAGGACTGCGCTGAAAAAAGTAAAAAAAGATGAAAAACAACAAAATTAAACGTGGTGGTAGTCTGCTTCAGGTCCGCCAAAAAAAGAAATTAAAAATCACGAAACAAGTTACCCAATACTAAAGCTTTAAAATTGTTTTAACCCTCTAGGGCCATTCGTATCATATTTGATACAGTATTTCCCTATAAGGAAACATTTGGTATTTCCCTATAAGGAAACATTTGGTATTCATTGACTGAGCAGTCAGTACTGCTTTCATTTGAAATTTATAAAATATTCCTCTTAAAAAATTTTTCAGGAAAATATTTCTTTCAAGGCTTGTTTTCATACTGTATCAAATATGTTACGAATGGCCCTAGAGGGTTAAGGCTTATACTGGGCATAAAGTGGGTGATCGGTTTTCTATTGTCATGAAGTAATAAACTGATCCCCCACTAATTACTACTTATTAATATAATATGATACGAATGGCCCTAGAGGGTTAAGGCTTATACTGGGCATAAAGTGGGTGATCGGTTTTCTATTGTCATGAAGTAATAAACTGATCCCCCACTAATTACTACTTATTAATATAATATGATACGAATGGCCCTAGAGGGTTAAGGCTTATACTGGGCATAAAGTGGGTGATCGGTTTTCTATTGTCATGAAGTAATAAACTGATCCCCCACTAATTACTACTTATTAATATAATATGATACGAATGGCCCTAGAGGGTTAATTTGTCTGGGAGTGAAAGCTGGCAGAAAAGCATGAAAATGTGATCAATATTAGTCAGCCAATTAAGTGTCATACGTGATACACGATTGGGTGATTATTTCTCGAAAGAGACATGACTGACTGGGCAGAAGATTTTCCCGCAGTAGACAGGTTGCCAACCAAAGATATAGAACCTAATTTGTTCTTCTATTTAACCCATAGCTGTGAGAAGACGAGACGGCTTAATACCTTTCCCAAGGTTATTTGTTCGTAAGTAAATACAATGAATTCAACTGGAATTCGAACTCGGCTGAATTTATTGCATTAATTTACGCGCAAATACTCTTGGTAAAAATATCTGCTTTTAACAATAAAAGATACGATATAAACTCAAGGAGACCAAAGAGAGAATCAGTTACTATATGTGAATAAAATCGTCAAAGATAAAGCTACAAGTCAGAAGAATTCCCGGAACATCAAAAAGATACAAATGAAGCTGGTTAATATGGTTTCCGTTAAATAAAGAAATTGCGAGTTTTTTTTTTTTTTTTTTTTTTAAGACGGCGTTTCTCAATTCATTTTTAATTATTCTTGAATTATGGTGGATTTCGAATTATGAGAGGTCATTGAGTTGATCAGTTTTGCATAAAAGGCAACAACAGCCTAAAATACTCCGACCAGGGTCAGGGTTCATGATGGACAAATATATTGAAATGAAAAAAGAGGTTAAAAACTCCGTTAATAGAATTAAATCGCTCAGGTACGCCACAATATTATATTTAGTGAAAGAACGAGGAAGAAAAATGAAATATGAATGATTGTATAATTCCCGAAATATGAAGAATACTGGTCGGCTGTAATTAATTTTAGATGGTATTTTCAAGTGGCATCATCAAAATCAGTCACCGGAGCGTCGTTCTTTTTTATAATCATTAAAAAGAAGAAGAAAAAAAGCGTCAAAATAAATATGATGATCATTCATCTGTCACACTAGTTTTAGCAACTGATTCTTGCTTGGAACCAAGTGACAGCAAACCTTCTCAAAACTTTTGTAGTTATGATTAGTCTAGGTGTCAAAAATTTTAGGTACTTATTATTATTATTATTATTATTGTTATTATTATGTCATTTTTCATCATATTTCGATTTCTGCTTTGGTCTCACTACCAACCAAGTCTGCGGGGAGACCTAAGGCAGGTCGTGGCGTGTTGTTATGACTCCATTTCATGTTTTTCTATCTTCCCTATCATCCCCAGCATTACATAGATAAAGTTTTCCTTAGTGTGTGGGCTGTACTTAATAAGACAATTTTTTGTATATCTCTTAAGCTGGGGTTTCCAGGGATTCTTTCAATGTGTTGTTTTGTTCCATTTTTTATCATTCCAAGTGCACCTACTATCACTGGCACGACTCTTGTTTTCAATTTCCACATTTTTTCTATTTCAATTTCCAGGTCTTTATATTTTGACAGTTTTTCAAATTCCTTGGTTACTATGTTACAATCCGCTGGACAAGCCATAGCAATTATTATTATTATTATGTCATTTTTCATCATATTTCGATTTCTGCTTTGGTCTCACTACCAACCAAGTCTGCGGGGAGACCTAAGGCAGGTAGTGGCGTGTTGTTATGGCTCCATTTCATGTTTTTCTATCTTCCCTATCATCTCCAGCATTACATAGATAAAGTTTTCCTTCGTGTGTGGGCTGTACTTAATAAGACAATTTTTTGTATGTCTCTTAAGCTGGGGTTTCCAGGGATTCTTTCAATGTGTTGTTTTGTTCCATTTTTTATCATTCCAAGTGCACCTACTATCACTGGCACAACTCCTGTTTTCAATTTCCACATTTTTTCTATTTCAATTTCCAGGTCTTTATATTTTGACAGTTTTTCAAATTCCTTGGTTACTATGTTACAATCCGCTGGACAAGCCATATCAATTAATAGACAAGTTTTCTCCTTCTGGTTTTTAACAATAATGTCTGGCCTGTTTGCTTCAATTTTTCTGTCTGTGTAGATGGTGTAATCCCATAGAATGGTTACATCTTCTATTTCTGTAACCGGTGCTGGGTGATGTTCATACCAGTGTTTGCCTACAGCTTTTCCATAATGTTTGCATATTGCCCAATGTAAATATTGCCCAACTCTATCGTGGCGATTTTTATATTCATTTGGGGCAAGCACAGAACAGCCTGAGATTAGGTGGTCTATTGTTTCTTGGTGTTTATCACAAAACCTTCATTTTGGATCCATATTATTATGCATAATATTTGCCTGAAAGTTTCTCGTGAAAAGACTTTGGTCTTGTGCTGCAAGAATAAAGCCTTCAGTTTCGGATTTTAATCCAGATGCACGTAACCATCGATGAGTATTAACTTTGTCAACATTGGATTTATTGGCACGTTCTGGATATTGGCCATGCAGAGGTTTGTCTTGCCAGCGCTGTTTCATCTGTTCAAGAGCTTTATCTTTGGCTTTCATTTTCATATTCTTTGCCGCAATAGTCCGCTCTTGGCTTCCGTTCTGCTTTTCTACAGAATCTACTAACTGTAAATCTTGTTTGAATTTACTGCCTTCTTTTATTATTGAATATTTTTTCTTTCTTTCTTCATGTTGCCTTACTAATTGTATCATCCAATCCTTTGTTGTTTCTATGTTTGTTAGTAAGCCAATAGTTGTTGTCTTGTATGACAATTCCAGCTGAATAAGACCCCTTCCACCTTCTTTTCGGGGTATGTATAGACGGTCTACATCAGCCTTTGGATGATGCATCTTATGCTTAGAAATAAGCTTTCTTGTTTTAGCATCCATTCGTCTGATGTCGTTTAGAGTCCATTTTAAGATGTTGAAGCTATATTGGACAACTGGGATTGCAAGGCTATTAATGGCCATAACTCTGTTCTGTGAATTTAATTCAGTTTTTAATATCATTTGTAGCCTTCTATAGTACTCTTTACGCACTATTTCTTTCTTTTTTTTATGGTGAATGTTTTCGCTCTCATTTACACCTAGGTATTTATAAGCTTCTTCTGGTTTCAATTCTTTTATTGTTACAGCAGGGTCTAGGCTAATTGAGGATGTTTCTTGTATTGATCCACGTAAAACTGTAGCTTTAGCACATTTATTCAAATTAAATTTCATTCCAATGTCTTCGCTGAAGCATTTTACAGTTTGCAGAAGACCTTCCAGCTCATTATCATTCTTAGCATATAACTTTAAGTCATCCATGTAAAATAGATGGCTTATTTTCTTTTGGCCTATTGTATAACCACATTCTGTCATATTAAGTTGACTGGTTAGTGCTATTAATGATATGCAGAATAGTAAGGGAGATAAAGAATCACCTTGAAATATACCTCTTTTGATGTTTATTTCATCAGACTTATAGGTTCCATTTATATGATTGAGGTAAAGGGTTGTTTTCCATATAGACATGCACTGTTTGATGAAATTGATGATGACGGGCGATATCTTGTATCAAATGTCATTATTATTATTATTATTATTATTATTTCCTTGGGATTTTTGCATTTATTTCATTTATGGGCTACTAGGACTTCCTTCAATGTGGAACTTTTTTGTAATCAATCCGACGGCTCCAACTACTGGAATAACTGATGTCCTCATGCTCCACAATTGTAGGTTTCCACTTGAAGATTCTTGTATTTTCATATTTATTTGAAGACTAGCAGTATAGCCCGGCGTAGGTCGGGTGTAATGAAAGCTTTAAAACTAATCCATGGTCCTGGAGTTCAGACTCAGTTTAAAGAATATTTGAAATAAAATAATTGCGACAATTTACCAATCGCATCTAATATCTATCTATCTATCTATCTATCTATCTATCTATCTATCTATCTATCTATATATATATATATATATATACAAGCAGTATAGCCCGGCGTTGGTCGGGTGTAATGAAAGCTTTAAAACTAATCCTTGGTCCCGGAGCTCAGACTCTTTGGACGTTGGCACGAAAGACTAAAAAGCAATAATTGTTTCCATTTAAAGCGAAATCGGGAGAAATTGGAAAAAATACGTCGCCCATGACCTGACCAGAAGCCTAAAGAATATTTGTGTGAAGTTTTTAAAAAATTGTGGATTTGTATAAAGGACATACAGACAGATAAACAGACACACACACAAACATCTTGCCTTATATATATTATCGATTTTCTGCACTATTGTAAGAACTGCAACCTTGAAACTTCTGAATATCGTTTCTTATGTCTTTGTCTATGAATGTATCAAATTTGATTAAAATCGGACCACTCCTTCTATAACTCGATTTTTTTTTTTTTTAATCATTTCACCCCGAGCAAGGCATAAAAGCCACTGATGTGCAGGGGGTTACATAAATGTAGAAAGATTAATTAGAAAAGAGTGAGGAGTACAAGCTATTTAGAAAGGAACAATAGAAAGCTGAGAAAGCAGGTGCAATGACAGATACATGGGCGGAGAGAACGTGAAGATTATACAGGGGAGGGGAGAGAGCTAGAGTCCAGTGGTTAGTAGGTGAGTATTAACTTTGCTTTTAAATTTCTGGAGGTCGTAGCCGTCAGGAAAGCAAGAATACGGGAGTGAGTTCCACAGGCGGGAAGTGCGAGAGAGGAAGCTGCAGGAGTAGAATTGTCGTCTGCGTTTGGCTAACTTGACTGTGAATGGGTGGGACCCAGTTGCCAGTCTGGTTGCACGGGTAAACACCTGTTGAGGAGGCATCAGTGACTTAAGCTCATCCGAGCAGAAGCCATGAAAGTATTTATAGAACAGACAGAGGGAGGCCACATTTCGACGATGGGAAAGTGGCTGAAGTCGAGTCGCCAGATCAGTACCTATCACATTACAGACTCTCCTTTGGAGCTTGTCAAGAACACTGAGGAGAACGGCAGGGGCACCTGACCATAAATGGCAGCAGTACTCCATGCACGGACGGATGGTTGACTTGTATATATGCAGGATGGATTCAGGTGGAAAAAACATCCTGGATCGACATAGTGACCCAGTCTTCTTAGCAGTAGATTTTGCTATGGATTCAATATAGTGGTTCCATTTGAGGTCTGAGGACAGGGTAAGTCCGTGGAGGCGTAGTGTATTACTCTCCGGGAGAATCATCTGGTCCATGCTTATGGGAGGCAGAAGAGGTTGCCTGTAATGGTTGACAGACAACAGCTTGGTCTTAGAGGAATTGAAGTTGACAAGCCACTTCTTGCCCCAGTTCACCACAGAGTGTAGATCCCGCTCAAGGTCAGCAGCGAGATTATGTCTGTCCGCCACGACAGGTTTCTTACTGGAGCGGGAGTATATTGTAGCGTCATCTGCGTAGATGCCTACTTGGGACTTGATCTCATCTGGGAGGTCGTTGATGAAAATAAGGAAGAGCGTTGGGCCCAGGATAGAGCCTTGTGGGACACCAGCATTCGTGCTGTAGGACGAAGAGGCACGCCCATTCAGAACGACCTTCATTTTGCGGTTATTTAAGAAAGATTGGATTAGGTCAAGCAGGCGACCGGTAATACCATAACCGCGTAGTTTGCATAGGAGGCCAGGGTGCCAAACCCTGTCGAAAGCCTTGGAGATATCCAGAGCAACCGCGCGAGCCTCGTCAGACTCATCAAGGGCCTGTAGCATGTACTCCGTTACAGTTGTTAGCAGGTCGGCTGTGGACCTGTCAAATCGGAATCCATATTGCCTGTCGGAGAACAGTTTGTGGGCGGTGAGATGATGAACTATTTCAGCATTGATTATAGCCTCGAACACTTTCCCGAATATTGGTAGAAGACTGATAGGGCGATAGTTGGATGGGTCCGAGGGTTCACCACAGTTCTTAAAGACAGGAACGACTGAGGAGAATTTCCAGCATGCAGGAAAGCAGGAAGCAGAAAGGCAGTAGTTAAACAGTTTAGAGAGGACAGGGGAAAGTTCAGGGGCACACCTCTTAAGGACTATCACCGGGATTCCATCGTCTCCACACGCCTTATGGGGGTCGAGTTTTGAAATTACTCTGGCTACTATTGTCGGGGTAATATATACGTCGTGCAGTTTGGCCTCAGTTCTAATAGGGAAGTCGGTTGGGTGCACTCCGGACGAGTCGAATGTGGAGTTGGATGAGAATCTGCGGGCAAAGCACTCAGCTTTCTCCGCAGATGACGTGAGAACATCAAATCCATGGATTAAAGGAGGTATTTATCGGGGGTACCTCTACACAAAACCTAGCTAAGAACAGTCGCAGACCCTTATAGTACAACTGTGTAAATCTTCAAGAAAATCTGTTCAGCCGTTTCGGAGTCTATAGGTAACGGACACACTCACACAGACACACACGAACATACACACACACAGAGAAAAAGTTACATTTATAAATAAGTTTAGATCTTCAAGAACGTTACAATCTGCAAGGACTGCAATGTCAATAAGAAAACCTTTTGTTTTTGTGGTCTTTGATCACGATGTGTGGGCGATTGATTGTTCTGTCTGTATGCATTATAAAGTCTCCAAAATAGTTACAGGTCTCTTCCCTGTAACCATGTCGGAGAGATGTTCATACCAGTTTCTTGAAGTTTCTTTCCCGTAAAATTTGCATATTTTCCGGTGTAAATATTGGACCAATTTATCATGGCGATATTATATTCAGTGGGTGCTAACTCTGTGCAACCTAATACAAGATGGTCAATTGTTTCTGGACATTTATCATATAATCTGCATTTCGCGTCAACACTATTGTTAAGTATGCGTGCTTCGTAATTTTTACTTAGCAAGCGTTGGTTCCGTACAACAAGGATAAAACCTTCGGTTTCAGCATTTGATCCTGCAATACGTAACTACTGATTGGTACAGTGTTTGTCTACATCAGCTTGTTTGCTACTGGTCAAGTCTTGATCATGCAGCTTGCCATCGTTATGCATTTGTTTTTGTTTTCTTTTTTTTTTGTTGTTTCTTTCTCACTGCAATGAGTGCATTGTAGTTTCTTTGCACTTCTTCAGCCGTTTGAAATTCTCTTTTGAATTTGTTGGCTTCCTTTATTCTTAAATACAGTTTCTTATTTCTTTCATATTCTTTGACACAGCTCATCATTGATTATTCTTTGATAGGGCGATTGTTGTAGTTCTGTAAGACAGTGCTGGCTGAACTATTCCTCTGCCTCTTTCGGATCTGGGCAGATACAGATGATCCACATAAGATTTAGGTTGATGCATGCGATAACAAGTGAGAAGCTTTCTTGTTTTGACATCCATTCACTTAATGTCAGCTATGGTACAATTAAGGTTATTCAAACTGTATTGCACCCAAGGTACAGCCAAAGTTTTTTACGGCTGATATTATTATTATTATTATGTCATTTTTCATCATATTTCGATTTCTGCTTTGGTCTCACTACCAACCAAGTCTGCGGGGAGACCTAAGGCAGGTAGTGGCGTGTTGTTATGGCTCCATTTCATGTTTTTCTATCTTCCCTATCACCCCCAGCATTACATAGATAAAGTTTTCCTTAGTGTGTGGGCTGTACTTAATAAGACAATTTTTTGTATATCTCTTAAGCTGGGGTTTCCAGGGATTCTTTCAATGTGTTGTTTTGTTCCATTTTTTATCATTCCAAGTGCACCTACTATCACTGGCACAACTCTTGTTTTCAATTTCCACATTTTTTCTATTTCAATTTCCAGGTCTTTATATTTTGACAGTTTTTCAAATTCCTTGATTGCTATGTTACAATCCGCTGGACAAGCCATATCAATTAATAGACAAGTTTTCTCCTTCTGGTTTTTAACAGTAATGTCTGGCCTGTTTGCTTCAATTTTTCTGTCTGTGTAAATGGTGTAATCCCATAGAATGGTTACATCTTCTATTTCTGTAACCGGCGCTGGATGATGTTCATACCAGTGTTTGTTTACAGCTTTTCCATAATGTTTGCACATTGCCAAATGTAAATATTGCCCAACTCTATCGTGGCGATTTTTATATTCATTTGGGGCAAGCACAGAACAGCCTGAGATTAGGTGGTCTATTGTTTCTTGGTGTTTATCACAAAACCTGCATTTTGGATCCATATTATTATGCATAATATTTGCCTGAAAGTTTCTAGTGAAAAGACATTGGTCTTGTGCTGCAAGAATAAAGCCTTCAGTTTCAGACTTTAATCCAGATGCACGTAACCATCGATGAGTATTAACTTTGTCAACATTGGATTTATTGGCACGTTCTGGATATTGGCCATGCAGAGGTTTGTCTTACCAGCGCTGTTTCATCTGTTCAAGAGCTTTATCTTTGGCTTTCATTTTCATATTTTTTGCCGCAATAGTTGGTTCTTTGCTTCTGTTTTGCTTTTCTACAGAATCTACTAACTGTAAATCTTGTTTGTATTTACTGCCTTCTTTTATCATTGAATATTTTTTCTTTCTTTCTACATGTTGCCTGACTAATTGTATCATCTAATCCTTTGTTGTTTCTATGTATGTTAGTAAGCCAATAGTTGTTGTCTTGTATGACAATTCCAGCTGAATATGACCTCTTCCACCTTCTTTACGGGGTATGTATAGACGGTCTACATCAGCCTTTGGATGATGCATCTTATGCTTAGAAATAAGCTTTCTTGTTTTAGCATCCATTCGCCTGATGTCGTTTAGAGTCCAGTTTAAGATGTTAAAGCTATATTGGACAACTGGGATTGCAAGGCTATTAATGGCCATAACTCTGTTCTGTGAATTTAATTCAGTTTTTAATATCATTCGTAGCCTTCTATAGTACTCTTTACGCACTATTTCTTTCATTTTTTTATGGTGAATGTTTTCGCTCTCATTTACACCTAGGTATTTATAAGCTTCTTCTGGTTTCAATTCTTTTATTGTTACAGCAGGGTCTAGGCTAATTGAGGATGTTTCTTGTATTGATCCACGTAAAACTGTAGCTTTAGCACATTTATTCAAATTAAATTTCATTCCAATGTCTTCGCTGAAGCATTTTACAGTTTGCAGAAGACCTTCCAGCTCATTATCATTCTTAGCATATAACTTTAAGTCATCCATGTAAAATAGATGGCTTATTTTCTTTTGGCCTATTGTATAACCACATTCTGTCATATTAAGTTGACTGGTTAGTGCTATTAATGATATGCAGAATAGTAAGGGAGATAAAGAATCACCTTGAAATATACCTCTTTTGATGTTTATTTCATCAGACTTATAGGTTCCATTTATATAATTGAGGTAAAGAGTTGTTTTCCATATAGACATGCACTGTTTGATGAAATTGATGATGACGGGCGATATCTTGTATATATTTAAAGTCTTTAAAATCCAGGAATGTGGCATACTATCGAATGCCTTTCGATAATCTATCCAGGCAGTACTAAGATTTTTCTTTGTACTGTAGCAGTTTTCCAGGATCATTTTGTTAATTAGCAATTGGTCTTTACAACCATAACAGCCACGTTTGCACCCTTTTTGTTCAAGCGGTATCATGTCATTTCTTTCTAAGAATAAATATGTCTGCTTTGTTAAAATAGATGTTAATAGTTTATATGTTATATTGGTCTGTATTTTTTCGGGTTGTTTGTGTCACCATTCTTGGGTAGAAGAAATGTAATTCCTTTGGTCATCCATGCAGGAATTTTAGTGGGATCGTCAACCATTTCTTGAAGTTCTTTGGCTAGTTTTTTATGTGCTGTATTTAAATAATATAGCCAAAAGTTAGGAATTTTATCTATACCTGGGTATTTCCAATTGTGCGCTTTTTTTAGTGCAAATTTAACATCATCTTCTGTAATTCCAGACCATGTCTGTTCTGGTTTATTTTTCATTCGTTCTATCTCTTGCGCAATCCAATGTACTTCCTTGCTATGTACTTTAGGGCAAGCCCATATCTTTTCCCAGAACTGTGTGACTTCTTCCATTCTGGGTGGGGGACTGTCACTTCAATTCTTTTTTTACCTATTTCCCTGTAAAATCTCTTTGTATCAGTTTGAAAAATCTTGTTTTGTCTGTAAAATCTTGCTCTTTTCTCATAGCGTCTTATTCTTTGAGCCTTCAGTTGGATTTTTTGCTTTATTTTTTCTTTATTTGATAAGACTTCATTTTCATTCCTAATGTTATATTTTCTTTCGGCTCTTCTGCTTTTCCTAGTTCTTACATTTATTCCTCTACTCAGTTCATCCAGTACTGATAGTTCACTTCTAAGTTGTTCGATTTCTTTTTCTATTTTTCTTTTCCAAGGTGGATCTTCACGTCTGCGAGACTGCCTTGTTTTTATTTTGATATTCAATTATTATTATTATTATTATTATTATTATTATTATTATTATTATTATTATTATTATTCTGTTGGTGTGGTATTTTGCTTTCTGTTTGGTGCAGTTTCTAAATGATTTAATATCGGAAAATTAGTGTAAGACAAATTAGTAAATCTATACAATCACTTTATCCAAATTCTGATGTTGTGCGATACTTAACATGTACTGTGTTTTTATTTCTTTACATTAACAATGCCCTCCTGAGTAGAGGAAGCATTCTACATGACGTAGTAGTTAACAAGCTTCTCTCTTTTGGATCATTAAAATTGAGTAGTGAGTTCGATCCTCACTAAGTGATCCATACTTTCGGCCTTGTGCATCTAAACTATGCTCATAAAATCACCTCTCCTATGTAAAGGAGCAGTTCTACACGGTGCGTTTTTTTTTTTTCAAACATTTAAAAAATGACGAAATACGTATTCTAAAACCTAAGCAGAGTATGAAGAGACAGGAAAACTCATTAGAAGAAAAACATACTATTGCATTGTTACGTGATGTATGACTTCCTGTATTACAGTGAGTGTTGGATAATCTTCTCAAAGATGAGGAAGAGACTTAAAGCAACAAAATGTGGTCCTACAGACGGATGTTGAGGATACCATGGACATGGTTTTGGAGAAAATGCAAACAAAATGGAAACATATACTTTCTGGGATTCATTATGAAGAAAGATGGTTTGGAAAATCTGATACTCACAGGACGGTTTGAGGAAAAAATGGACAGAGGAAAAGCAGCGTAGGATATACTTGATAAGCTTGAGTAAATGGATAGATCTGGGAGAAATAATAAAAACACAAAACTTATTAAGAACTACAAGAGACAGGAATGTGTTTAGGGTCATGGTTGCTTACGTCTTGCAGGAGCACGGATATATTAAAGAAGAAGAAGACAAAGAGGCTGAAAGTGAGTTTGTTAATGTTCATACCTTTGCTTTTGTGACTGTACGCAGGATTCCAATTACTATAAGCATAACTGTAGTTTAAGGAAACCACATTTTTTCGGTTTCAAGATTCTTTTTTATCATATTCTTTGACAGCTCTTTTCAGTATCTGATTGCGTTTATACTGTCTAATGTATTCGTGAGAAACAAAGAAAATATCACAGAAATCTTACGTGATATCTGATCTCCTATATGGTATTGAATGTTGGAAAATTTCCTAAAAGATGAAAAAGAGACTCGAACCTACAGAAATATAGTTCTCTAGAAGAATACGAAAGGCAGGAAATTGTGGTGAACATGATCGCCTACGTCCTAAGAGAACACAGCACTTCTTCTATGTGCCCCGTCCTTTCAGGACGTAGGCGATCATGGCTTTTCACGTCTCCCTATCCGTGGTGGCTCTTAGTATGTTTTCTCCTGTTACACCTCGCAACCCTCGTTCCGTCATCCACCTGATCAGGCCCTTCAAATATATTATCCGCTGTTTTCCTCTGTCTATTTTTCTTTCTATCTGGTCTGTCAGTATCAGGTTCTCCAAATCCTCCTTCCTCACTTCATGTGCCAGGAACTCCAGTTGTCTCTTCCTGATGCTCACTATTAATTTTCTTTTTGTTGCCATTCTTTCCAACACCTCATCGTTGCTCACATGCTCGGTCCATGATATCCATAGCATCCTTCTGTAGAACCACATTTCCGCTTCTTCAAGTTTTTTCCTCATCTTCGATGATATTGTCCAGCATTCACTGCCGCATTGAAGAACTGACATCACGTAGCAATCCAGCACTATTTTCTTTGTTTCTAGTGAAATTTTCCTGTGTGTTCTTACTTTACTCAGCTTCTGGAACTCGTTCTTTGCCATGCCAATTCGCTTTCGGATCTCTGTGTCACAATTTCCATCTCCTGTTAGAACACTTCCTAGGTATTTAAATTTTGTACTTGATTGATTCTAGTTTTTCCCACAGCTACCTACTGTAGGAGGTTTTGTAGTTTTCTTTCCGTGTCTGCAATCAGCACTGTATCATCTGCATACCATATAATAACAAATCCTGGCGTAGCATCTAGGGTCCTCAAAACATTCTCGCTGTTGAATAGTTCCAGTGAAAGGATACATCCTTTTCTTACTCCTCTTTCTATCTTTGTAAATCTGCTGAAATCGTTACCTGTCCGTATGCAGGCAGTTTGCTGCCAGTAGAGATTCTTGATTACTCTGATGACTTTCCCAAAAATGTCGCGGCTGCTGAGCATCCTAAATATGGCGCTCCTTGTTCCAGTGTTCTTGACGAACCCGCACTGTTCCTGTCCTATCTCTGGCCTGATTTTGCTTCTCGCTCTATTCATCAGGATTCTGACAATGTTTTGCAATGTAACTCATTAAGCTGATAGTTCTGTGTAGTTCGCACTCGTTTGCAACTGGCTTCTTCGGCAGTGCTATAAAAATTGACTTACATAGGTCGTCTAGTATTATTTCACTATTATAAATTTCGGTAATTTTCTCTATGCCGAATTCTTCCAGTGCTATCAGCAGCTCTATTACAATGCCGTCTGGACCAGCTGCTTTGTTTCTGTGAACAGCAGGAAGTAGAAAAAATTATTTGGATAATATTACGAACAACCGCCCTGCTACTTAGAATCCGACATTTAAATACATGCTTCACAAATTCTTCCCACACGAGAGATCTTTTTACGAATACTTAACCAATAGTTTATTTTACTATATTTTTGCTAAACTATTAATACTAAGCATTCAACTATTTGCCACTCGTTTATTTACCGCCTAAATTATCATTTTTAGTTTAAAACGTATGGATTATTTTAACAATATCCACACGATTACTTATTATCAAACAAATTCTTCTATGTTCCATGATCCTTCAGGCCGTTGGTAGTCTTGGTTCTCCACAATTTCCTGTCATGTATCTTTTAATAATTTTCGTCTTTTTGTTATCTTATAGTGGGTTATCCATTCTTTTCCAGTTTATAGTGGGTAGTCGTTCTTTAGGAGAGTAGTTGTATATTGTTGCAGGTTAACGGAATTTGGCCTTGTTGTAGATAGCCCACTATAAGTCATAAAGAAAGGTTATAAACCAAGAAAAGCAAATTGAGTTGAAAAATAACATTTTATATATTTTCTGTTATTATTGATTCTGGATTATTCTGATATCCGTTTAATATATAGAGAGGGACGTCCCAACTATTTTTCGTGATAGATTAATTAAAAAAATTAAAAAGTTTCAAGCATTAAAACTTACGGAGCGATTATTTAGTATCGTTCAAATTATCTTAGTAATATCCTTCAATCAATTAAGTGCCATACGTGATACACGCTTGGGCGATCATGTCTCGAAAGAGACATGAATGACTGGGCAGTAGTTTGCCTTTACTTTCTGTGGTAGACTCGTTGCCAGCCAAAGCGATAGAACCCAATCTGTCCTGTTATTTAACCCCTAACTGGAGGGAAGAGGCGGATTAATACCTTTCCCAAGGGTATTTGTGCTTAAGTGAATGTAAGGAATTCAACTGTCATCTACCTGCTCAGGTCTTTCAAATATGTTATCCGCTGTTTTTCTCAATCTCTTTTCCCCTCTCTCTGGCCTGTTAGTATCAGGTTCTCCAAGCCCTCCTTCCTGATTGTATGTCCCAGAAACTTTAGTTGTCTCTTCCTGGTGCTCATTATTAATTTTATTTTCGTTTCCATTCTTTTCCAAAACCTTATCATTGCTCACATGCTCGATCCATGATATCCACAGCATCCCTCTGTAGAACCACATTTCAGTTGCTTCAAGATTTTTCCTTTATATCTGATCATATTATCCAGCATTCATTGCTATATTTAAGAACTGACATCACATAGCAATCCAGTACTCCATTTCTAGTGAAAGTTTCCAGTCTCTTAATGCTTTACTCAGCTTCTGGAATGCATTTTTCACCATGACAATTCAACGTTTAAAAAGTCGAATGCTCGTGAAACATGATTGAGTAAAAATCAAATAACACAAAAGTAAAATACCAGAATTTCTATCTATTTTTTCCTTCACATTTCATTCCCTGATGAAGGTTTAATAAAAGTGAAATATGTTAGATCACTAAGCATTTCTTATTTTTTGATCTGATTCCGCCGAATTCTTATCTATATTTGATCTATATATGATCCCAACTCATACGAACAGACACACACACACACACACACACACACACACACACATATATATATATATAATTTAGTAATTATTTTAAATGAAAGATTTTAAGATAAAAATAAAGCAATAACAAAATTAACAAAAATAGACAATTTAAAAGTTGAATTAATATTCATATGAAATCAAAAAATCGTAAAAGCTGTGTTTGAGCTTAGATATAAGTTATATGAAATAGTCAGTCAGTCAGTTAAGTGCCATACGTGATACACGCTTGGGCGATCATGTCTCGAAAGTGATATGACTGGGCAGAAGATTATTCCGCAGTAGGTTGCCATTGCTTTCTGCGGTAGACTGTTTGCCGACCAAGGCTATAGAACCCAATCTGTCCTGCTATAGAACCCAATCTTTCCTGCTATTTAACCCATAACTGGAAGGAAGAGACGGATTATTACCTTTCCCAAGGTTATTTGCGCGTAAGTGAATACAATGGATTCAACTGAAATTCGAACTCGGCTCCCCGATTTCTCGTTCTGAGCCGATATCCACTGTACCACAACGCACATGAAATAGTACAACGATAAAATAACGTTTGATGTTACCACACACACATATATATATGTATGTGTGTGTGTGTGTGTCTGTGTGTGTGTGTGTCTGTGTGTGTGTGTGATCTGCATACAAGCCTTTTTCGCTGTATCACATCTTATCAGTGTGGCTAGACATCTACTTGCTTCTTGCCGGGGTTGAATCTCGACCGATTTGGTGTCACTCGGAGTCTCTACTCCGTAAGCCATAGAATGGGGGAGGGGAAACTTTAGCGTGTTATATATAAGCGGTGTATACACACAAATGATTTTCTCAACAATGATCTAACACTGCGTGATAACGAGATAGAAATCTCGAAACATAGAAATTTCCGTGTCACAAAGTATTTTTATTTAAAAAACGAATTTCAGTATATGATTATATTATGCTCTAAAATATTTATTGCATTGAGCACTTTTATAATAAAAAAAAAAGTAAATGCCAGAGAACTTGGAATTGTAAAACGGTTGGATCTCTTTACCTGGATTTATACACACACACACACACACACACACATATATATATATATATATATATATATATATATATATATATATATATATATATTTATATATATATTCATTTGCAAAAGAGTTATTACGCGACCTAGTTTTCTACCATGTCGTGTTTCAGGGGATTTGCAATAATTTTACCTTTGCATATTTTTTTTTGCTTTTTTTTATTTTTTTATTTTTTTTAAGAACGCTCACGTAACAGTGATTTTTTAGAAAGCTCATGTAACGTGGAATTTTTGAACGCGCAATTTTTTTAATTACAAAAAATTATCACGTTTTTATCCATGGTTGTATGAACCTAATAGGTATTTTATGGCATGGTTACACTTAATCATAATTTCAGTTTTTTATTCAATAATACATTTTTGTTTAGGAATAGCATAATCGCTAAGTTTTCTTCCTGGTACAGTCTACATATTTTGCCACCGTTGTAAGGCTTGGTTGTTTTCTCTATACTCCACGTTTTATCTGGATCTTCACCGTATTTTAATTTCAATTGTCCACATGTGGCTAGCCAATTTTGTACAATTTTTAAGTTTTCTATTTTAAATATAGACCTGTGTCTTTGGTTGATCCCAAACATATTTTGTTTTGATCATTTAAGTCATGTATTTTTGCTTTGTATATATATACACACGCAGAAAGAAAGAAAAATACTGGATTTTAAAATTAAATACACACAAGCTAGGGTTAAATAGGGACTTAGGTGCTTTGAATCATTACAAATACTTCAATAACTAAACTTTTTTAGATACATTCAAAAAATGTTTTATCCAAAACAAATTTACAAGTATTATTAAAGATAGGTTTACGTTTACAATCATAATTTTTAAAAAAATCTGTCGCTTTCAACGTCACTTGTTGTAAAAACAAAAACTCTCTCCACAAACGCGTCACGTGATGTAAACAAACGTGTCACGTGATGTAAACAGACTCTTCACAGACGCTCTCTCGAAATCTCGCGAAATACGTTACTAATTCAAATTTTAAAATCATTTGTTTCTGATGAAGGACCGAGGGCGGTCTGAAATATAAAATATAGTAGAAATAAACAAATACTGTCAAAAAACACATTTTTAAACTCAAAACATTTTAATATTCTTTCCTATATATATATATATATATATATATATATATATATATATATATACGTGTGTGTGTGTTGAAAAGGAGAGAGAGTGAGAGAGAGTGAGAGAGACAAAGAGAGAAAGACGTAACAAACTGAAAAGCGTGAAACAAAAATTTTAATGGGTGAAAAATAAAAAAAACAATCACATTATTGCTTTAACAAATTTTTACTCTAGTTGCATAGGAAAACAAAATGGGGATAATGTGACAGCAAGTCTCTCAAATAAACCATCATTCTCTTATCCATTCTAAATTATTTTACTAAAATTCTCGCACGGATAAGTTTTATAATTACTCGAATTATTAATATTATTGTTCTTGTTGTTGTTGTCGCTGCTGCTGTTGTTGTTTTGCCCTTTTTATGTGTCGTATAAGTTGACCCGCAAGTCTAAGTCAGTTATTTCAAGAGACAACTAGTTTTTTTTTTTGCATCAGAACATGCAAACAGGTGAGGTATCATGCAATCAGAGAGAAAAAAAATAATGTAATTGTGTTTGCAGCACAAAAAATCTACCCAAGATATGAGAATTATCTAAGACCAGACGTAAAGAATGATTTTAAGCATATTACATTGTAAGTGCTTTTCTGAGTATAAGAGCGGAGATCATAAGTATTCTTTTTACTCGTTCCTAGTGTTCCTATTATTACTGGAACAGCGCTTGGGTTTAAATGTAATATTCTTGCAGTTTCTATTTCGAGGTTCTAAAATTTTCTAAAACTTTTCAATCTTTTTATTTTTATTTCAGATAGTGTTTCCCTGGGATTTACGTAATGCGCGTTTCTGTAATCTTTTTAATAAGTAATCCTATTGTTATTGGAATATTCGCCGTGTTTTAACTCGACATGCTTGCAGGTTCTGTTTCTTATATTTTAAAAATTTTCTTTTGATGAGATATTTTTACCAAACAAGACCATGTCTATGAAACAACATTTACAATTTTTTATGATTTTGTTTATTATTATTATTATGTCATTTTTCATCATATTTCGATTTCTGCTATGGTCTCACTACCAACCAAGTCTGCGGGGTGACCTAAGGCAGGTAGTGGCGTGTTGTTATGGCTCCATTTCATGTTTTTCTATCTTCCCTATCATCCCTAGCATTACATAGATAAAGTTCTCCTTAGTGTGTGGGCTGTACTTAATAAGACAATTTTTTGTATATCTCTTAAGCTTGGGTTTCCAGGGATTCTTTCAATGTGTTGCTTTGTTCCATTTTTTATCATTCCAAGTGCACCTACTATCACTGGCACAACTCTTGTTTTCAATTTCCACATTTTTTCTATTTCAATTTCCAGGTCTTTATTATTATGTCATTTTTCATCATATTTCGATTTCTGCTTTGGTCTCACTACCAACCAAGTCTGCGGGGAGACCTAAGGCAGGTAGTGGCGTGTTATGACTCCATTTCATGTTTTTCTATCTTCCCTATCATCCCCAGCATTACATAGATAACGTTTTCCTTAGTGTGTGGGATTATTATTATTATTATTATTATTATTATTATTATTATTATTATTATTATTTCCTTGGATCTCTGTTGTCTACACATTTTCTTTCGTGTCCCCACCAGAGACCTATGACAGAAATGATTTCATGACATTTTCCACAGATCATTTTTTGTAAAAAACGAAACAAAATCAAGCAGAGATCACACATATTTTACATTTCGTCGTAAGATGTGGATTGTACTTGTGAGTAGAATTTTAGTATTTTTTTAAGGTATTAACTACCAGGATAAGTCTATCGGAAGCTTTTCTCACCAATTCAGCTATAACTGGAATTGTTAATGTCCTCATACGCCATAGTTTTAAGATTTCATTTTCAAGATCCTTGTATTTTGATAGGTTTTTGAAAATCTTCAAAAATACATTACGATCTGCAGGAACTGCCATATCAATAAAAGGACACATTCTGTTTTTGTTGTCTCTGATCACAAAGTCTGAGCGATTAGGTTTGGTTGTTCTGTCTGTGTGTATTGTAAAGTCCCATAAAATTGTTACAGGTTCAATCTCTGTATCCGGGTCTGGATGGTGTTCATATCAATTTATTGTAGTTTCCTTTCCTCAAAAGCTGCAGATTTTCCAATGCAGATATTCGTTCAATCTGACATATATTAGGTGCCAATTCCGTGCAACCTGATACAAGATGGTCAATAGTTTCTGTATATTTATTATTATTATTATATCATTTTTCATCATAATTTTATTTCTGATATGGTCGCTACCTACCAAGTCTGCGGAAAGACTTAAGGCAGGTCATGGCTTGTTGTTATGGCTCCATTTTATATTTTTTCTCTCTCTCATAACATCACTAGCGTTACATAGAACAAGTGTGTGTTGGCTGTACTTAAGAAGACAAATTTTTGTATATCTCTTAAACTGGGGTTTCCAGAGATTCTTTCAATGTGTTGTTTTGTTCCATTTTTTATCATTTCAAGTGCCCCAATCATCACCGGTACTATTCTAGTTTTCAATTTTCATATTTTTATTATTTCAATTTCCAGGTCTTTATATTTTGACAGTTTTTCGAATTCCTTGGTTTCTTTATTATTCCTCACGCTATCTCCTATTTATGAGCAAAAGACAGTACAACGAAGAAAGAAATGTAATTTTAAGTAAGAAAGATGACACACACACACACACACACACACACACACACATATATATATATATATATATATATATATATATATAGTAACAGGAAGAAATACAAGGGTGAAAAGAGGACGAAAAGAGTGAAACAGAAGCATTTTAATGGATCTAAAATGGGATGTAACACCCTATTACATTTCATTTTTATTCCATGCAAACACTACCGAAAAGAATTTTGAGAGTTAATGAAAAAAAAAAAAAAGAAATATACAAAGAGAAAGAAAATTAGATCAAATAAGAAGAGAAAGAAAAAGAAGAGAAAGAATGAATGAGGAAGAAAATATTGTGTGGATGAAAGAAAAAGTGTAAGGAGAAAGTGGTGAGAAATGAAGAAAAGCGCGTGAAAGAAAATTGCGTGTAGCACCGAAAAAGAGGAAGAAGAGCGAGAAAGAGAGAAGGATGTGAAGATGAGGAACGGGGAAAGAGAAAACATTTAGGAGTGAAAGAAAAAGGGAAAGAGTAAAAAGAGGGAGTGAAAAGGAAGAAAGACAAAAGATTCTGAAAGAAAATTAATAAAAGGAATGAGAAAAAGAGAAAAGGAGAAAAAATATACGCGTAAAAGAATGGGGAAGACAAAGAGAAAAATAATCGAAATTGAGAAAGACAAGGAAAAACAAGAAAAGTAAGAGAGGGTGAGAGAATAAGAGGTTGTGAGCATAAAAAATACAGATAAAAGAAGGCAAATAAAAGTGTGCATATGAGAGAGAGAGAGAGAGAGAGAGAGAGAGAGAGAGAGAGAGAGAGTGGAAGAAGACAAAATAAAGCAAAAATAAAACAGAGATAAAAGAAAAGTTGTGAGTGTTCATAACTGTTGCTGTACTTGTGGGTCGTAGTTGTCTAGGAGGTGTGGGATGGCCGGGGAAAAATTGTTGGGTGATGGCCCACCCGTCGCCACCAGTAAACAGAAATAACCGGTCTGGCCCTATATTTAGTCCCTGGTGAGTGCTTCCTGCCTTCAACAGTGTACCGTTGCGCCTAATAATAAAACCTAGAGGAAAACCATGCCGGCATGCGTCACGATGGCAGGAACGGACTTCTTCTCACCCATAACGCTACCACATCACTACTTTCCTCCGCGCCTTTTCCTCTTACTCCTCACTCACTCCTCTGATAGACCTCCACATCTCACCATCAGATTGTCCGGCCTGGACTACCTGGTATTGTTTTCTCGCCTATACACTTTTATAGATCTACACACGTATAGAAAACAAAGGTGTACTTTAGCGGGCACATTGATGTTCTAATGCGTGTTTTAAATGTTGAGAGATATCCGTGACCTAATCATCTGTAAATTTCTAGTCGTGTAGCCGACCCCACCACGTAATGCACGAAAAATAAGCCATTCTCACTGCTAAGTTGAATCCTCACATAATTATGGCTTTTACTTAACATGCTCAATTATTTTCAATGTGTACTTAGATTTTGTATATAGTGGAAGAAGTCGAAATCAAACTGAGATCGAATTGAGGCAATGGTTTTAAATCCATGCGGATTTTCATGGTAATCTTCATAAGTCGAGAGATAGCAGATCACATTTTGTCTCATCTTTGCAAAGCGGGTGAAACAGGATGAACAGTGGACATTTATAGGAAGCTGTGCGAGATGACGTAATGCTCGACCGAAATATAAAATCTGTGATCATTGTTCGAATTCCATCTGACGCAGCTACTCACCGTTTCATCTTTACATGATGCGAAAGGCATGAACTCACATCCAACAGCCAAACATTTTAATACAAAATCTCATCTTTGTAGACAAAATAGACGATGATCTTGAAAATGTCTGTTTCGCTCTTTCTTTTTCTTTTTCCTCTTCCTCTTTTTCTTTTTTCTTTTTAGTTCTCTTTCTTACTTCTCTCTTACTCTTTCTTTTTCTTTCTGTGTATCCACACTATTCCTTTCTTTTTTCTCTTCTTTCTCTCTTTGTTAGTTCTTTTTCCTCTTTTTCTTTTATACACACAATTGCATTTTCCTTCTTCTTTCTCTCTTTCTCTTTCTCCTTCTTTCTCTTTTTTTTATTTGTACACCTTTTCTTTCCCTCGTTCTCTTCTTTCTCCCTTCCATTTTTTCCTGTTTCTTTGCGCCGCACAAATTTCTTTATATTCTCCTTTTTCTTCTTTCTCTCTTTCTTTGTTTTCTTCTTCTTTCTCTCTTTCTTTGTTTTTTCTTCTTTCTCTCTTTCTTTATTTTTTCTTCTTTCGCTTTTATCTTCAAAATTTCATTTTCCTTTTATGTTCTCTCTTTTTCCTTTGTCCTCTTTTTCTTTTACTCAGATAACTTCCTTTTTTTTCTTTTTTTCTCTTTAAAATCTTCAGATGTGCGTTGTGGTGCGCTGGCTATCAGCTCGAAACGAAAAATCGGAGATCCGAGTTCGAATTCCAGTTGAATTTGTTGCATTCACTTACGCGTAAATGCTATTGGAAAATATATTAATCCGTCTCGTTCCCCCAGTTATGGGTCAAATAACAGGACGGATTGGGTTCTATAGTATAGTCTTGGTTAGTAACCAGTTTACCGTAGAAAGTACTGCCATCCTACTAAGGGAAAATCTTCTACCCAGTCATGTTTCTTTCAACATATGATCACTTAAACGTGAATCACGTACGGCACTTAACTAACTGACTTTAAAATCTTATTTACTCATCTTTCTTCCAGATGGCTAATTTTTTTTTTTTTTTTACTCTTCCTCGTTTTCCTTTAACCACATGTTTTATTTTCTCTTTCTATTGCCCATTTCTATCTCCTCTTTGTTTAGCTTACTTTCTCAGACAGACGCACACATTGGCAGAGTAGGCTTCTGGTGGCCTAACGATTAACCTCGACTGAAAAAAAGAACGCGTTCAGATTCCAGGTGAACCTGCTTGTTCACTTTTTCTTTTTAAAGAAATGAACGGATAAATCTCTCTTCGTGCTCTGTTCAAAACACTAAATTGATCAACTCTCGTCACAGGAGAATCTCATACTCCCATTTGTTTACGGAAAATAAATCAGTCGTGTTAGAGATTACTATATATCAGGAAAAATATGACTATCTCTTGTAAATCGGAGAGATGCGCAACCCTCAAATACTTGACTTGAAATTGCAGAAATTATGACGACAGTTGCATTTATTACACTAACAATCTTATGATATCTGATACCCTTGTATATATTCATATTAATGATATACCCTTGTATATATTCATATTAATGATATACCCTTGTATATATTCATATTAATGATATACCCTTGTATATATTCATATTAATGATATACCCTTGTATATATTCATATTAATGATATACCCTTGTATATATTCATATTAATGATATACCCTTGTATATATTCATATTAATGATATACCCTTGTATATATTCATATTAATGATTATTATACCCTTGTATATATTCATATTAATGATATACCCTTGTATATATTCATATTAATGATATACCCTTGTATATATTCATATTAATGATATACCCTTGTATATATTCATATTAATGATATACCCTTGTATATATTCATATTAATGATATACCCTTGTATATATTCATATTAATGATATACCCTTGTATATATTCATATTAATGATATACCCTTGTATATATTCATATTAATGATATACCCTTGTATATATTCATATTAATGATATACCCTTGTATATATTCATATTAATGATATTGTATATTCAGTGACATTTATAGTTGTTTTACTTCAGGTAAGAGTAACTTCACGGATTTTCACTTTTCTATTTAATTCAGGAATTATTATTCTTATTTTTACTTAATCCTTAATTTTGCATCATTTCGACTGTTGTCTTCATCATTATTATCACGACATTTCGGTCTTCATTAGGTGACATACGTTGAAATTTTGAACCGAACCCGTTTTCTAGTCCACGGAGGTAGATTGTTCTAATTCCACATGTCATGTCCTTTTTTTATATCTCGGTTGCAGTTAATATTATTTAGTAGTTCAGCTTTCAAAATTTTTGTTCCATCTGCTGTGGCCAGGGATTGAACTCACAATTCTTTGGGTTAAGTCACTCTAGATTACTCAACGCTTTTATGCACTGAGATATGTGTCGTTGGTAATCAACATATATCAACTGAAGATGCTCGGTGTGTATAATGGCCCAAATATCGTAAAAATATGAATAAAGTTGAGAACAACAGTCCCTATGATGTAAGTAGTGCAAATAGATACAAGTCCTCATCTCAAAAAGATAGACAGATGTTAATATTTCAAGTTTTCATGCCAGTGTGTGTAATTAATGATGGTTACCAAAATGACCGAAAGCGTTCGAAAAAAAAATATCTACAATGCTTACATACGTTAATCAGCAACTTAGTTTTATTAATATAGAAAGTTGAATGTTTATAAAATATATATATATATATATATATATATATATATATATATATATATATATATATATATATATATATATATAAAAGAGTGAAAATTGAAGTCAACACTCAGGGGTGACAGAGTGTTTTATGCTAAGCGCAACCATTAGGCCACTGATGCTTCAATTTTCACTCTTTTATATTTACATCCGCTCTATCTCTGATATTCAGCACTTTATCCTATAAATATAGCACACCTTAAAACTATATTTCATCTTATATATATAGTAATTTTAGCTACTGTCACTGGTCTATTTCTTAATACCTAGCACTTTATTTACAAAACCTGCTTGCCACAAAGTTCTTATTCTCTTATTCTCCAGTTCTATACTTATGGATAGTTTTCTTTGTTGAAAACAGTTTCTCTCTCTCTCTCTCTCTCTCTCTCTCTCTCTCTTTCTTCCCCCTCCCTCTCTCCTTCTCGATATATATATATATATATATATATACATATATATATTTGTCATCCATATGCAAGTCTGTTTCACGATATCACACCTCATCAGTGTGTCTAGACATCTACTTCCGGCTGAGATCAAAACTCGACCGATTTGGTGTCAGTCGGAGTCTCTACATCCTAAGTCATAGGCGCATAGAATAAGAGAGAGGGGAAACTTTAGCGTGTGATATATAAGCGGTGTATACACACGCCAGTCACCGGACGAACTCAATTCATTGCCTGAGAGTAACGCGTAAATCGCAGAAGTGGTTCCTGTTTTTTTAAATTTTTCTTACCAGAGAGCTCAATCGTAATGAGAGAATAATATATTTGTCATCCACATATTAGCCTGTTTCACTGTATCACAGCTCATCAGTGTGGCTAGACATCTACTTGCTTGTGGATTGAAACTATATGTATATATATTGGGCGTGTAAAATGATAATATACACGTTAAAAGGTTTGCCGCTTTCTACCGAGTGCCCATAGCTTAGAGGTAGAATCGCCGACTGACGCCACTTTGGTCGGGTTTCAATCCTGGGTAAAAAGCAATATGTTGTCTAATCGTACTGATGAACTGTGATACAGCGGAACAGATCTGTCTGCGGATGATTATATATATATATATATGTATGTTAAAAACAAAAATAGGAGTATTTCCAACCAGAGAAATTGGTATAGGTGCAAAAAGTATAAGAAGCCGTGAACGTTTTGTTTAAAATGTAGATTTATAATTATTATGTCATTTTTCATTATATTTCGATTTCTGCTTTGGTCTCACTACCAACCAAGTCTGCGGGGAGACCTAAGGCAGGTTGTGGCGTGTTGTTATGGCCCCATTTCATGCTTTCCTATCTTCCCTATCATCCCTAGCGTTACATAGATAAAGTTTTCCTTAGTGTGTGGGCTGTACTTAATAAGACAATCTTTTGTATATCTCTTAAGCTGGGGTTTCCAGGGATTCTTTCAATGTGTTTTGTTCCATTTTTTATCATTCCAAGTGCACCTACTATCACTGGCACAACTCTTGTTTTCAATTTCCACATATTTTCTATTTCAATTTCCAGGTCTTTATATTTTGACAGTTTTTCAAATTCCTTGGTTGCTATGTTACAATCCGCTGGACAAGCCATATCAATTAATAGACAAGTTTTCTCTTTCTGGTTTTTAACAATAATGTCTGGCCAGCTTGCTTCAATTTTTCTGTATGTGTAAATGGTGTAATCCCATAGAATGGTTACATCTTCTATTTCTGTAACCGGTGCTGGGTGATGTTCATACCAGTGTTTGCTTACAGATTTTCCATAATGTTTGCACATTGTCCAATGTAAATATTGCCCAACTCTATCGTGGCGATATTTATATTCATTTGGGGCATGCACAGAACAGCCTGAGATTAGGTAGTCTATTGTTTCTTGGTGTTTATCACAAAACCTGCATTTTGGATCCATATTATTATGCATAATATTTGCCTGAAAGTTTCTAGTGAAAAGACTTTGGTCTTGTGCTGCAAGAATAAAGCCTTCAGTTTCAGACTTTAATCCAGATGCACGTAATCATCGATGAGTATTAACTTTGTCAACACTGAATTTATTGGCACGTTCTGGATATTGGCCATGCAGAGGTTTGTCTTACCAGCGCTGTTTCATCTGTTCAAGAGCTTTATATTTGGCTTTCATTTTCATATTTTTTGCCGCAATAGTTGGTTCTTGGCTTCTGTTTTGCTTTTCTACAGAATCTAGTAACTGTAAATCTTGTTTGTATTTACTGCCTTCTTTTATTATTGAAAATTTTTCTTTCTGTTTTCATGTTGTTTGACTAATTGTATCATCCAGTCTTTTGTTGTTTCTATGTATGTTAGTAAGCCAATAGTTGTTGTCTTGTATGACAATTCCAGCTAAATAAAACCTCTTCCACCTTCTTTACGGTCTACATCAGCCTTTGGATTATGCATCTTATGCTTAGAAATAAGCTTTCTTGTTTTAGAATCCATTCGCCTGATGTCGTTTAGAGTTCAGTTTAAGATGTTGAAGCTATATTGGACAACTGGGATTGCAAGGCTATTAATGGCCATAACTCTGTTCTGAGAATTCAATTCAGTTTTTAATATCATTCGTAGCCTTCTATAGTACTCATTACGCACTATTTCTTTCATTTTTATATGGTGAATGTTTTCACTCTCATTTACACCTAGGTATTTATAAGCTTCTTCTGGTTTCAATTCTTTTATTGTTACAGCAGGGTCTAAGCTAATTGAGGATGTTTCTTGTATTGATCCACGTAAAACTGTAGCTTTAGAACATTTATTCAAATTGAATTTCATTCCAGTGTCTTCGCTGAAGCATTTTACAGTTTGCAGAAAACCTTCCAGCTCATTATCATTATCATTCTTAGCATATAACTTTAAGTCATCCATGTAAAATAGATGGCTTATTTTCTTTTGGCCTATTTTATAACCACATTCTGTCTTATTAAGTTGACTGGTTAGTGCTATTAATGATATGCAGAATAGTAATGGAGACAAAGAATCACCTTGAAATATACCTCTTTTGATGTTTATTTCATCAGTCTTATAGGTTCCATTTATATGATTGAAATAAAGGTTTGTTTTCCATATAGACATACACTGTTTGATGAAATTGATGATGACGGGTGATATCTTTTATATATTTAAAGTCTTTATTATTATTTTTTTTCTTTTGTATAACACATTAAGTGTCCCTAATTGTATTTGTATTGCTACACATGTTTCGAGTCCAAAGTTGACTCTCTTCAGGTGAATAAATTTGTGATTTTACATATCGAGATCCGTTTGTCTTTTTGACGGCCGAAAACCCTAGTGATTTTAAATTCAGACCCATTGTAGCAGGGCCAGCCTGCCCAACAAGCAGACTGAGCAACTTAATAGATAAAATATTACAACAGTACACCACAAAAAATAGCTACATCAGAGACAGCATATATTTCCTAAGCTTCATACCCCTAAAAGTAGATCCAAGTACACTCATTTCATGTTAACAGCCTGTGCAGCAACATATTCCATGAACTAGGTACACAGGACATTACATTTTGTTTAAAAAACAATCAGTCATACTTTCCACACGCTTCACAAAAGAATTTATTATACAGAGTTTAGAATTAATGTTAGACAACAATTCATTCCAATTGAACAACCAAAATTCTATTCAAACAACAGGTCAACAGGTACCGCGATGGGGACAAAAATGGCACCAACATATGCAACACTCACACTCGCATATCTAGAAGAAAACTTATACAGTCAAATAAGACACTAATATGGGGAAGACATAAAAACAGAATTTACTAAATCATGGAAGATTGTTTTATCTTTCGGAGATCAACATGGGGAGACATAAATAAACTACACAATCTACTCCAAAACTTAGACCCCAAAATTAAGTTCATGCTAGAATTTAGCTATAATAAAATGCCATTCCTAGACATACACATAAAAACAAAAAAAAACAAAAAACAATTACATCATCACAGACATTTACCATAAACCCGTAAACACCCAACAATACTTACATTTTAAGAGTCACCACCCTAAAAGTTGTCTAAAATCCAACCCCTACTCCCTTGCACGACGAAGTTGCACAATAGTAGCAGACGAAACACTTTGTAAAATATGCCTAGAAGAACTACGAAAAATACTATAACATATTACCCCACTCTACTAATACGTAAAGGTTTCGAAATGGCAGAAGAAATTCCATTAAAATCTCCCCAGAATCAAAAAAATAAAAAGAAGGCATTAAAAAGAAGAAAACTTCTCATTTTACTCCGAATAATCCCATGCGTATTAGCAATATATATATATATATATATATATTAATTCAGATACTTTAATCCAAGCGAAAAAAGCAGGAAGGTAAATTCCAAAAACCCGATCCTAATTAATATTAAAAATTTTATTTTAATATTAAAAAATGATACAGGAAGAGAGCTCCATGTAATAAAATAATACAGAGCAAATATAAATTAAAAAAGGATTAATTCAATGATGTTGAATGACCATTTTGTTATGAAAATCCCTACGGGGGATAACACATCACCTCAGCAACAGAAAAATCCTTTCAGATACTGGAGAAAAATCAGTCTAATTTTCCTTTTTAAATAGATTTGCAAAGAAATTAAAAAAGAAAAGAAAAAAGAAAAGAAAAAAAAGAAAAAGATAAAACAAAATAAAATCAAATAAACAAGGAAAGAAAAAATAGACATCGTCTGGGTTCGCAAAAAAAGGAAAGAGAATTGTAACTTAAAAATTAACAGACGGCCGTGTTGAATTGATTATATATATATATATATATATATATATATAGATAGATAGATAGATAGATAGATAGATAGATAGATAGATAGATATTGATTATATATATTATATATATATATATATAATATATATATATTAGATATATATATTAGATATATATATATATATGTGTGTGAGTGTGTATCATTTTACTCCAATTAAGATGATAATGACACTAATATATATATACATATATTTATTTATTTAATTAAACAGAGTAAGATACTCTAGAAAAATATTTAAATATTCTACAATTTCATGGGTAATATATATTTCGCAGCCAAAAAACTACAGCTCGTCAGACCCGAATGATACAACAGTTAATATTCAAAATCACCCAGAAAAGCATCACATACAGATACGCGCGTGCCCATACTGAGAATAAATATTAGTAACGGTAATCTACAAAAAACTTTTCTCGCTCATTCACAAAAACAAAAGAAAGAAAGAAAAAGAAAAATATAGAAAAATCATAAACGGAAGAAAAAGAAAGTAAAAGAAAAGTAGAGGAGAACGAACAGTATAAGGAAAATCGAAGTTAAAGTTAACGTCTAAGATGGACACCAGCGTATATTGCAATTCGTCTGCTTCTTTAAAAAAACATGACATGGAAATTTAACAATAAATTTAGTTTTAGAGATAATGGGATGTATCTAAGGTATAAACAAAAATGGTAAATCATACTTTGTAATATAAATATAGTCCTAATAATTAAAAACATAAATTAAAAATGTAAAAGAAAATGATAAATAAAATATTAAAAAACAATCTTAAAAATAATCTTGATAATATTAATAAAAATAACAACAATAATGATAATAACTATACAATATATTTTTAAAAATAATAATACTAATACTACTACTAATAATAATAAAAACTAGTAAAGAAGCTAACATACATCAAAAATAAATATACCATATAACACTGAAAAAGAAGAAACAATAAAATTAAAACATATATACATACATACATATACACATGGACATACCCACATATACATATATATATATACCCGCATATTCATACACACACACACACACAAACACACACACACATAAATATATATATATATATATATATATATATATATATATATATATATATATATATACAATATTACAATCAAAAATATTATAAAACCATTACAATAATATAACTATAAACATAATAACTATAAAAAAAGTTTTGAAGGTAAAACGTTTCCAATGGTAAATTACATATTTCTCTCCAAAAGAAACCAAACTTTTTAAGTTGTATTAATATTTTGATCTAGCTAAATTATTTTATACTTACTCTTATGCCTGCATTTAAATATCAATTAGTTTCATTGATTAAGGTGTTTCTTTGGATTTTTGTATTTGATAATAATCAATTTCTCCTCCAGGCATGAATTGCATCTATCCCTGACTTTGTTGAGAGTGTTAGCATATTTTGTTATTCTCCATTTGACCCATGGTGCAAATCCACCATCCTTTATATCCCAGTAGTATTTTAACATGGCTGTATGATGTTTAAAGGGGGCGTAGAAAAACGAGTGTCTGTGATTGTTAAGTCTCTGTTTCCAACTGCCTGCAGATATCCCTATATACACTCTTTTTTTGCTAGTGTCCTCTTCTGGAAAAATAGTGGCTTCATAAACAGCTTTTTCAGAATTACACCTGCCATGAATGGGGCATTTGGTTTTATTGATGCAATTGCAGGAAAGATTATTTTCCAGTGGTTTATTATGGAAATGTTTAAGTACTTAATTATTATGAGAATTAATTATGTTTTGCTTTAATAAGATGCATATTTTTTTTTACTACAAGCGATGAAAAAAGGGGCTGGAAAGTTTAGGTCAGAATTAGGGTTAAATAATTATGGTATACTTAGTTATATTGTATTAAGAACAACTATTAACTATTGCGTGGGTCATTTCTTCTAGTAAAATTATTTTCATTTTTTTAATTATGTTGGAGTATAAGTTATAAATGAAACATTGTAATTTATTAAATTTTAAAGAAAATTATTTTGACTGAGTAAGGTACATAGTGGGACAACACAATACTTAAATAGGTAAATAGTTTTTAACAGCGAGTTTTTTAACTACTTATTGAGATATGTTTATGCTTATTGAGTAATGTTTCTGTTACAATTATGATTAACAAAGAATAGTATATTATAGTACATTGTAGTTAAGAAAACTAATTAAGTATTGTGTGGGTCATTTATTTTAGTGAAATAATTATTAATTTATAAATTATAAATGAAACATTGTAGTTTTTTTATAAATTATAATAGAATTATTTTGTCTGGGTAAGATACATTGTGGCAACATACACTATTTAAATGGGCAGATAGCAATCTTTTGCAGCAGACTGAACTTTACGTTGTTTTTTTTTTAAATTAAATTTAGTACTACCTAATGAGTAAAGGGGTTAGAATGTACAGTTTAGAATCAGGATTTTAATAATTATGGTAGACTAAGGTATATCATAGATTATAAAACAAATTAAGTATTGTGTGGGTCATTTATTTTGTGAAATAATTTTAAAGGTATATTGGAGCCTAAGCTATCAATGAAACATTGCAATTAATTAAATTTTAAAGTCTTTTTGTATTTTTTAAAGGGCTGGAGTATTTTTCGGTTGGAATGTGAACTGAATAATTTTAGTATACCAAGGTATATAGTAGTTAAGAAAACCAACTAGTATTTTTGTGGACCTTTTATTTTAGTAAATTAAATTTTAATTTTTAAGTTATATTGGAGCACAAGTTATAAATTAAACATTATGATTAATTAAATTTTAACAAACATATTTTTGATGTCTACATAAAACAAGGATGTGCATTGGATATCGACTCGGAACGAGAAATCGGGGAGCTGAGTTCGAATTCCAGCCGAATTCATTGCATTCACTTGCGCGCAAATACCCTTGGGAAAGGTATTAATCCGTCTCTTCCTTTCGAGACATGATCGCCCAAGCGTGTATCACGTATGGCACTTAACTGACTGACTGACATAAAACTGTCAATTCATCTTTACAGTTCAATAGTTCACCATTTTTAGGGAACCTTAAAATCTGCAGCTTTTCACTCAGGCAGAAAGGACAGATGTAGAATGACTTACAGATTCTTGATTTTTCTAGAATTTTATATTGGAGGTTTTGTTTGTATTCTTTAACTTCCAAAAATACGCAGAAAGGGGTGTTTGGTTTCGGTACATGTTGTTTTTAAAGGAAGTTAAGTGCATATACCAACGTTGTTTAAAAGTGTTCTTAGTAGATCCAATTTAAACTTTTTTAATAGTTGGGTTTTTTTTATGTTCTAATATATTGGTGCACAATAGAATTTTTTTGACACTTATTTTCCAGTGAGCAATTGTTAGGACTTCGAAAATTACATGAGTTTGTATTATTATTGTCTATATTATTTTGATAGTTATTGTTACTTCAGTTTATGGGCTGATTTAAGATATTTTTGTTATGATTTGTAATGATTTTTTCAAGATTATTTGTACAACTATAACTTAACTTAAGGGTATTTTTATTAAAAATTTATTAAGAGGGTTATTAATAGGAAAAGGTTTCTTAATTATTAATAGGAAAAGGTTTCTTAATTAAATTGAAGAACTTCAGCACTAACCATTTGGTTGAAAGCGGGTGTATATCAAATGATTTTTCTACTTTTATTTCTTCCGTTATTGTTATATTTTTATGTATTTGATATACTGGTTTTTGACCAGAGAGCCCATATTTTTCTCTAAAATGATTGCTCGAATATTCAGGCCGTTATAAGAAAATAAATGAATTTACTGTTTAATAAATAAACGCAGCGTCTACCAAAATACGAGTATCTAGTACAAATAACGTTGAAATAATATATATGTATGTGTGTATGTATTAGAAAATTAATTAAATCCGAAATATTTTAAACTTATTTGTTTTAAGGGTTATTTTTCATAAATACTCATAGTTAGATATATGCACAGCATATATTTCATTTATATCTCCAACCTAAATATTCGAAAAATCTACGTAGAACAATGTAACTCGACCTCTCGGGCACGTAGGACCTCCTGAACAAACATGTCAGGTTTAATCTGCTTCTTCTATGTCCATGTCCTTTCAAAACGTAGGCGATCATGGTTCTCCACGTCTCCCTATCCCTGGTGACTCTTAGTATGTTTTCTCCTGGTACACCTCGCAACTCTCGTTCCGTCATCCACCTGATCAGGCCTTGCAAATATGTTATCCACTGCCTTCCTCTGTCTCTTTTTCCTTCTGTCTGGTTTGTCAGTATCAGGTCCTCCAAGCCCTCCTTTCTCATTGCATGTCCCAGGAAATGCAGTTGTCTCATCCTGATACTCACTATAGCCATTCTTTCCAACACCTCATCGTTGTTTGCATGCTCGGTTCACGATATCCGCAGCATCCTTCTGTAGAACCACATTTCTGCTGCTTCAAGTTTTTTCCTCATTTTCGACAATATTGTCCAGCATTCACTTGACATCAAAGATGAAGAACTGACATCACATAACAATCTAGCACTCTTTTCTTTGTTTCTAGTGAAATTTTTCTGTGGGTTAGTACTTTACTCAGCTTCTGGAACTCGTCTTTCGCCATGCCAATTCGCCTTCGGATCTCTGTGACGCACATTTCATCTCCTGTTAAAACACTTCCTAGGTATTTATATGCTTGTACTTGCTTGATTCTGGTATCACCTGCATTTGGCATTTTGGGTTGCTACTTTTGCTTTTTTTTTTAAGTTTATTTGTAGTCCATTTTTGTCACTCACCACAGCTACCTTCTGTAGGAGGTCTTGCAGTTTTTTTCCGTGTCTGCAATCTGCACTGTATCATCTGCATACCTTATGTTATTCAAGTTGTGGTCTCCAATAACAAATCCTGGCGTAGCATCTAGAGTCCTCAAAATATTGTCTCTGTACAAGATAAACAGAAAAATGTTATTCTTTGCTATTAATAACCCTCTAAATAAATTTTAAATAAAAATACCCTTAAAACAGAACGGGTATGTATTTTTTAATCATTTCACCCCAACCAAGGCATTCCACTGCCACTGTTACATAGGAGCAAGTGATGAGAAAGAGGGTTTAGTTATAGGGAGTGTCAGGAGGAGGGTAATAAACGGATGAGGATACCGAGGATGAGGATGGAGCAAATGGAAAAAAGAGCTTGAGAAAATGGATGCGAGTTAGTGATATAGGAGATGGCTATTGACCTTACATTTAAATTCCTGGAGATTGTAGCTGTCGGGGAAGCAATTATATTGAAGGGAATTCCACAGGCGGGAAGTGCGAGAAAAGAAGCAATTAGAGTAGAAACTGCAGTTACATTTTATCTGTTTCACTGTAACATACTAGTTGCGAATTAGTATCTCGTGCAAATTTATACCTAGGAGGCACCAGTGATCTAAGTTCAACGGAGCAGAAGCCGTGAAAGTATTTATAGAAGAGACACAGGGAAGCCACATCACGCCGGTGAGAGAGTAACTGCAGCCGGGCTGCCAAGTCGGTATCGATCACATTACAGATTCTCCGTTGGATTTTGTCAAAAACCCTGAGGTGAATAGCAGGGACACCCAACCAAATGTGGCAGCAGTATTCAATACACGGGCGGATAGTAGATTTATATATGTGCAGGATGGACTCAGACGGGAAAAAACTTCCTGGCCCTGCACAGAGAACCGACTTTCATAATTTCAAGAAATAGTAAAAGTTACGTGTTCAAAAGCACTATTTGGACATCATTTGATCAGGACGTCCTGCGTGGCCTAGAGGTTAAGGCAAGTAAGATATTATGATGTTTACATTTATGGGTCGCATGTTTGAGTCTTGCCGAATGATGCATATTTTTCTTGAAAGATTTCTCGAGTATTCAGGCTGGTAGATGTAAATAAAGAAATATTCTTTTTAATAAATAAATAAATAAGAGCATCTCATCAAATGAGAATCCATTAAAAATAACGTTTAAACCAATTAAATACAGTGGAACCTGTCGTATGCGACCACCCCTACTGCCATCAAAAATACGACAGGTGGTCGACCAATAAAGGCTCATAGTCATGACCTATTTACGCCAGGAACGTATATTCTACTCATCAGAATGTAAATATTAGAATGTTACCATGTAATCTGGTAATAAATAAATGAGAACATAAGAAAATGGCCTAACTTTAAAGAAATTTATTCAGCATAATTCAATTTAAAATTTAAAAAAACCTATTTTTACAACGGTCATCAAGATACCAAAGTATATATTCACAAAAAATATTTATTAAGTGGACTTAAAAAAAAGTCAGTTATTGCTTTCCTTTTCGTGCCTGGACCAGTACTAGTCATTTCTTATAAAATATGTAGGGTGGAAAAATTCGCCACGTATACTTAGAAGTGAGTGATAGCAAAAGAGAATCTGCGATAATACATGAAAAAAAATATACAAAAAACTGACAGCGGTCGTGCGTGGGGGTAGAGAAACAGAGAGAGAGATAAATAGATATACCCAGGTAGAAATAGAGTAGATAGATATACAAAAGAAAAAAATAAAATAAAATAAAGAAGCGAAAGAGATAGACATTTGAGAAGGGGACATAATTGTGATTTTCCAATCCCTAAATTTATCCAAGTCAGTACAGAGACTGCAATAAATCCCTTGAACATGTCAAATACAATACATGTTGTACAAAACAGCCGATGATTGACCATGGGATGAACTCAAGCAATGTACATTTCAACAAGAAATAACAGCTTGATACAACATTACAATAACAAAACAATGTGGAAGTGTTCTTGGCTTAAATCAAATCAAAATGAAATATATTACTCATTTAGTTTCTCCTAATTTAGAAGTTCGCAGTATACGACCAAAATGGATTTTTTTAAAAAGCGGTCGCTTGATCAGTGATTTTCACTCGTTGATGTTAGTCGGTGGTCGCGTTCTGGAGGTGGTCGCTCACTAAGGGTCAATTAACATTAGCAAAACACACACACACACACATGCTCAAACATACTTACAGGTACACCCCCGTACGTACACAGACACACACTCACTACAATTAACGGCAGCAGTATCATCGAAGAATGACCATTCGTTGAAAGGCACGGTCCATTACGAACGTGAAAACAAGCTCTTCTACTATTCTGAAGATGAGATTTTGATCTCGAAATATTAATGAATAATAAATAGGTAATATCCAAAACTTTCTTTAGCTTTCTTTATTTTACCAAACGCATTGTGATAGCCATAAAGACCTAACCATACAATTAAATATGTGTGTGTGTGTGTGTGTGTGTGCGTGTGAGAGAGAGAGAGAGAGAGAGAGAGAGAGAGAGAGAGAGAGAAAGAAAGAGATGACTTCCACCTCGATATCAAATATGACAATCGCAGGACATTTTATTAGGTACCTCCACACATTTTTTATACCTAAGTTTTAAATTGGATTTTTTAAAATAAAAAAAATAGTTTGGAAGCTTTAATTCTAAACTTTTTTTTAAATTTAAAAATTGCTTTGGACCGTTTTTGAGCGATCGATACATTTGTAAACAAATGTTAATTCTCGGTTTTAAAAATCTTGCAAAAATACGATATGCATCTTTGACACTTTTTTTTTTCGAAAATTAGGAAATTTAAAGTTAAATTAATGTGATGTAATCTGATGAAACATATATTACTTTTTTATAGCATGAAATTTAGAATAAAAGTATTTCTTAATCACGAAGCTCTGATCTTTCTGACACTTGAAGTAGGTGATGACATACCTGTCAACAATCGTTTCGTACATCTAGCTAAGTATTGTCGACCAGAATTTACATAAATTTATGAAACATAAGTAAACGTCTCTTATAACTTTCCATAGTTAAAAACGTGAAAGTTAGCATAAAAACAAAGTAAAAATTATTTTCAAAATCTTAATGATAAATGAATTGTATTAATCTTTTTAATTTTTGATTTGTAAATTTAGTCTTTACTTAATAAATTAATAACAGAAGACACGGAGAGACTGGAAGAAATTTAAATGATGTTTGAAACTTTATAAAACATCATAATTAGCAAAGAAAAAAGAAATGATTCTTATAAAAATTCATTATTCATCGAAAAAGAAATTTTCTTCAGAATATATCCTTCATATACATTATTTATAAAATCAATTAAAATTTTATCTAAATTAAAAATAGCGTAGTTTTAATGCATTTTCTAATTTTCCTATTCGGAACAGATATTAGGAAAACTGGCTCCTTGTAAGTAAATTAGATGATTTACATTCCACAAGGGGTGCTGCATTTAACTAATAAAACAAGATTTGTGATCAGTATTGGATTTCTAGAAATTTCATGAAATTGATTAGAGTTGAGGGTAACAGATGTAAAAATTATATATCTTTTACCAAGATTTTCAAAAAGTAATAATTACGTAAAAACTTCATTGATGTATGAATGAGTCCTGAAAGTTTCATTAAACTGAGACAATTATTTGATTTTTGCAAGAATTTAGAAATTAATGTATCATTCCACTCCCAAAAAATGAGTTACGTAATATTACGATTGTCATAGTAGTAACCTCTAGTAAATACCGGGTGAATTACTAACGAAAAAATAAGGAACTAAAATTTTCAAGGATTTTAAAAATAATAAAAAAAAAACTTTCATTTTTCCCCTTAATAAACATTTTGACGTTAAAGTTTTATTTTTATTAAGTTTGAACCCTTTTAACATCATGCTATGCTGCTTTATATGTTTCATGATATATATATATATATATATATATATATATATATATATATATTTATTGGGTACCTCCACTCTTTTTCGATAACTAACTTTTAAATTGAATTTTTAAAAATAGCAGTTTTCTTGAAACTTTTATTTTAGCTTTAATTGAAAGCTAAATGATTAAATTTACTATTTTCCGTAAGCAAAATACTCCAGTGTATTTAAGACAGAAATTATATTGATTGGAATCTATAATTTTGAGATTTTTCAAAATTTGAAAATTTTTTCGTCCATTTTTCAGCGATTGACACATTTGTAAATAAAAATTAATTCTCGGTTTTAAAAATGTTGCTAAAATAATATACACATCCAAATTAATATGACATAAACAACTATTACTTAATCATATCATGAAATTTAAACTAAAACCATTTCTTAATCATGGTGTGTTGATCTTCTTGACCTTTTTCATGTTTTGACATTTGAAGACTGCCAGATACGAGATAAAGTAAGTGTATATAGTGATCCCACCTGCCATAATTGCCCAAATGTTTTTCATGTAAGGGGAAGAAACTGCAAGACAAATGACCAGAATTTACCATACAAAGAAAATTCAAATGCACAAATTTTTTTAATTATTTTAAAAATGCGATGACTCAATGATTTGTATTAACTTTACAATTTTCGATTAGTAAATATGGTCTTCACTTAAAAACTTAATAACCTAAATTCTACAATTGTTTGAAATATTTAAAAAATATTTTTGAAACTTTATAAATTACTATAATTACAAAAGAAAACAATACTTTCAAAATATCATTAATAATCGAACTTTTGTTCTTTCGTCTACAATGTCTTTAAAGTATATAGTATATTAAAGCAATTAAAAGCTTATCTAATTAAGCAATTTCATAGTTTAATTGCATTTTTTTATTTTACTGCTGGGAGCATTTTTTTTAGAAAAAGAGTCAAATGATTGAAAAAAAAATAGATGATTTCCATTCCCTAGTGAGTCCTGCATTTAACTAATAAAATCAATTTTGACAACAAAATTTAATTTCTTGCAAAAATCAACTAATTGTGTGATTTTAATGAAACTTTCAGGACTTATTCACAAATGAATGAAATTATTTATGCAATTGTTATTTTTATCAAACCTTGACAAAAATTTTTTTCGTCTGTTACCCCACTCCAATTAATTGCATAAAACTTCTAGAAATACATTATCTATACCAATTTTCTCTTTATCAGTTAAATGTAGAACTCATTAAGAAATGTAAATCATGTAGTTTTTTTTATTTACGAGACCACTTTTCCCAAAATCTATTCCGAATATTAAAATAGAAAATGCATAAAAATGTAGCTAAACCTTTAATTGATTTTATAAATAATATAATTTTAGGATATCATATTCTGAACAAGAAAAAATTTCGATGAATAATGAGTTTTTAAAAAAATTATTTTCATTTTTTTCTTTGCTAATTAAAAAATGAATGCATGGTCATCAGCAAAAACAGCAACCCAAAATGCCAAATACAGGTGGAGGGTACCAGAATCAAGCAAGTACAAAAATTTAAATACCTAGGAAGTGTTCTAACAGGAGATGGAAAGTGCGACACAGAGATCCGAAGGTGAATTGGCATGGCAAAGGACGAGTTCCAGAAGCTGAGTAAAGTACGAACACACAGGAAAATTTCACTAGAAACATAGAAAAGAGGCTGGATTGCTATGTGATGTCAGTTCTTCAATACAGTAGTGAATGTTGGACAATATTATCGAAGGTGGGGGAAAAACTTGCAGTGGAAATGTGGTTCTACAAAAGGATGCTGCGGATATCAGGAAGAGACAGCTAAAGTTCCTGGAACATGCAATGAGAAAGGAGGGCTTGGAGAACATGATACTGACAGGCTGGATAGATGGAAAAAGAGACAGAGAAAGGCAGCGAATAACATATTTGAAGGGCCTGAGCAGGTAGGTGAGGGAACGAGTGTTGCGTGGTGTAACAGGAGAAAACGTACTAAGAGCCACCAGGAATAGGAAGACGTGGAAAGCCATGATCGCTTACGTCCTGAGAGTACAGGGCAAATAGAAGAAGAAGAAGAAGAAGAAGAAGAAGAAGAAGAAGAAGAAGAAATATAGAAAGTTGTTTGCTTAGCGAGAAAAGAAAAAGCAGTGAATTAATTGTCTTCCTGTTCTATTCCCTTTGATCAGTGCTCATGAAAATAAAGTAAGTGTAAAGAAGTCAAAGAGAGAGATACACTTAGAGAAAATCAGAATTTCAGTTGCATTCCACCCAGCCGTATTCAACCGTATTATTGCTCTCAACTTATTTTCTGAAGCGCTGATGTTTTTATTACCTTGGCGGTTACGATCAAAGTCTTTCCTATTCAAAGTACTTAAAGATTTCTTTACATTGACGAGAAGTTATTATTGCTGATTCTCGTTTATTTCGTACGATTATTCAGTACTAAAGAGTAAATACGAAACGTATGGCGACACTAATGTCACATCAAAAGTTACTTCTTTTACTGCTTTTAAAAAATTAACCAAAGAAGAGCGTTCTTGAACGGTCTAAAATCTGGATTCAATGATCATTACCCAGGCTTTCCCTTGTGACCAGTCCACACTTCAACCAAAAAAGAAGTAATCTGCAAAGTTCCATTTTTTGTGATTAGAAAGTCAAAGATTTTATCCATTTATTTATTCTAATGATTTCAAATTTAATTTCAAATATTTAAAATTATTTTTTTAAGAAGTCATGTAAAAAGTTACAATAGCACCTATTTTGTTAGAATAAAAATATGATGGTGTTACTATAGCGTGAGGTTTACCCTAGTGGCGGGCTTAGCGACATCGAGGCCCCATCACCGCAGAATGCGCCTTGCGGCCCCTTTACCCGTACAATGCAACTTGTGCATCCCCCCCCCCCAGAACATACTGAACCCACAATAAATGCTACTTTAAACAAAATAACAAACTCTCTAGGCGCAGATATTCCGTGATCACGAAAAAAAAATCGCGGAATTGGCGTTTTGGAGTTAAACATTACGAACGTTTTCAAAACGTTTAGCTACTGTTTGGTAATTTCCTAGCTATTTTTATAGCCATTTCAGTGTGTATGTTGAAACAGATATCTATAATCTATTTCTCACTCCATTTTTTAAAAAATTACAAATGATTTGCGGCCATCTTCGGGGCCCGAAAGATTATATATATATAAATGGAGAGAGCGAGACGTGTTGGTAGATGTCTATTTCAACACAAAAGTATGATGATAATTTTCTAGTTAATCCTAAGAATTATTTTGTTAATTGTTTTTCACTACAATTGATCTGCGGAGCCAAGGAGCCTTGCGGCTTCCCGGGGCCTTACAGCCCCTAGGGAACTTGCGCACCCTCACACAATTACCGGGTCTGAGGGAGCCCTAAGCACTGTTCTGGTTTTACCACAATATACTACCCAGGTGAGTGGATATCGACTCGGAACAAGAAATCAGAGAGCCGAGTTCGAATTCCAGTTGAATTCATTACATTCACTTACGCGCAAATACCCCTGGGAAAGGTATTAATCCGTCTATTCCTTCCAGTTATGGCTTAAATAACAGGACAGATTGTGTTCTATAGCCTTGGTCGGCAATCGGTCTACCGCAGAAAGCAATGGCAACCTACTGCGGGATAATCTTCTGCCCAGTCAGTCATGTCTCTTTCTAGACATCATCGCCCAAGCGTGTATCACGTATGGCACTTAACTGACTACCCAGGTCTGTTTAAGTGTAGCGCGGAGGCCTACGGTGCCACTCCCCTAATGTAGTCATTACGTGGATCCAGCAACATGAGTGTACACTCAAGCAATTGAGCGATCGTGGTTGAATGCTGAAACGATGATTCAAAAGAAAATGCTTGGTGTTGGTAGTCAGCTGTTCCAAGTCAGATCTTGATCATTTTAGCTGGAAGATAAAGAGAAAAATTTCCAATGATCTATTCATGCGATTCCTAGGAAATATACGAAATGTTTATCACTAAAATAAATATATGTATTTGATAGCGTGCATATTTTTACCTTTCTACCTTTAACATAAATATAAATAGTATAGAATTATATAAATATTAATATAAGGTTTAAATAAATATGTATACACATACAATACTATATTGTTTTACAATGCTGCGGTGGACCTCACGTTATAGTCGAAACGGAATGTAGACCTCACGCTGTATTGAGGTAGTCCTCTGGGTATAGTAGCACAATACGATTAATTTAAAACATTATCTAGAAGTCTCTAAAATTTGATAAAAAATCAGCTTACATAAAGAAAAATTACCCCAAAATTAGTGATACTTTTATCGTCAAAATCTTTATATAACTATTTAGAGCAAAGCCTACATATTTTAATAGGAGTAGATAGGTTCTCCTGTCTCCTGATTCGTAATTTTTCTTTTTCTCTTGATAAGAGATAGGGGCTGATCCTTGGTCTCTAGTTTAGAAAGGGAATCCTGTCTTCTTTCCTCTCTTCTTCTCAGGTCTTTATAGTGGTGCCCGTCAAGTGTTTTTTGTGATGTGCATGGATTTTGATAACGTCTCTTCATACAGAGGTTACCTGGTTGGCATTTTACTGGTTCCTGCTTCTGATTGGTAATTAGGAGCCCAAAATCATGCGTCGAGAGAGTGCTCTGATCAACAACCGCATAATACCGGGGTTTTCACAGTAGTATGTCGCACATGGATGGGCGTCTCTGCAAGTGTCTCCGGTGGGCAACCCTGAGGCCATACTACAGACTGGGGCAGTTTCCTTCCAATATATGTTGTATTTGACGAGCGAGTGTTACTGCTACTCCGGGTCTATTCTTATCTAGATTCTCATTATAACTATAAACAAACAAACGAATAAAACTAAACCAGCCAAACAAAAACATCTGAGCCACTCAACATTTTCTTCTCCAACATCCGTGGTATTCGTAACAACCTGTGCAGTGAGGAACAGTTCCTCCACGAAAGTTCCCCTGGCATTTCTAGCTTTCTGCAAAATTAATCTTAACTCTAGTAATCCCACCCTCTTATTTCTCGATCCCCGGGTACCATCCTTACTTTAGCTTCTAGATACTTTCGGATGAACGTGGGCGTCGCTAAAGGCGCTATACTAGGTCCTAAATTTTTTCTGATCTTCATCAATGATCTTCTTGTTGTAATCCCAAGTAGGTATCTATGAAGATGACACCAGCATTTATACCCGTCTCAATAGCTGAGACTCTCAAGGCTCTATTCTAGGTTTTATTTAATCATTTCACACCGAGCAAGGCAGAAATGCCACTGATGAGCGGGGGGCTACATAACTATAAAAAGATTAATTAGAAAAGAGTGAGGAGTACAAACTAGTTAGACAGGAGCAATAGAAAGCTGAGAATGCAGGTGCGATGACAGATACATAGGTTGAGAGAAAGGGAAGGATATACGGGGTTGGGGAGAGAGCTAGAGTCCAGTGGTTAATAGATGAGTATTGACATTGCATTTAAATTTCTGGAGGTTGTAGCCGTCAGGAAAGCAAGAATATGGGAGCGAGTTCCACAGACGGGAAGTGCAAGAGAAGAAGCTGCAGGAGTAGAATTGTTCTATGCCTTTTCTGATCTTCATCAATGATCTTCCAGATGTAATCCCAAGTAGGTATCTATGAAGATGACACCACCATTTACTCCTAACTCAATAGTAAAACTACCGAGGCTGACAATATAAAGCTGACTGCAGCTTTTGGAAATGATCTCCAATTTGTGATAGACTGGGGTAGAAAATTGATCGTAAGTTCTTTGCCTCTAAAATGAAAATGCTATCTTTTAAATATCACAAAAAATGTTTCCTGTCAGATATCAGAATGTTAATCTCCTGGAGAGCAAAACACTGCGCCTCCTTGGTCTCACTCTCTCAAGTGAATCTATAGCTGAATCAACTACTAGGAGCGTCGGTTCACTAGGTCGGGCCGGAAAGTTTTCCTCGTCAAAATCCATCTTGCACATTTATAAATCCAATATTCGTCTGTCCATTGAATGCTGTTGCCATATCTGGTCTAGTACTCCTGCTATTCATCTCGACGTGTTCGACAAAAACCAAAGAATGATTTGCAAAGTAATCGATCTTGACTAAGCATTCCCATTCCAGTCACTTTCTCACCGACGTAATGTGGCGTCTCTCTGTCTTTTCTACAAATATTTCCATGACAGCTGTTCCGATAACCTTTTTTCCCTGGTTTCCCAACTATATAAATGTGTTATTAGATTGGCACCTAGTTCTCATCCGTTTACCGTTGAAATAGTTAAATGTAACCGACACTTCTACTCTAACAGTTACTTTTCTCGCAATTCACGCCTGTGGAATTTCCTACCCTTTAGTTATTTCTTTGATAGCTACAACTACCAAAAGTTAAATGCAAAGTCAATTCCTTGAATTTCCATCATTTATTTTTTCTTCAACACCCGCTACACACACACGCTCACACACACTCACGCACACACACGCTCTCTCTCTTTTCTCTCTCTCCCTCTCTTTATCTCTTTCTTCCTTTCTTTCTTTTTCTCTCTCCCCCCTCTCTCTCTCCTTCTGTAGCATTTCCGTATTGCTTGTGGTGATACGATAAAAAAAACATATTCTCTATTTTTCTATGTTAACTAAGAAAAACATCTGTGAACGAGACCACAATGTGCTGACCGTGTTTCGAAAATAAAACATTCATATACATGTAGATACATACATAAAACAATCTATATGCTTAGTGAAAAGTATAATAAAATTAATCCTTGATAATAGCTAAAAGTATAGCCGAAAGCGCTTCGGTATATACATTGGAACAATTTTTATATAATCTATCCTTTAGAGAAGAGAAGGTGAAGAAGGCAGATAGATAGATTGTTGCATATATACATTATTTACATAGAGGGAGAAATTAATTGTAGATTAATCTAGATTGACGTGATTAAACGTTAACTCAATTATTTTTCATACTGTTTGAATTATTAACTCTATCTATCTATTCATCCATCCATCCATCTATCTATCTATCTATCTATCTATCTATCTATCTATCTATCTATCTATCTATCTATCTTCGACGGCTACATTATCTATCTATCTATCTATCTATCTATCTATCTATCTATCTATCTATCTTCGACGGCTACATTATCTATCTATCTATCTATCTATCTATCTATCTCAGTCTGTTCATATCTATCTATCTATCTATCTATCTATCTATCTATCTATCTATCTATCTATCTATCTGTCATGTCTATCTATCTATCTATCTATCTATCTATCTATCTATCTATCTATCTCAGTCTGTTCATATCTATCTATCTATCTATCTATCTATCTATCTATCTATCTATCTATCTATTTCTATTTCAGTCTATTCTATCTATCTATCTATCTATCTATCTATCTATCTATCTATCTATCTATCTAATTACACAAACTTGTAGCAATTTTGGACATAAAATTCAAATAAACGTCCAGATATGTGGGCATGGGCTCTCCGAATGTAGAATCCAGAAAATTGCTTGGCCGATTTACGAACCAATGTCGAAAAGAAGAGTATGAAGCGCAATTTTAGACAGAATTAAAAGTCTATTAAACCAGTTCGAATATCGCCAGAAGGCGGGAAGTATTATTTTCTGCAGAAACAATTTGGCTTGGGAAAAGATTTGCCAATAATTTAAGCATTTGCATTTTGCAATTCTCAAAAAAAAAAGAAAAAAAAAGTAAGAAATAAAAAACAGATGTTTATTTTTACAACACTAGTGTGGGTATAACTCTATCTTGCGTTTTATTTTTTTTGTTTTTTTTTAGTTTTACAATCAAACCTGCAATGATTTCGTTTGTTTAGTTGAAATAATGCCAAACATCTACACAAGAAGCGGAAATATCTTTATTTTACGCGTATCATATATATATATATATATATATATATATATATATATATATATATATATAATGATTCGTACCCACAGAATAAGTTAATAACCTTAAACAAAATAGACGTCATAATTATCACGAGGAACCTTTCGGCCAACCCTTGTTAAGGGCTACGTTGGCTTAATTACAAAAGGTACAAAATGGAGGACAAAAAAACATAGAAAAACTTACAATACTGAGGGAAGATGGAACTCGATTAAAAATAAACTTCATTCAATAAATATTAAAATGTAAACATGCAACTCTTGTGGAATTGCATGTTTACACCCCCTTACATTTTAATATTTATTGAATGAAGTTTATTTTTAATCGAGTTCCATCGCCCCCCCCCCCCCCAGTATTGTAAGTTATTCTATGGTCTTTTGTCCTCTATTTTTGAGGCTTTGTAATTAAGCCAACGTAGCCCTTGAGAAGTGTTGGTCGAAAGGTTCCTCGTGATAATTATGACGTCTATTTTGTTTAAGGATATATATATATATATATATATATATATATAGTTATGAATCAATTGTACATTGCGACACGGAAATTTCTGTTTCGAGATAGAATTCTCATCATCAGGCAATGTTTGATGCTGGTTTTGAAAATGATTTCTGCTTCACAACCAGCATCCAACATTGCCTGATGATGAGAATCTATCTCGAAGCATAGAAATTTCCGTGTAGCAATCTACAATTAATTCATAACTATATAATTATATTAAGCTCCATTATACTTATTATATTGAGCACTGTTCATAATAAAATAAATGCCGGGGCACTCAACATAGTAAAACCTTGAGTCCGCTTCACCTGGAATTATACATATATATATATATATATATATATAAGGTGGCTCAAAAGTAAGTGGACAGTAGATGGAAAAGTTTTGTGTATAGGTTATATTATTATATGATGTTTATTTCCAACAAGAAATTTCCTCTCCAAATTATTGAAGAGCAGTCAGTGAGTATCTTGAAACATTTCCTGAGAAATAGATTGGCCGAAGATGTCCATTTGGTTAGTCACCACGTTCACCTGATTTGACCCTAATTGATTTCCTTGGGGGGGGGCGTATTCAAAGACAAATTTTACAGTCGAAAACCCAAAAAGTTTTGGCGATTTGAAAAATTACATAAGAGATGCATTTCAAGAAATTAATACACTAAGAGACTTGTGTAAAAATTGTTTGTCGAAGCGTGAGAGTAGATTCAAAGCCATGTAAATCGTGATGCACAGCAGTTTGAGCACCTGTGTTGATTAAAAGTAAATCGTTTTCCTATTATTGCACACAATGAAATTTAATTGTGACTGTAATAATTGTTTATGTAATTACAAAATAAATGTTATCATTTACTATACACCTACTTTTGGACCAGCCTGCAAACATATATATATATATATATATATATATATATATATAAAGAAAAAGAAAGGGGAATTGCAGAAGAAAGAAGAAAGAAAGAAAAAAGGAAAAAGAAAGAAAAACGAAAGAAAGAAAAAAAGAGAAAAAGAGAGAAAAAGAAAGAAAGAAAGAATAAAGAAATAGAACTGAAAAGAAAAAAGAAAAAAGAAGAAAGAAAGAAATAAGAAAGAAAGAAAAAAGGAGAAAGACAGAGGAAAGATGAAAGAAAGAAATATACCCTTCAGAAATAAACTGAGTTCTTTTCAGTGACTGACGTGTGTATCCACTGCTTATATCCAACACGTTAAAATTTCCTTCACTGATTCCGTGCGCCTATGGATTCTAGAGTAGCGACTCCGACTGACACCAAATCGGTCGAGTTTCTATCCCGGCCAGAACCAAGTGGATGTGTAGTCGCACTGATGAGCTATGATACAGCGAAACAGGCTTGTATGTGGATGACTAATACATATATATATATATATATATATAGATAGATAGATAGATAGATAGATAGATACACACACACACGCACACATATATATATATATGTGTATATTTTCCTCCGTCTATAGCACGGCTTAATAGCTCTGTTATAATACATTGAACACTCTTCTAATAACACCAGAAAAAAAATTATTTATACATGGGTATGTACCTACGTGGATACACTGATGAGCTGTGATACAGCGAAACAGGTTTGTATGTGTATGACTAATATATATATTAATATATATATATATATACACATTATTCTCCGTCTATAGCACGGCTTAATAGCTCTGTTATAATACATTGAACACTCTTCTAGTAACACCAGAAAAATTTGTATTTATACATGGGTATGTACCTACGTGTATACCCATATCTATAATAACTGATAGCTATATATATATACATAAAAGATTTATATGTAATGTCACTCTTTAAATTCTGGCTTCTTAATTCCTGTTCTTTTATTGTTCTCTTTCCTTTAATTTTTTTTTTTTTTTTCATATTTTCTTACGCACATTAAACCATTGCGTCTTCATTGCCTTGCTTTGGGTGAAATATTTTTTATAAAGTGACAAAAATCTAGTTACTATCTGTAAAAATCTTGAGACTGGAATAGAGCTTCACATTTCAGAAGGACGATTACCTCGAAATACACAGCTAGTGATACAATGGAATGGCTTAAATCAAATCATAATGATGTGTTAGAATTACCCAGTCAAAGCTCAGAGCTAAATTTAATTGAGAATTTGTGGCAAGACTTGATAATCGTTGTTTCACACGTCTACATTCAGTCTTATTTTATGAGGAAGAATGTGTAAGAATTTAAAATAGATGGGTGTAATTGCCGCCAAAGGTTGTTCAACGATCTGCTCGAGTCTGGATGAATACTAATGCATTCAAGAGATTAATATTTTGTTGTCCTAATTATTGTTGATCACAATAAAATGTATTTTCATCTTCAATGCATTGTGCATTTTGTGAATTAAATGATAAAAAAACGTGTAAGTCAGTTTGAATTCAATTTGATAATACTAAAATGTGCATCAGTTCAAAGGGAGTTAGTAATTGTGAAAAGCAATTTAGATTTTATTAGTAAGTAAATGTACTAACTTTTAGAGTAGCAGTTAAAGTCGTCAGTACTAATCTTATGGAAAGAATTTACTTGAAATATCAACATTCGATTCAAAGTGGGTTTCAGACAGGTTCGAACCTCGACCTCTAGCGATGATAGTAAATGTCTATCTCGAACCCAGCGTCAGTAAGTAAAATAGAGAGCGTTTGTAGTAACACCGTTTTTCGCGTGAATATCTTGCAAAACCTTGCTTATATACAAAGTTGATTTCTTACATTGAAGGGAGAAACAATGTAAACAATGATTGAAAAGATTGAATTTAAAAGAAATGCCAAACAGGAAGAAAGAAGGGGTCGTAGTTAAGAAGAAAGCAAAAAGAAAGAAAGAAAGAAAGAAAGGAAAAAGAAAGAGAAACGAAAGAACAAAGAAAGAAAACGAAATAAAGAAGAAATAAAACGAAAGAAAGAAAAAAGAAAGAAAGAAAAAGAAATGAAAAGAAAAAGAAAGAAGAAATAAAGAAATAAGAAAGAAAGAAAGAAAGAAAGAAAGAAAAAGAAAGGGAAAGACAGAATAAAGAAAGAAACAAGAAAAAGAAAGAAAAACGAAAGAAAAAGAAAAGAAATAGAAAAAGAGGGGAAAAGAAAAACAGAATAAAGAAAAAGAAATGAAAAGAAAAAAGAAGAAAGAAAGAAGACAGAAAAAAGAGGAAAGACAGAAGAAAGAAGAAAGCAAGAAACAAGAAAGGAAAAAGAATGAAAAACGAAAGAAAAAAAGAAGAGGAAGGAAAAGAAAGAATAAAGAAAAAAGAAAGAAAAAGAAATAAGAAAAGAGAAAGAAAGAAAAGAAAAAAGTAAAAGGAAGAAAAATTCTGAGAATGTCTGAACGAGTATTTAAGCTGATTTTATTAAACAAATAAAAATGGTATCTTCTTGTAAATTACCGTCTGCCAATTTTGAGTAGCCTGCTACTGGTTCAAGGGAAAAACGAGACAAATGATTACGATGGAAAAAGATTCAACTTCAAGGAGACAACATGTCGGTTGTAAGCAACTAACGTTTGGTATCTCAATCCATTTGCTGTTTGTTTCATGCCTAATTTGTACAAGAATCAAAAGGCTTGTAAAAATCAAGAGGCTTGATTTTCGCTTGTTTCTTTTCAAAAGCATTAAATCCGTTTTCTTTTCATTCTTTTCTTTTTTTTTTTCTAATGCACAGTCAGTTATCCGATTCACACATCCAGTTTATTTTCATGGATACTTATTTAGGTTTTCTTTCGTTTTATTTTTGTCTTGGTATTAGATTTTCAGAAACTGGTATTTTTAATCATTTCCTCGTTTTTTATAACATTACTGTATCTTAACATTACTTATTCCAATTTCAGACAATTGGTAATCAATTTTTGGGATTATTGAAAGTTTTCGTTGTTCAACCTGTAACGTTCATCTTCTTCATGTGCCATATTCCTTCAGGATATAGGCGGTCATGGACTTTCACTTGGCCCTTTCTCTTGTCGCTCTCAATCAATTTTTTCCTAATATTAAGTATGACATTTCTTCTGGTTTGCATCCTCTTCAACACCTCATCATTGCTCACGTATTCAGTACATGTAAAGTTCAAAGATATAGTAAAACACAGAAGCAAATTTTGTATATATAAATACACTGTTTATTAAATCAACAGAACGTCTACTCAAATACGAGAATCCACAAAAAATAACGTTTAAAGTGCATAAATTATGTTGGACTATTTTTAAAAAATCCATTATTTCTCTAGAAGATTCAATTTCTTTAAGTTTGGATAAGAAATACAGCAGATATGAAAAAGTTGTGATTATCATTATAATCTGATGTACACACGACCGACCACTGGCTTCTTGATAGCTAATGCATTCATTCATCAGGCCGATCTTATATATATATGTGAGCTATGTGGAAATATGAATCAACGGTGGATGCTGACATGGTGTTTGATACTTTAAGAAAATCATAAAGTAGACTGTCGATTGCACTTAAGCAGATTGCCAAAATCCAGTGTTGATACCTATGTCCACACTGCTTAAATTTACATATATTCTGTTTCCTAAAAATATAGCATTGCTAAAAAACAGATTATATATATATATATATATATATATATATATATATATATATATATTTTTCATTTGTAAACGAGTTATTACGTGACCTAGGTTTCTACTATGTGGTGTCTTCAGGTGATTTGCAATAACTGATTTTACCGTTTTTGTTTTTGTTTTTTGTTTTTTTTTTGTTTTTTTGTTGTTTTTTGTTTTTTTGTTGTTTTTGTTGTTGTTGTTGTTGTTGTTGTTGTTGTTGTTGTTGTTGTTATCGTTTTTTTTTAAGAACGTTCACGTACGGGGATTTTTTTGAATGCTCACGTGACAGGGAATTTTTGAACGCGCAATTTTTTAAATTAGAAGAAATTATAACGTTTTCATCCACGGTTGTATGAACCAAATAGGTATTTTATGGTATGGTTGCACTTAATCATAATGTCTGTTCTTTCATTTAATAATTCATTTTTTGGGAGAATAACAGAATCGCTAATTTTAAGGCTTGGCTGTTTTCACTATACTCCACATTATATCTGGGTTTTTTTTTTTTTTTTTTAATCATATCACCCTGAGCAAGGCGGTAACGCCACTGATGATCAGGGGGCTACGTAAGAGTGAAAAGATTGGCAAAGAGAAAGCCGGAAACCACATCCTAAACAGGGAACAAGGGATGAGTCTCTTCACCTGTTCAATAGACGTGGGTGGAGTGTGAACCGGGCGATAGTTTAGTCTATCTACTCCAATATCATAACTTAATTTCAATGTGTGAGGTGTTGATGGGGGAATTAGTCTTGTGGATTGCCCGTTTGAATTTTGAATATAGTGGTGTGGGTAGTGAATATAGTTGATTAATGAGTGTCTGGGAGTTTTGTAGACAGATTTAACATTAGCAGTTAGCATGTAAGTTTTTATTATCCACAAGACTTATTCCCTTTTGACTAACCCCCATCAACATCCCACACACAACTCACCAAATATAAGAAAAGAGGTTTTCCATTCCTGTCCACACCATAACTCGACTATATTCTGTAAAAAATGGTTTAATTTCTATTTTTGTCTTCAGAATTTTAAGTAAATAAACTTTACAGTGTTAGCTGCTCGTGGTAAGTCAACCGGGATTCAGTCCATTTTTCAGTCTGTTTTTCTGTAATTTTTGGAAATTATTTTTTTTTCGTTTTTTGTTCGTCTTTGATTTTTTTTTTTTTGTCACTTAGTTTGTGTAAATGATTTTGCAATTCAAGGTTATTTTTGACTTAAGATAAATAGTATCACGGTTCAATTATTTCCATTAGTTTTGTCTTGTAGAAGATTTAAATTTCTGTCTTCGAGACATTGAATTCGTAACGGTTGGTCAGCGAACGCAAACCGCATAACTCGACTATATTCTGTAAAAAGTTTGTGTAAATTGTTTTGCAATTCAAGGTTATTTTTGACTTATACAAATTAAAACTTTGTAAACCGCTTTCACTTTTTTCTTTCTTTTTTTTAATTGGCGTAGATAGTTCCTACTATCGCCCCGTCTCTGATCCACCCCCTTCTTTTGAATGAGTTTAGAGGTGATCGCCTTGTTTCTTGTTTAGGAAGGGGTTCCCGGTTCATCCCCCTTCTCCGGTCTTAGTGTTAGTCCAGCTGGAAGCCCTTTGCAGTTACGAGTATGGTGGCAACGTCTTTACATTCTGAGGGTACCGGGTTGGCAGTTTCCTGGTTGCTGCTTCCGACTGGTAGTTAGGAGCCCGAACTCTTGCGTAGCGTCTTGAGAAGCTGCTCTGATCAACAGTTGAATAATACCGGGGTTCTTGTAGTGCCATATCGTGCATGGACGGGCGTCCCTGCATGAACGTTCGGTGGGCAACCCCGAGGCCACATTATGTTGTAGGCCGCGCCAGTCTCCATCCTTTACAAGTTGCAAATGATTTACCGACTGATTCTATTCTAAGACCTCTCCTTAACTGAATCACTATGGAAAAAAGCAGACATAATAGCAAAACTAAACCAGCTCATTTGAAAACGCCCAAACCTGTCTGCATCTCTTTCACTAACATACGCGGCATCCGCACCAACTTCCTCAGCGTAGATTCTTTCCTCCATAATAACTCACCTGATATATTAGCCCTATGTGAAACTAATTTTAACCCTTCTATCCCCTCATCTAAGTTCTACGTTCCTGGCTACCTTTCCCTCTTCAGGAAGGACTCCAATGTTCATATGCATGGGTTTGGTGTCTATGTCAGCGAACACCTTCCCTTAGCTAGGGTGTCATCTTTTGAATCCCCAGATCATTCTTTCATGTGCTTCCGCCTCTCACTTCTCAGCTCGATTAGCTATCTCTTCTTTCTCGACCGCTCTCCTTCCTCCCCTGGCTGTTCGTTACTTGACATCATTTCTGACAATATCGACAAAGCCATTTCTTCCCATCCCTCTGCCCATGTATTCGTGTTTGGTGACTTTAACGCCCACCACACCAAGTGGCTGAAGAACGCTGTTACTGACCCTGCTGGTGTCCACACCATGAACTTTTCAATCACCCAATCCCTTACGCAAGTAGTGGACTTTCCCACGCGTTTCTCCGACAACCCTAACAGAAGGGACTCACTTCTAGACCTCTGCTTCACTTCCATCCCAGACTCTTGCACTACCAGACAACTCTGCCCACTTGGAAACTCTGACCACACTGTAGTGTCCGTCAATATTTCACTCCACTCCCGCCCGACCCATGATACCCAGACAAGTAGAATATCCTACTGCTATCAAAGAGCAGACTTGAAACAACGTCTTTAGTCTTCCCATCGAAGAATGTGCATCCGAGGTCTCCTCCTGGATTAAGGCTGGCATCAATGCCTTCATCCCTGCTAGGAAATTCCAGCTTAAATCCTCATTCGTCTCCATGGTTCTCACCCGCTTGCTCGGCTGCAATTGGCCACCGGAATCATTTCTTCCGACTCTATCGTAACTACGCGTCGGACCAAAACAGGCACCTTTTCACTTCAGCTCGTAATAAGTGTAAAAGGATACTTAACGAAGCTAAGATATTGTTTGCTGCCAGAATGAAGCAACGCATAGCATGCTCTAAATTTGGCTCTCAAGACTACTGGAGACTCTGTAAAAGAGTACGTAACAAGAGCAAGTCTACAATACCCCCGCTAATCAACAAATTTGAGGTCCTCACCTCCCCAGCAGATAAGGCTGAATGCTTTGCCCGCAGATTCTCGAACAATTCGAGTCTGGACTCATCTGGAGTTTTTACACCCGACTTCTTACCTAGAACCGAGGCACAACTGAATGATGTCCACATTACACCTTCGCTTGTCTCTAAGATAATCTTAAAACTTGACCCTCACAAAGCGAGCGGTGGTGACGGAATCCCAACCATAGTCTTAAAGAAATGTGCCCCTGAACTCTCCTCTGTCCTTTCTAAGCTCTACAACCTCTGCCTATCTGCTTCCTGCTTTTCTGCCTGTTGGAAATCTTCTTCTGTAGTTCCTATATTTAAAAACACTGGAGAACCCTCTGACCCTGCAAATTACCGCCCTATCAGCCTTCTTCCAATCTTTGGCAAAGTGTCCGAAGCCATTATGAACGCCGAGGTGGTTCAGCATCTCACAGCACACAGGCTACTCTCGGACAAGCAATATGGTTTCCGCTTCACCAGGTCTACTGCTGATATGCTAACGACCATCACCGAGTACATATACCAGGCATTGGATATATCTAAGGCGTTCGACAGAGTTTGGCATGCTGGCCTTCTATGTAAACTGCGGAGCTATGGTATAACTGGACATTTGTTTGAACTAATACAGTCATTCCTCTCTAACCGCCCAATGAAGGTGGTATTAAACGGACATGCCTCCCAGAACTACCATACAAACGCAGGTGTCCCCCAAGGCTCCATCTTAGGTCCTACACTCTTCCTGATATACATTAATGATCTCCCTGATTCCATAAGAGCCCAAGTAGGTTTGTACGCCGATGACACCACAGTTTACTCTCGCCTCCTACAAAAATCTGGTGAAGGCATCAAAGCTAACCTCGGAGCCGAGATTGAAAAAGACCTCCAATCCATATTGGACTGGGGTAAGAAATGGCTAGTAAATTTTAATGCTTCTAAATCGAAGTTACTCTCAATTAACCATCATCGACAATCTCACCTACCTCCCATTAGCATGGTCCAGGCTTGCCTCCCAGAGAGTAAAACACTACGCCTCCTTGGTCTCACACTTTCAGCGGACCTCAAATGGAATGACTATAACGAATCCATTGCTAAATCCGCTGCTATGAAAGTCGGTTCTCTGTGTAGGGCCCGGAAGTTTTTTCCGTCTAAATCTATCCTGCACATTTATAAATCTACCATCCGCCCGTGCATTGAATACTGCTGCCATATCTGGTCGGGTGCCCCTGCTATTCTCCTCGGGCTTCTCGATAAGGTTCAGAGGAGGGTCTGTAATGTGATAGATACCGACTTGGCAGACCGCCTGCAGTCTCTCTCCCACCGGCGCGACGTGGCTTCCCTGTGTCTCTTCTATAAATACTTTCACGGCTTCTGCTCCGATGAACTTAGATCAATGGTGCCTCCTAAATACGAATTTGAACGAGATACTAGATTAGCAACTAGATCCCACCCTTTTACAGTGAAACCGATAAAATGCAGCCGTAACTTCTACTCCAACAGTTTCTTTCCTCGCACTTCCCGACTGTGGAATTCTCTTCCACACGATTGCTTCCCCGACGGCTACAATCTCCAGGAGTTTAAATGTAAGGTCAATATACACCTCCTAACACACTAACCTGCTCCCATTCTATCAAACGCTCTTCCCATCTGCCCAACCCTCATCCTCGCTATCCTTACACATCTGTCACCTTCCTCCTGACATTGCCTATGTCTAACCACTCCTTCTCTTTACCTTCCCCTATGTAGCCCCATGTGCAATAGTGGCAGTGGAATGCCTTGCTTGGGGTGAGATGATTAAAAAAAAACCTGAGGAGAAATAGTAGTTTCAATGTCGAAACAAATGTACGATTTGTAGTGGATTTATATAAAATTTTGTACATGTTCTAAAATATAATTTATAATACATATATATATATATATATATATATATATATATATATATATATATATACGAAAAATTGTAGGAGGATTTTAAATATTAAATAAGTAATTCATCGAGTTTTTATTAGACCTCAGCAGAATGCAGAAAGCAGTTTCGTCCTATATTTGGGACTCATCAGCTGTGCGCATCCACTACCAACAATTGAAATCCAGACAATTACATTATTAAATGAACGTCATACCAACTGTACCCAGTGACGAAAAGGTAACGAATTAAACTGAGAAATATTGTCTTCTATAGTAATTTTCCCTATTGATATTGTCTTCGTTCAGCCCTCTTCATAATTATTGCCAACGAAGCCCTTGAAAAAGTGTTGGCCGAAAGGTTCCTCGGGTTTTGGGATAAGTATGACATCCTTTCTTTTTAGAGCAATATATATATATATATATATATATATATATATATATATATATATATATATATAATTTATAAAGGATTTTCGATTATTACAATGGATAATACATATTTCACCGCTTTGATGTTCTTATCGCGACTCGTCAGATCCAAATGGTACAACAGTAGGCAATAATATTACTCTGTTAAATTAAATAAATGAATTTAACATTGAGTTCTTTTGAGCTCGTCTCTTTTGGAATTTACCTGGATTACATACTAAATGTACTATGTCATATATATATATATATATATATATATATATATATATATATATATATATATATATTAATGAAATATTCGATATTGTACCATATCTTGTTAAATAAGAAAAACAGAGATCTATCAGCAAGTTATTCAAGAGTGAGAACATCATAACGTTGTCCTCACGAAACTTTGAAATCGGTATGAATCTGATGTGTTAGAAAGACAAATTCTTTCTACTTATATATATATATATATATATATATATATATATATATATATATATATATATATATATATATATAAATCGTTTTCACCATTTATTTTTCATTTCAACTGATCACCAAAAGAGGGGCAAACGTAGGTCCGAAACGCGAAAATTTTTGTGTAGTGATGCCATGCTTTTATAAACTATTGTAACAACCATTACAATATATAATCATATCGCTCCAAGCAATGCAGCTTACTACCACTGGTGTGCAGGGGGTTACATAGGAAGAAAAAGATAAGAAAGAGGGACAGGTTATACGTGGTGTCAGGAAGTAGGTAAGAGAATGATGAGAATACTGATGAGAGTGGTGTGGACGGAGAAAGGAGCATTCTAATGATGTACAAGTTATTGTGCAATATTAACAAAAGAACCATTCTATTTTCATTTACAATTATTCACTTGGCAATACAAAAAAATAGTATGAAATACATAATGTTTTTAAACACTGTGGTGGCCTAATTATTATGGCCGGTAGTATATATATATATATATATATATATATATATATATATATATATATATAAGGTGATAGAAAAGGAAGGCAGGTAACAGCTGCTCCCAAGGTATGAACAATAAAAATGTGATCATACAAAATTCAGCAAGAAGAAAGTAAAGCAAAATATATCTATAAAATAACTTGTCACACTTTGCTATCTGGGTTTCAACCGTTAGGTATTTTCAGGTAGATAGTGAAAAGAACAGCCAAAATACCACTTCAAATATATACAAATACCGTAAGTAGAAAGGCAAAATTAAAAGTAGGTTGGTAGTAGGAGGCGGAAACCTACCTCGTTTGCTACTCCAGAAGAAGAATATATATATATATATATATATGTGTGTGTGTGTGTGTGTGTGTGTGTGTGTGTGTGGTTCATCCGGGTTCGTAATAACCCAAGAGAACTTTTTAGCCATAATCCCTGTCCTTTTCGTTCAGCAATATATACATATTAGTTTTAGATTTACATCAGTTTTATGTTTCTTTTTTTTTTCTTTTTTTTTTTTTTGTCCTGCATTAGCCCCGTCGGCTAATCTGTTATCCCCCTTTTTTTTATGTATTCGAAAATCTTGTTGGCAAAGTATTTCTTTTTCTCCCTTCCGCTACTCTACTGACACCGTGCGGGCGTACGGCACGTGGTGTGTCACTGTTGTAGCTGATTTGTCTTGGCAGACGTCGTTTTGTCTTCTTAGGGGTGTCCTGTCAACCCCAACCCACCCATCTGGCTGACGATGATAAGTTTTCATGAGTTGCACAAATTACGAGAATGTTGCAACCGGTGGTGGATCAGAGTGATTGCTAATGGTTATATAGTGAATTCATATTGAGAATTCTTTCTGTTTTAATTCGTGGAAATATATTGTAGCCCTTTTTTTTATGAATAAAACCATTTTTTATTTTTTTATTTGTGCGTTTCACCTACAATTTACAACATAAGCATATACAAAAACGCTACCATCATTTTCATTTCAATGAATAATTATGTATTTCGTTCAAGTGTAGTGTAGGAAGCTGGTTCTTGTTTCATTAATTTGGCCTTGTGTCATACATAACCGAACTCCCTACAACTTACAGGATTTATGCAGAATTATCATCAGAAGGTTGGTTCTCCGTTGGAATGTGTGGATTAGTGTAGAAGAGTGGAATAATAAAAAATACATTTTGAATGTTAGAATAGAAATTTATTCTAAGGAAAGAATAACACAAGCTGCAGGAGTTAATGTTCAATTAGAAACATTATTAAGAAGTTAAGGGTAGAGTTCATACAAAATTTTTTAGTAGTAATCGTTGAAATAGATAAGGAGAAAGAGGACAATGTCCGGGTCGCTTGAAGTTTGAAGTTACATTTTAGATGTGTGTTTCTATTTGCTGCTCCCATCTCTGACTCTTGACTGACGCCGAGGTCATTTATGTAGTCCTTTTGAATTTAGCACTGGATCACTAAGTCCTTCCAAGTCTTACAAGTCGCTCTCATTGGGCAAAAACCATTTTAACATCTACTTGCGAAATCAGGTTTCGACAAGCAGATGGTCAATCCTTTTTCTATTTGGAAAAACCAGGATTTCACATATCGTTGTGAATTTTTGTAAAAATGAAGACCTAAGTTGATTTTAATTAATTTCTTATCCGCTACAAATGTATGTTGTAACGGGAATTGCATATTGTGCTTTTTCAACAATACGACAATATTTTACATAATTGTACCTTTATAAGTATTTTTATATTCGGGTTTCCAGGAGACTATCCATTTTCGGATATCCGTAGTGATTAACGCAGGCTAAATTATTTTGGAGATGGATTCAAAAGTATCAAAACATATTTTATCTTCCTGAATTTGTAATCTAAAACGCTGGTTCATTTTTCGATTACTAGTAAAAGATTGATAATTGCTACTTTTTCGCATGAATGATCTAGATGAATCAGCAGTGACATGCTGGCGTGAATTAAAATAAAAACGCAAGTTTCAAATGTTATAATCTAAATTCCCCTCTCTAGGGTGGGTGTTTATATATCTATCATATCGTTCCTTTCCCAGCAGGTATTTCATTTCAGCTAAACCGATGACGCGAGCTAGAAGGAAACCTCAAATAAACCCTGCACCGAGCCGCTCCAAAGAAGACTAAGGGCAACGTATATTCTGGCAACATCAGGTGTGAAACCCGTACTACATAATGAAGCTGATCTATCTTATCTTTTTAAAACTTATGTTTACTATTTTTTAAAACGAGGGTTGGGTGGCGAGGGGAGAAACGTGTTAATTTTATGTTTTTTTTTTTATTCGGTTTCAGACTGTCTAATCAGTGCGAAGATATTCGATCCAGATCGTTGTGATAAAAAACAAGCGTTAAGATAAACAAGCCTAGTCTAGCCAAAAAATGAATAATGAAAATACTTGATATCGGTCTCGAATTCATTTTAAAACAATACAGTCAAATGTTATTCTTATTAAAAATTGACTTCGATCACCGCCTCTCTATCAATTTATTTCAATCGTTTTTCTCATCTCTCTCCAGAAGCATTCATGTTTAGTTTCTCACTCTTCTCGTTTCATTTCATCTTCAAATATTTCCGTATTTACGACTAAAACGTGATATTATTCTCCACTGGCTGATTAATTTCATAAGCTTTCACAAGCCATCATAATATTCTGACTACAGCACATTCGTCTCTATTTCTGAGATGGGGTATTGTAATCATTTACACTATTTATATTGTTTAAACTGTTGTCCCCATCTTTGTTGCCATACTCACCTTCTCCTAACACACTAACTCGCTTCCATTCTTTCAAACACTCTTCCCACCCACACAACTATCTATCGCCCCACTTCTGACATTTCCTATATCTAACCACTCTTTCTATTTACCTTCCCCAATGTAGCCCCAAGCGCAATAGTGGCAGTGGAATGCCTTGCATGGGGTGAAACGATTAAAAAAAATATTTCTGAGATGAGGTATTGTAATTATTTACACTATTTACTTGTTCGGACTGTTGTCTTCATCTCTGTTGTCATATTCACCTTCAATATCTGTCTTTATTTCTGAGATGAGATATTGTAAGTATTTTCGCCATTTATATTGTTTAAACTGTTGTCCTCATCTTTGTTACCACATCCACCTTCAATATCTGTCGATATTCACGACCTTTCGGATCTTGTACACTCTGACATTCTTTGATTAATTGGAATTTCGAACCGATCCCTTTATTTCGATCACTGGTGTATATTGTTCTCGTTCCATTAGTCATGCCACTTCCTGTGGCATGACTCATCGGACTCAGTTCATAATTCAGATCACCTGAAGAAGGTTGGCGTATGAATCTAAACTTATTTATAAATGGAATTTTGTCTCTGTGTCTGTGTGTGTGTCTGTGTGTGTGTGTCCGTTACCTAATAGACTCCAAAACGGCTGAACCGATTTTCTTGAAAATTTACTCAGTTGTACTATAAGCGTCTGCAAGTGTTCTTAGCTAAATTTTGTGTCGAGGTACCCCCGATAAATATCGAAAATGGATAATCAAAAAAATCGGGTTATAGAAGGAGTGGTCCGATTTTAATCAAATTTTGTACACTCATAGACAAAGACAGAATAAACGATATTCAGAAGTTTCAAGGTTGCAGTTCTTACAATAGTGCAGAAAATCGATAATATATATATATATATATATATATATATATATATATATATTAAAAAAGGATTAATTCAAAGATGTTGAATGGCTATTTCGATATGAAGATCCCCACGGGGGACAACACATCACCTCAGCAACAGAAAATCCTTTCAGAAACTGGAGAAAAATTAGTCTACTTTTCCTTTTTAAATAGATTGCAAAGAAATTAAAAAATAAAATAAAAATAAAAATAAAGGGAAAGAAAAAGAAAAAGAAAACGAAAAAGAAAACGAAAAAGAAAAAGAAAAAGATAGAATAAAATCAAATAAATAAGAAAAGAAAAAATTGACATCGTCTGGGTTCGCAAAAAAAAGGGGAATGTAACTAAAAATTAACAGCCGTGTTAAATCGACGTAAGTTTAAGCAACACGGAAAAAAGGTGGTAAGAGAGATAAAAGAAGGAAGGGAGGGAAAAGAAAGAAACTAAAGAAAAAAATGTTTTTAAATATTACAGACGCTGGACAAATTCAAAAACCTAATTTCCCCAAAACGTTGAAGTATTAGAAAAAGGCCTTTACTTAAAAAGGCATAATTATTAATAAAAGGGAATAAAAAGATATAGGATTTAAAATAAAATTATTTTAAAAAAAATTATGTCTTTTGAAATTAAACTAAATAAAGACAACACTAGGTAAAAAAAAGAAAAAAAATTAATTACAATTATACATACCTATAGAAGTACACACATACATACATATATACACACACACAATTCTACGAATAAGAATACATATATACATACACATACACACACATACATTCAATTTATTACACACTTATATACATATACATGCGCATACACACATATATATGTGTGTACACACCTATATACAAAAAATTCATATACACGCAATATACATGTGTACACATACATGCACACATACACACACACACACACACACACACACACACACACACACACATATATATATACATATTCCATATGCACTCACACACATACATATAAAAATATAAAAAATTAATGAATATTATGAAAAGGAGCATTTAAATAGCTAAAAAAATGTTTTCCAAAATTACATATAGCCCACATACATAAATACATATATACATATATATACATATATATACAAATATGCACATATATATACAAATATGCACATTCACACACAAGCATACACATATACATAAAAAATTAAAAAATTAAAAGTGGTATTATACTTGTAAATGTTATTTGATTTGTCCGATTTAATCCATAGGTCTTTGGAATTCTTTAAGGTATTAATGTTCGACTTTAATAAATCCTGGAATTCATTTGAAGTACCCCGGAACTTGATTTTGGGGATCAAATTAAAAAGGTCTTTTTCAAACGAGTTTAAAAATTTGCATACCGGTGGAGTTCTTAGAGTTTTTAAATCAAAGCACTCTGTAGAATCAGGAGAAGAATCCGTTGAACGCAGATAAAAGTAGGCTTTCCATCGAAGCCTCCTCACAAAACTTTCAATTTTTTCCGTAAGATGAAAGAGAAAGGAATCCAGATTAGGAAAAGGAATATTCTTCAAAGAATACTCCGGGGTAAATTTCTCCATAGGAAAGGTGGTGTTGTATTGGTAGAAAAAATCCGGGAATAAACCAAGGGAGCTCAACTACCAAAAGGTAGGAGCAAAATAATCACAAGTACTCGTTTTCGAACCCTAAACAGAGATTCCAGACGGCGCTATCACGTAGGTTCTGGGAAATGAAGGAGGAAGGGCAGGACCCTATAATCAGCTGGAAATTAATAGGCTCAGCTTGTACTCCTAAAAGTTTTCGTGATAGGTGTCGTCTGTGTTTATTGGAGAAGATTCTGATTTTGAAGTATCCTCATCAGGACTTACTTTTGAACCTTAGGAGGGAATTTATAAACAAGTGCCGCCATAGGGCGGATTTTAAAATTTAACTTCTAATTTTTAATTTTTAAATTCTAAATTTTTCTATAATTTTTTTTTCTTTTTATTATTTTTCTTTTTTTCTTTTTTTCTTTTTTAATTTTTAATTTTTTTATGTATATGTGTATGTTTGTGTGTGAATGTGCATATTTGTATATATATGTATATATATGTATATATGTATTTATGTATGTGGGCTATATGTAATTTTGGAAAACATTTTTTTAGCTATTTAAATGCTCCTTTTCATAATATTCATTATTTTTTTATATTTTTATATGTATGTGTGTGAGTGCATATGGAATATGTATATATATATATGTGTGTGTGTGTGTGTGTGTGTGTGTGTATATGTGTGCATGTATGTGTACACATGTATATTGTGTGTATATGAATTTTTTTGTATATAGGTGTGTACACACATATATATGTGTGTATGCGCATGTATATGTATATAAGTGTGTAATAAATTGAATGTATGTGTGTGTATGTGTATGTATATATGTATTCTTATTCGTAGAATTGTGTGTGTGTATATATGTATGTATGTGTGTACTTCTATAGGTATGTATAATTGTAATTAATTTTTTTTTCTTTTTTTTACCTAGTGTTGTCTTTATTTAGTTTAATTTCAAATGACATAATTTTTTTTAAAATAATTTTATTTTAAATCCTATATCTTTTTATTCCCTTTTATTAATAATTATGCCTTTTTAAGTAAAGGCCTTTTTCTAATACTTCAACGTTTTGGGGAAATTAGGTTTTTGAATTTGTCCAGCGTCTGTAATATTTAAAAACATTTTTTCTTTAGTTTCTTTCTTTTCCCTCCCTTCCTTCTTTTATCTCTCTTACCACCTTTTTTCCGTGTTGCTTAAACTTACGTCGATTTAACACGGCTGTTAATTTTTAGTTACATTCCCCTTTTTTTTGCGAACCCAGACGATGTCAATTTTTTCTTTTCTTATTTATTTGATTTTATTCTATCTTTTTCTTTTTCTTTTTCGTTTTCTTTTTCTTTTTCTTTCCCTTTATTTTTATTTTTATTTTATTTTTTAATTTCTTTGCAATCTATTTAAAAAGGAAAAGTAGACTAATTTTTCTCCAGTTTCTGAAAGGATTTTTCTGTTGCTGAGGTGATGTGTTGTCCCCCGTGGGGATCTGCATATCGAAATGGCTATTCAACATCTTTGAATTAATCCTTTTTTAATATATATTTGCTCTGTAATATTTTATTACATGGAGCTCTCTTCCTGTATCATTTTTTAATATTAAAATAAAATTTTTAATATTAATTAGGATCGGTTTTTTGGAATTTACCTTCCTGCTTTTTTCCCTTGGATTGAAGTATCTGAATTAAAATATATATATATATATATAAAAGGCAAGATGTTTATCTGCCTGTATATCTGTATTTTTTTCAGCCCTTTTATTTTAGTTTTTGCTTTGGGTTTGGCTCTAAGTAGGTATAATTGCAGTTCTTAGTCTCAGCCATGTATCATTTACTCAGAGGACGTATTTATATAATTCAAAATTCAGTTTACGACGAAAAAAACTTATTTGATATCGATACCAGGAAATGAAAATTTGACTTACATCCATTCATTTTTCTTTCAGTCTACGGTTTCGCTTTAACTGGAAACAACTATTGCATTTTAGTCTTTCGTGCTAACGTCCAAAGAGTCTGAGCTGCAGGACCATGAATTACTTTTAAAGCTTTCATGACACCCGAGCAAAGCCGGGCTATACTGCTTATATATATATATATATATATATATATATATATATATATATATATATTAGATGCGATCGGTAAATTGTCGCAATTATTTTATTATTTCAAATATACTTTAAACTGAGTCTGAGCTCCAGGACCATGGATTAGTTTTAAAGCTTTCATTACACCCGGCCAACTGCCAGTATGACAATAAAGATAAAGAAAACAGTCCGAACAATGTAGATAATGTAGTTGGCATATTCACTCTTAAAAAAAAAAAAAAACTGCGAGAACGACGGGATATATGTATTGAGAGACTATTCACTTTTCCGTACCGAACCGCAAATTTCCTCAAAAAGTTGTATATGTTAAAAACTATGGGGAAAACAAGTAAACAGTACATGTTTGCAATTGTACAGTCCTTCCACCAGGTAGGTTCCTGAAGGTAGTTGTTAAAAAAGGCGCCTTTATAGGGTTCGTTTCCCCGAGCAATCTCTTTTTGATTTACATAAATGATCTATCTAAGAGTATACACGGATCATTTGTGAATATCCATGCTGATGATACAACGGTATGGAGACACCTCAAAAACTTTAGATTACCAAAGACCTACACTTGATTTCCTCTGTCATCTCAATTGAGGAAAACTGGCTGGTTACATTCAATGCCTCGAAAACTAATCTAGTTACATTCCATCTCGCCAATCGAACACTAACACCAAACACCGTGAATGAATGTTCCCTCGGTGAGGCCCCGTGACTTGAGTGACTGTCGGGCTTTAAACTCCACCCAGACCTAAAGTGGAACTCGTACAGACGATCCACCGCTAAAGAGGTCTGGAAAACAAGTCGGTTTCCTGTACTGTTCCAGTAAATGCCTGACTCCTCGTACTACTCTGCTGAGGTTGAGTTTTGTTTAACGGCATATCAATACCTCTGTAGGTTATTTAATGCCAAAAATGTAGTGTCTTAACGTATTTTTCGAGTGTTCGGGTATAGTGAGAAGGAAGAAAGTCTGATTTTCAGATTTTGAGTTTGATTTTGAGTTTTGTTTAACGGTATATCAACATCTAAGAGTTATTTAATGCCAAAAAGTTGGGAGTTTAAGGTATTTCTTTTTTTAATGTTTGGTTGTAGTGAGAAGGGGTTGGTTTAGTCAGATTTCGATGAAATTTTTTCTCATCTAGTTTTGTATTCAAAAATGTATTGCTGGTAATAATTTTTTCCTTAAAAAATGTTTTATGGCAATAATCTTTTAATTCATAAGTGTATTGTTGGTAATAGTTTTAATTCAAAAATGTATATTTTTCTATAAAAGTTTATTTTTATGTATATATTTCTATAAAAGTATGTTTTTATATTTTCATGGTGTTTTGATCCCAGTTTGGGGGCTTATTATTTGCCCATAGCTGGGACCCTAACTAGTGCTACCACTCTGGGTCAGGGTGGACCTGGGAAACACAGCAATTAAGAGATGGTTCCATTCTTCTCACAACCTCTTACTCAGAGGCCTTGCTGCTGGATGCAGTTTACCGTTATACTTAGGGCTGTAGAAGTCAAATAACTTACATTTCAACATGGCTGTCTCCTTTTGTCTCCTGTTAGGAAGGTGAATATTCACGAGTGTGAGACTCAACTTCCTGATGTTTCCAACTAGCGTCCAGTTGGCAGACAAAAATAAACAGGGTTGTAACTTAATACATGTCCCTATGTGGCCCAAAGACAAATAGTGGATATTGTGCTGAATATTTATGGAGCTCAATGTACACACTGAAATTATCAGCCAATCACTGCTTACGGAATAAACTTGCCTGTAACAGAATGGGAGCTCCCAGGTTATTATTTAAACCACCTACCAATTTGTCCGAGGATGTTTTTTTGGTCAGTCAGACCCAACTTCTATACTAGTTGAGTACTGGCTGGTTCTTCCACAAGATCTTTACAAGGGCCACTATCCTCTGCATTTACACGATACAAATCAAGCTTAAAATGGAATTCTGCTGCCATATTTGGACAGGAGCTGCCCAATACTCTGTAGTCTCGACAGAGCCGAAAAGAGTCTCCAATTTCCTGTGCGTGGCGAATTATTTTCCACACTGAAACATCTTTCTCACCGAGTAAACGTTGCTAGCCTCTCACTACTCTATCGCTGTTTTCATGGAAAAAGCTCAGACGAATTATATTTCTTTGTTCCACCCGTTCTACACTTCGTGGCCAAAACTAGCCCTACCAGTCGCATAGTACCGAACCACCATTCATATTCTGCTGGTGAGAAAAAGTTTCACTCGAGTGGCTTCTTCCAGCAAACAGCTGCTTTGTGGCATCAGCTCCCAAGATGATGTTTTCCCGATCACTACAATCTTAACATGTTCAAGTCTAAGGTCAACCGCTATATTTTCTATATATCCGTATAAACTGTGCTTTTTAATCTGCACCATCTACATCGAGTGTCTCTGATCTTGTATTGGGTGAACCTCACGGTATAAAGGATACTTGTTTAGTAATTCCTGAGTAAATACTTAGAGATTCCAATACAAGTTACCAATATCTGTAGTATAAGATAAGAAACTGCACACGGATGCATTTGAACAAGGAGAGAAACTTTATCTATTTAGTAAAAATCGTAGAATCAATAGAATAAAGGAGGAGACAAAAACACGAAGTGTCTTCACCCAAGATGTATTCAATCTCAACAGAGAGGCTATCTTAAGGCCTTACCAAAATGTATTCAATCTCTACAGAGAGGATATCTTAAGGCCTTACCAAGATGTATTCCATCTCTACACAGAGGCTATCTTAAGGCCTTACCAAGATGTATTCAATCTCTACAGAGAGGATATCTTAAGGCCTTACCAAGATGTATTCCATCTCTACAGAGAGGATATCTTAAGGCCTTACCAAGATGTATTCAATCTCTACAGAGAGGCTATCTTAAGGCCTTACCAAGATGTATTCAATCTCTACAGAGAGGCTATCTTAAGGTCTTACCAAGATGTATTCAATCTCTACAGAGAGGATATCTTAAGGCCTTACCAAGATGTATTCCATCTCTACACAGAGGCTATCTTAAGGCCTTACCAAGATGTATTCAATCTCTACAGAGAGAATATCTTAAGGCCTTACCAAGATGTATTCAATCTCTACACAGAGGCTATCTTAAGGTCTTACCAAGATGTATTCAATCTCTACAGAGAGGATATCTTAAGGCCTTACCAAGATGTATTCCATCTCTACAGAGAGGCTATCTTAATGCCTTACCAAGATGTATTCAATCTCTACAGAGAGGATATCTTAAGGCCTTACCAAGATGTATTCAATCTCTACACAGAGGATATCTTAAGGCCTTACCAAGATGTATTCAATCTCTACAGAGAGGATATCTTAAGGCCTTACCAAGATGTATTCAATCTCTACAGAGAGGATATCTTAAGGCCTTACCAAGATGTATTCAATCTCTACAGAGAGGATATCTTAAGGCCTTACCAAGATGTATTCAATCTCTACAGAGAGGATATCTTAAGGCCTTACCAAGATGTATTCCATCTCTACAGAGAGGATATCTTAAGGCCTTACCAAGATGTATTCAATCTCTACAGAGAGGCTATCTTAAGGCCTTACCAAGATGTATTCAATCTCTACAGAGAGGCTATCTTAAGGTCTTACCAAGATGTATTCAATCTCTACAGAGAGGATATCTTAAGGCCTTACCAAGATGTATTCCATCTCTACACAGAGGCTATCTTAAGGCCTTACCAAGATGTATTCAATCTCTACAGAGAGGATATCTTAAGGCCTTACCAAGATGTATTCAATCTCTACACAGAGGCTATCTTAAGGTCTTACCAAGATGTATTCAATCTCTACAGAGAGGATATCTTAAGGCCTTACCAAGATGTATTCCATCTCTACAGAGAGGCTATCTTAATGCCTTACCAAGATGTATTCAATCTCTACAGAGAGGATATCTTAAGGCCTTACCAAGATGTATTCAATCTCTACAGAGAGGATATCTTAAGGCCTTACCAAGATGTATTCAATCTCTACAGAGAGGATATCTTAAGGCCTTACCAAGATGTATTCAATCTCTACAGAGAGGATATCTTAAGGCCTTACCAAGATGTATTCAATCTTAAGGAGGATGGAGACACTTACTCAGATTTATTATCAATGGAAATAATCTTAACAATATAAGATAAGCAAATGACACTCTATTGAGATCAACTACAGAAAGAAAACTACAATATATCCTTAACCAGATGTTCTCAACGAGTGAGTCGTGACCCCCTGGGTGTCGCGAAGCCTTGGTAGGGGGGCGTGAAGCCTTGTTAGAAGTAGCTTAGAATAATATTAATTGTATTTCATCGATTACATTTTTCAAATTCTTACATTTATTTTTTGTTTAGGTGCAAAATGATAATTATGACAAATCTTTTGAAGGTTGTTATTTCTAAGCCTTAAAAAAAATTAATGCATATATTATCCTTATAATCGTCTTGTTTGTCTTACTCTTCTGTACACCTCTTCTTTTCAGCACTATCCAACTTCGATATAAATGCAACATGAGGCATCTCACTAGCTGGGTTGGATAGCCTTTTAAACCAATGATAATATTATTTTAAGAAATATATGTTCTTTTTGTGAATTCAGGTTGGACCAATGTGATTTAATTTCGTAATAAATAATTACAGAATTTTAAAATACTTTTTAGATGTTTCTTTCCCTGTCCTTCACAGAAAATAAAAAGAAAATTAAGCTGCTGATAGTAAGCCCTAAATAGGGGTTCGCATGGGTTTCAAACTTTTAGGTAAGGGGTCGCAATGCCAAATGTTTGGGAAACACTGTCCTAGACAATGTAATCAAGGACTGCGAGAAGAAATGACTAAAACACAGTTGTACGAAAATAAACTGTACAGTCGTCAGCAAGAGAAACAGACCCAGATGCAAGATAGAAATTGATGATATGAAAATCAAACACCTATCGTCCGAATCCTGATGAATAGAGCGAGAAGCAGAATCAGGCCAGAGATAGGACAAGAACAGTGCGGATTCATCAAAGACACTGGAACAAGGGACGCCATATTTATGATTAGGATGCTCTCCGAAAGAGCAATAAAAATGAAGGACTTGTACCTATGCTTTATTGATTATGCAAAGGTGTTCCACAAAATACGCCACAAAGAATTCATGGAGATGCTCAGTAGCATCGACATATTTGGAAAAGTATTAAAACACAGGAAACTTTCACTAGAAACAAAAAAGGGAGTACTTTATTGCTTTGGGATGTCAGTTCTTCAATATGGCAGTGAATGCTGGACAGTGTCATCAAAGATGAAGAATAAACTTTAAGCAACTGAAATGTGGTTCTACAGAAGGATGCTGCGGATATCATGGCCCGAACATGTAAGCAATGATGAGGTTTTGGAAAGGAAGGAATCGAAAAGGAAATTAATAGTGAGCATCAGGAAGAGACAGCTGAAGTTACTGGGACATACAATAAGGAAGGAAGGCTTGGAGAACCTGGTACCAACAGGCCAGATAAAGGGAAAAAGAGACAGGAGAAAGCAGCGGATATGATATTTGAAGGGCCTGAGCAGGTGGATGACAGAACGGGTGTTTCGTGGTGTTACAGGAGAAAGCGTGTTAAGAGTCACCAGGGATATGGAGACGTGGAAAGCCATGACCGCCTACGTCCTGAAGGGACAGGGCGCATAGAGGAAGAAGAGAAAGGGAAAAGTATAAACCTCTGGATAGTGTTTTAACAGAAGATGACAACTGTGGCACCAAAATTCGAAGGTATATTGAAATAGCAGATGATGTCTTATATTAGAAGTGCTAAGCTGTTATGCAATATCAATCCTCGTCGATAGTAATAAACGCTTGAAAGTTCCTTCACTGAGGTTTTTTCTAATTTTTTTTATAAGCGTTTCACCCCGAGCAAGGCATGTCACTGCGCAGGAGGCTACATAGAGTGGAGAAAGGATGATTAAATATAGGAAATGTCAGAGGGTGGGTGATAGGCGGGTAAGGATACCGAGAATGAGGGTTGGGTAGATGAGAGTGTTCTGAGAATAATTGGGAGTTAGTATGATAGGAGGTAATACTTGAGGCAACAGATGAGATTCTGCGCGAGAATGCTTAGAATAACCAAGATGGAGCATGTAAAACAAGAAGAAGTTTCTAGAAAAATGTAAACAAAAAGTTTCTTTATCATTAAAACCAGAAAGAGTTGAACTTTCTGGAATGAGTAAAGAAAGCTTGTAAAATTTGAAACTTAGAGGACATATTGAAAGGTAAAGTGAGACGAGAAAACGGTTAAGTAACATTGCGTAAATAGACTGCAGAAAGGGGAGTGGAAAGGGAGTAGGATGGACTGTGAAAGATAAACATTGCTAAAAGGTACAAAGGAAATGATATTGTGGAAAGTCGTGATCGACCACGCTCTGAAGGGACACGGCAAGAAGAAGAAGATTAGATAAGTAAAGTTTATTGATTTTTCTCAGTTTCAACCCGAATTTAAACTCTTCTTTTTACATCTGTTTCGAGTGACTTCTTCTGGAAAATCTTGCAGGTGTTGTTAATTGTTTACCGAACATTAATTCCTTTCGCCTACTTTGTCTTAAGTTTCCAAAATTTTTCAAGGAACAGGTTTTACTTCGCGTCTCGTAAGAAAGTAGAAAAATGCAGTTTTCTTTTCGCTTAAAGACTTTAATGGTGCACGTGGCTTTTAATGCGCAACTGCATATATATATATATATATATATATATATATATATATATATATATATATATATATATATATATCCAGGTAAAGAGAACCAACAGTTTTAGAATTCTGAGTTCTCCGGCATGTACTTTTTTTTAAAAAGTGCTCAATACAAGATATATTGTAGAGCATAATATACTTATAATTAAATTTGTTTTGTTTTTTATAAATAAAAACACATTTAATTACAGTATTTACATTATTCGAACTACTGCCCTCGTCTTTGTTGCCATTTGTACGACGTTTCGGTCGTTGTAAGCTCTGGCAGACACACATACACATACACACACACATATCACATATATGTATAAACGCTTGCACATACGTATATACAGGGTGCGGTGTGTAAATTGTCACATATATATATATATATATATATATATATATATATATATATATATATATACTACAGTCTAGTAGAATCTATACAGACACACACACATACACATACACACACACATATATGTATAAACGCTTACACATACGTATATACAGGGTGCGATGTGTAAATTGTCGTCTAAATGATGCAAGAATGAAAATAATACTGACATTTCATTTTAACAGATATATTTAGCAAAATTACACAAAAACATCTTGAAATACTGAAGATTAAATCTATTCAATAAAGACTCCACCCACGTCCTCCAAGCGAATCCGAATCTCCTGCAACACTTCTAGACGCCCTATATTTTTAAGTTAGTGAATGCTGCCATAATCTTTGCCTTCACTTCATCTTTGTTCCAAGGAACTTTGTTGGACTCTCACTTCACTGCACCCCACCCAATAAACAACGTTGTTGCAGTGTGTAGAGTTTGGTGGTCATATATAAGAGCTGGTCTGGTAGCGGAAACTGACTGGGTTCTCCTGCTTGTGTGGCATGCTGCAGAGTCCTGTTGATAGACATGGGGTCTTCCAGCAGCAACCCTTTTGTCCCATGGCAGCATTAACTCCTTAGAGGCATTTCCTTTCCCAAGGCCATTTGCGCATTAGTAAATATCAAGAAATCTAATTAAAATTAGAACTCGGTTCTCCAAATAATAATTCCTTGCCATTTATTACACCAGCTGCACATCGAAAATTTCAAACGGCCACTCATCTAGACACTGACCATACTCGATGTAGCTTAACTTCTATGATCGTGCAGGAAGTATTGTTTGTATGTGATAGGGCCGTAAATATTGTGTGTGTTATAGTAACAGTTATAGTATCTGGGCTTTTGGTGGGAGTGTGTTTAAGAATTCATAAAGGCCACAATGTCTATTCATTTAAAGTGTAACTCAATCCGTTTTTCTCAACTTCGAAACAGAAAACAGAAATGGAACAGTAACAAAACAAGTCATAAATATTCAAATAGTATTTCCTTCAAAAAATAAACAAAATGTAAGACGAATATTCAGGGTATCATGCCTTTTTAAAATTCATTATTGTTAAACGCACCTATTTTCAACATTAAAATATACTCTTCCTTTTTTACGCCCAACCAGGGAATCCTGGGTATGAAAATAAACTGCATTCAGCAGCAAGGCCTCTGATCGGGAGGTTGTGAGGAGCATGGAACCACCTCTTAATTGATGTTGTTCCCAAGTCCACCCTGATCCGGGGTGGTAGCACCTGTTAGGGTCCCAACTATGAGCAAATAGTTAACCCTCAAACTGGGGGTCAAAACATTATGAAAGTATAAAAATAGACTTTTATAGAAAAACATATATTTTTGTATGAAAAATATTACGAACAAGAATTTTTTAATTAAAAAAATTATTGCCATAATATATTTTTGAATACATAACTAGAAGACATCTTCAATTTTCTAAAATAAAAATAACAATAATGATAAAATTTTAATGAAAATCTGACTAAATAAACCTTTTCATTATAACTGAACATTATAAAAAATCCTTTATAACCCCACCTTTTTGGCATTAAATAACCCACAGAGGTGTTGATAGGCCGTTAAACAAAACTCAAACTCAAACATCAAACCAAGTTGACAGTAAATTCGCAAAATATGAGGGTCATTCAATAAATAAGGTGATTTTTTTTAATACAGATAGAAGATTACTTTTTTAAATTTTTATTTCTCAACGTAGTCTCCCAGCAGTGTCACACACTTTCCCATCTGTGCAAAAAATTCCGTATTTCCTCAGCGTAAAAATCTTTGGACTGTTGTCTCAGCCAATCGCTCACAGCACTTTTGACTTCATCGTCACTTGCAAACTTCTTTAAACAATTTAGCCCACTTGTAGACATTTTTGGCTAAAATATGTGACACCGTACACAGTTGAGATACTCCTATGAATTTCAACTGGTTTGCACCTTTCAACAACCAAAAACTTGATAACTGACCTCTGTTTAATCCTGGAGCATGCTTTTTGGTCGGCCATCTTTGTTAATCTCCAAAACTCTTAAAGTTTTTCTTTTTTAATCTGGAAAAAATTAAACCCCTTTGAAAAAGAAGTAAAGGAAAACAGTTAAAAACGTAAGCTTCTGTATTTTGTATTAGAAGTCCTTATACCGAAAAATTCAACTTATTTATTGAATGACCCTCGTAGTTACCGAGTTTTCCGCCTTACAAGACGCTGCGCCCTAATATTGTAAGAAATGTCTAAGAAAAAAATTAATTCTCATACAAAACATTCACTATGCCTCTCTTACGTACTGGCGCTCAGTATTGTATATATTAATCACTCGTTCGATTTTGTTTGTATGACAATGACATATATAGTTGATGGTTTGGAAGTTTACTATACATCTTTCGTTGTCCAAAGGTGGTTTTACTTTCATAAAAATAAAATAAAATTTTTAAAAATATTCATGTAAAACAATCAAAGGAATGTTATTCATCCTCAAATCCTAAAATCTCGCCACTGCTGGATTCATATAAAAGCTCAAAACTATCATCTGCGGAGTAATCAATACTGTCAGTCATGTACAATAAATGATCCTCACTACCATACATATTTGGTGGCAACTATGGCGGTAACTGATACATTTGTTTTGCATGGTAATTTTGCATGGTAATTATTTTGGAAAAAGTGCGTCTTGTAAGCCGGAAACTACGGTATATAGCTTTCTTTCTTTGTCTTTTTTGCTTCTTCAGTGCCTTCTTTCTTTCTACTTTTTTTTCTTTCATACATTAACCTGATAAATTCTTTTGTTTGAGATTTGACAACTAGTGATAGAAAATAGTAAATTATACTTTCTACTAAGTTTATAAATAGTCTATTTATCTCAACAATTGTCTTTGCAAAAACAGCTCGAATAGATTTCATTTTCATACGTTTTATAATTCCAAATTATATATTCCTTTAACATTTGAGCTCAAATGAAAAGAAAACAACGAACTCCTTCTTTAAAAAAATACTTGTCTTTTGATTATTTGAAAAGATGATAAGCTATTCTAAATATTAGATCCCTTGATCTTCGGCTCCACATCTTAGCCATTATTATGGAACAAGATGCCCCTGACTATAACCCTATAGCCAAACAGTATCTGTTTTGTTTACACGACATTTTTATCAGATAAACAAATACAAAGGGCGTATTCCAAGGATTTATTGGTGTTTCTTTTTCCTAAGTCTATGTAGTTGTATATACTAATTCAGATTTACAAAGAAAAGGATAAACTTTGTAATACTTAGGCTATAGTGTAATAGCAATGATTATTTTTTTAAATAAACAGATTTGCCTGGGAAAATCTCACATCACTTCCTCATTTATAAAATCAAAAAGGAAGGTGGCTTGCACCATATCAACATTCTAAGTAAACTCGTTTTGCTTGATTATTACTCGTGTACTGCGTATAAGATGTACAGATGATACAGTTCTGATAGCAGACACAGAAAGAAAACTACAAGGCCTCTTACAGAAAGTAGCTAAAGAAAGTGGAAAGGACTCCAAATAAACTACAACAAAACTAAATGCATGGTCCCCAGTAAAAAGAGGAGCCAAAATGCTAACTACAGGTAGGTCATACTAAAGCTAAGCAGGTACAGGAATTTTAATACCGAGGGAGTATTGTAACAGAAAATGGAAAGTGCGACACTGAGATCCGAAGACAAATTAATATGGCCAGGGATGTATTCCAGAAGCTGAATAGAGAGACAAGAAAAAAGAAGAGAGTACTGAATTGCTATGTGGTGTCTGTTCTTCAATATGGCAGTGAATGCTGGACAATATCATCAAAGACGAAGGAAAAACTTGAAGCAACTGAAATGTGGTTCTAAAGAAGCCTACCGGATATAAAGTGGGGGATCAATTCTATGATACAATCAATATATAAACTGATCCCTCACTTTGTGGTCAAAGCAGTTTCTATACATTTATATTCCTGAGATCCAAAAGCAAAAGAATTCATTCCAGAAGCTGAGTAGAGTATTAAGAGACATGAAAATTTCGCTAGAAACAAAGAGAGTACTGAATTGCTATGTGATGTCTGTTCTTCAATATGGCAGTGAATGCTGTACATTTTCCTCAAAGATGAATGAGAGACTTCAAGAAACCGAACTGTGATTCTGCAGAAGAATGCCAAGGACCGAACATGTGAGCAAATTAACATCAGAAAAAGACAGCTGAAGTTTGTGGGACATCTAATGAGGAAAGTGGGCTTAGAGAATCTGACACTCACTGGTCAGATAGAGGGAAAAAGAGGCAGGGGAAAGCAACGCGCAACATGCTTGACGGTGAAAGTGGTTGGCAGAGCGGGGTTTGAGAAGGGTAACAGGAAAAGGCGTGTTAAGAGGCGCTAGGTGTAGGGAGATGTGGAGGGCCATGATTGCCTACGTTCTGAAGGGTCAAGGCGCATAGAAGAAGAAGATGTTCAAACATTACCAGATACCTTACTAATGTAACCTTGTATCCGTTTAAGAATACATTAGACTTCTATTTAATCGGTTCACTTGTTTATGGTACAAAATCAGGTTTATAGGTTATATATGTGCATTGTGATGCAGTGGATATCGACTAGAAACGACAAATCGGGAAGCCGAGTTCGAATTCCAGTTGAATTCTTCGCATTCACTTACGCACAAATACCCTTGGGAAAGGTATTAATCTTTCTCTTCCCTCCAGTTATGGGTTAAATAATAACACACATTTGTTTTCTATAGCCTTAGCTGGCAACCAGTTTACCGTAGAAAGTAATGGCAACATACTGCGGGATAATCTTCTGTCCAGTCAGTCATGTCTTTTTGTTGCCAATCTAGTATCTCGTGCAAATTCGCATCTAGGGGGCACCAGTGATTTAAGTTCGTCAGAGCAGAAGCCATGAAAGTATTTATAGAAGAGGCACAAGGAAGCCACGTCACGCCGGTGAGAGAGATACTGCAGGCGGTCAGACAAGTCGGTATCAATCGCATTACAGATTCTTAGCTGTATTTTGTCAAGAACCCCGAGGAGAATAGAAGGGGCAGCCGACCAGATGTGGCAGCAGTACTCAATACACGGGCGGCTGGTAGATTTATATAAGTGCAGGATAGATTCAGGCGGAAAGAATTTCCGGGCCCTGCACAGAGAGCCGACTTCCATAGCTGCAGATTTAGCAATGGATTCGACGTAGTCATTCCACTTGAGGTCCGCTGAGAGTGTCAAGCCAAGCAGGCGTAGTGTTTTACTCTCTGGGAGGCAAGCCTGTTCCATACTAATGGGAGGAAGGTGCGGTTGTCTGTGGTGATTAATTGACAGCAGCTTCGTTTTGGAAGAATTGAATTTTACGAGCCATTTCTTATCCCAATCCACCACGGATTGGAGGTTCTTCTCAAGCTCGGCAGCGAGGTTCGCCTTGTCACCAACACCAGATTTTTGATCGAGGTGAGAGTAAACTGTGGTATCATCGGCGTACATGCCTACTTGTGATCTTATGGCATCGGGGAGATCATTTATATAGATTAGAAAGTGCGTAGGACCTAGGATAGAGCCTTGGGGTACACCCGCGTTTGTAGGGTATTTCTGGGAGGCATGTCCGTTTAATACCACCTTCAGTGTGCGGTTAGAGAGGAATGACAGGATTAAGTCCAACAAAAGTTCAGTTGTGCCATAGCTTCGCAGTTTCCGTAGAAGGCCGGCATGCCATACTCTGTCGAATGCTTTAGAGATATCCAAGGCAACGGTTTGGGCTTCACCATTCTTGTCGAGAGCCTGTTATATATACTCGGTGATGGTCGTTAGCATATCAGCAGTAGACCTGGTGAAGCGGAACCCATACTGTGAGATGCTGGACGACCTCGGCATTGATAATGGCTTCGAACACTTTGCCGAAGATAGGAAGAAGGCTGAGGGGGCGGTAATTTGCGGGGTCCGATGGTTCACCAGTGTTCTTGAGCATTGGAACTACAGAAGAAGACTTCCAACAGGCAGGAAAGCAGGAGGAAGATGGGCAGAGGTTGTAGAGCTTAGAAAGCATAGAGGAGAGTTCAGGGGCACAATTCTTCAAAACTATGATTGGGATTCCATCCCCACCACTCGCTTTGTGAGGGTCCAGTTTTGAGATTATGCTAGAAATCAGCGAGGGCGTGATTTGGACGTCATTCAGTTGTGCCTCAGTTCTAGATGGGAAATCTGGTGTATGGATTCCAGACGAATCCAGACTCGAATTGGTCGAGAATCTACGGGCAAAGCATTCAGCCTTGTCCGCTGAGGAGGTGAGGACCTCAAACTCGTTGATTAGTGGGGGTATTGAGGACTTACTCTTGTTAAGCACGCTTTTACAGAGGGACCAGTAGTCTTTGATACCGAACTTAAAGGATGCTATGTGCTGCTTCATTCTGGCAGCAAATAGCATCTTAGCTTCGTTAAGTATCTTTTTACACTTATTACGAGCTGAGGCGAAAAGACGCCTGTTTTGGTCCAACGCGTGGCTACGATAAAGCCGAAAGAAGTGATTCCGGTGGGCAATGGCGGCCGAGCAAGCGGGCGAGAACCAGGGAGCCGAATGGGATTTAAGCTGAAATTTCCTGGCAGGGATGAAAGCATCGATGCCAGCCTTAACCCAGAAGGAGACCTCTGATGCACAGTCTTCGATGGGAAGACTAAAAACATTGTTCCAAGGGACGTCGCAGAGGAAGTCACGGAACGATTCCCAGTCTGCTCTTTGATAGCAGTATGATATTCTGTTTGTCTAGATACACACACACACTACCGGACATAATTATTAGGCCATCGCAGATTTTTAAAAGAAATTATGTACTTCATACTATTTTTAGTATTTATTGCCAAGTGGATAATTCTAAATAAAAATTGAATGGTTCTTTTGTTATTATTAGTTTGCAAAATTTTACAAGGCAAGGAATCAAACATGAACTTGTTCGAATCACCCTAAATTTTCTTCATTCTTTCATTGATGAAACGGCAATATAGGTAATTATTAAAGATTTATAAATTCATTTGATGTACATGTTATTGTGCAGTATTAACAAAAGAACCATTCTATTTTTATTTACAGTTATTCACTTGACAATAAATACTGACAAATAGTATGAAATACATCTTTTTTTTAAACACTGTGGTAGCCTAATAATTATGGCCGGTAGTGTATATATATATATATATATATATATATATATATATATATATATATTAACTGTTACAATAACTGTTTACTCTTACTTTAACAACTAGTCATCTCAAAAATCTAGTAATTTTGCTTTTAAGATTTAACTTTACAGCGAAATTTGACAAAATATAAGTCTACGCCCTTTCCCTAAAAGATATCCCAACATACATTTTTTTAAAATCATATCACCCCGAGCAAGGCGGCAACGCCACTGATGTGCAGGGGGCTACGTAAGAGTGAAAAGACTAGAAGAGAGAATGCCGGAAACCATATCCTAAACAGAGAACAAGGGATGAGCCTCTACACCTGTTCAATAGACGGGGGTGGAGTGTGAACCGGGCGATAGATAGATCTATCTACTCCAATTGAAAAAAAAAGAAAAGTGAAAAGATTGGAAAAGCCGGAAACCACATCCTAAACAGGGAACAAGGGATGAGCCTCTTCACCTGTTCAATAGACATGGGTGAAGTGTGAACCGGACGATAGATAGATCTATCTACTTCAATTGAAAAAAAACAAAAAAGTGAGAAGATTAGAAAAGAGAAAGCCAGAAACCACATCCTAAACAGGGAACAAGGGATGAGCCTCTTAACCTGTTCAATAGACATGGGTGGAGTGTGAACCGGGCGATAGATAGATCTATCTACTCCAATTGAAAAAAAACAAAAAAACAAAAAAGTGAGAAGATTGGAAAAGAGAAAGCCGGAAACCACATCCTAAACAGGGAACAAGGGATGAGCCTCTTCACCTGTTCAATAGATGTTGGTGGAGTGTGAACCTGATCATGTTTTTTTGAAATTATAGGAAATAAATTTATCAAATAAAAATAATTTATAAAATAATAAATAATTATTACATTAATAACATATAAACAAATATATCTAAATAATAGCAAAAAATTAAACAGCAACAATAGCAACATTTACTCACATTCTTCTATTAGACATTAAATCACATCACTTCGGAACCATTATAGTTTACTTAGACTTTCACAGCTCTTACAATATTTTTGAGTGTTATTAAATTTGAATATTTTGAAAATTAAACGATGTTTTACTTCTCTTTATTAATGTATGTTGCAAAAAAAATCCTTACATCTGAAGTGATAATGTCCATTGTCTGATAGATATTATCAAGTCGCACAAATACCACTCTTTCTCGTGGGTTTACTTACATCCAGAAATTTATAGCGATTCATATATCGAGTCACATAACGAAACGTATTTGTTAAAATAGTTTCCCTTTGTTTTTATCCCTATATATATCATATCGACCCAAGCGAGGCAGTTTACTGCCACTGGTGTGCAGCGGATTACATAAGAGGAAAGTTATGGGAAAGAATAACAGGTTACAGGGGGCGTCTGGAAGTAGGTAAGAGAAAAATGAGAACTTCTGATGAGAGTGGAGTGGATGGAAAAAGGAGCATGAGAGAGAGAGGATGCAGGTTAGTGAGATAGGAGATGACTGTTGACTTTACATTTAAGTTATTGGAGATTGTAGCTGTCGAGGAAGCAAGTAAACGGAAGGGAATTCCACAGGCGGGAAGTGCGAGAAAAGAAGCTGGTGGAGTAGAATTTGCGTTTGCATGTTATTAGTTTCACAGTAAAAGGGTGGAACCTAGTTGCTAATCTTGTGACGAGTAAATTCATATATAGGGGCATCAGTGTATATATATATATATATATATATATATATATATATATATATATGTGTGTGTGTGTGTGTGTGTGTGTGTGTGAGAGAGAGAGAGAGAGAGAGAGAGAGAGAGAAAGAGAGAGGGTGCTGAAAAGTTCCTAGCCCAACTCACTTCTCAAGTCTAAACAAATGACCAGAGTTTTGTGAAAAAGTGATTAATTCGATTGAACTGTGAACTTTATAGTTCTCCCTATGAGGGTACATGTGCTGGGTGGGTGTATGTGTGAATGTGTGTATATTATAGATGTTGATGTGCGATTGTATGTGTGTCCGCGTGTTTATGTGTGTGTGTGTGTGTGTGTGTGTGTGTGTTATTGAAACATTACAAAATATTGAATGTAAGTAGAAGACATTATAAATCAAAACTCATTTCAAACACCCAAACCGTTGCCTTTTACAAAAACAAACGCTGAAGTTTTCTGGAAGTTGGTCAATGCAGGAAGAATGAGAGAAGTTAGCTGGCTTTGTTTATTGTAAGGAAGACACAGAATGCCAAATATAATTAAATAAAAAGTCATAACAGCTTAATATGAGCTATAAATATTTTAGGCCGATTGTAAACCCATCAGATCTCGATGAGAACAGAAAATTGACACACTGACAAAAACAAAAAGACTATGTACAAACGCCAGTAAATAAATAGATAGAATTACGTATTTCACTTCGTGATGTGTCGATAGTTTAGCTGATTCTAATTTCATTAAACATTTTGCTTTCGAAAATGTTCAATTCTGTTTCTTTAATTCTATCGATTTTACAGAGGCCCGCCGCAGTGGTTTTAGAGGATTCAACAGAATGGAAAAGATGAAAACATTTAAACAAATCGTTTCCAAGAAAACAGAACACTATCTTTATGCAAAACTATTCAGTTTATGCATTCACGTAGCCTTTGGGAGATTGCATCTACAACACTAATAATATTAACTTCTTATTCGAATATCTCATCGATGCTAGTCAAGCTTCCTTGACATTTCAAATAGTTCTTCATGTTGTGTCCTGTCAAATACATTTGTGAAATCTACGAAACATATGTATAGATTTTCCTGCATTTGTATTCACGTTCTGAGAGAATTCCGATCATAGAAATCGCACTTCTTGTTCCAGTGACTTCAAGCCAAATTGTTCTTGTTACATTTTCTCTAAAATTCTAGGCTTTCGCTAATATTTTTTTTAATCATTCCACTCCAAGCAAGTCAGTTTTACTGCTACTGGTGCGCAGGGAGTTACATTTTTTTTTCATAATCGTATCGCTCCAAACAAGGAATTATACTGCCACTGTTGTGCAGGGGGTTACATAGGAGGAAAGTTATGAGGAGTGACAGGGGCTGTCGGGAAGCGGATAGGAGAGGGACGAGAATTCTGCAGAAATGAGATGAGAGTATGAGAGAGAGAGTATGAGAGAGAGAGAGTATGAGAGAGAGGATGCAAGTTAGTGAGATAGGTGATGATTATTGACTTTACATTTAATTTCTTGGAGATTGTAGCTGTCAGGGAATCAAGTAAACGGAAGGGAATTCCACAGGCGAGAAGTGCGAGAAAAGAAGCTGTTGGAGTATAATTTGCTTTTAGATTTTATTGGTTTTACAGTAAAAGGGTGGGACATAGTTGCTAATCTTGTGGCTCGAGTAAATTCGCATATAGGGGGCACCAGTGAGCTAAGTTCATCAGAGGCCTTGAAAGTACTTGTAGAAGAGACACAGTAAAGCCACACTGCGCCGGTGGGAAAGTGACTGTATCCGAGCTACCAAATCGGGATAAATCACATTGCAGATTCTCCGTTGAATTTTGTCAAGGTCTTCTAGGTGGAAAGTAAGAGCACCTGACCTGATATGGAAGCAGTATTCAATGCAAACATAGGCAGAAAGTGATGAGAAAGAGGGACAGGTTATACGGGGTGTCAGGAAGAAGGTAAGAGAAGGATGAGAATACTGGTGTGGTGTGCGTGGGGTGGACGGAAAAAAGAGCATGAGAGAAAGGATGCAAGTTTTGAAGATTGTAGCTGTCGGGGAAGCAAGTATACGGAAAGTAATTTCTCAAGCGGGAAGTGCGAAAAAAGAAGCTAATAGAGTAGAAGTTACCGTTCACACCGAAACTCGTACGACCACCGAAGTTATGCAATACCTACATAGGTGACAATTGTAAGCTTGGATGTACGGGTGGTGTACTGGATAACAATTCAGAATTAGAATTCAGACAATCAAGTTCAATTTCAGTAGGGTTAGTTATATTCACTTCTGCGCAAATAGTCTGGGAAAAGGTATAAATCCACCTGTTCTCCCTCCAGCTATGGGATAATTAGTAAGACTCGAATCAGTAAATCATTATTATTCCCCACCAAAACTATCTAAAATGTTTTCTGACATTAAATAAGCTGTAAAATGTTGATAAGCCGTAAAAACAAATCAAGCATGTAAACATGTGTACCTTGTAAATATGATTTTAATAGTAATAATAATATTGGATTAACGACAAACCATTATATGCTCATACATGCATAAAAGTGTCAGGAAGTATTCCCGTAGCTGCGTCACTAGGTCCTTGCTGTTGTACGCTATGGGGACGTGTGTGCAGATCACTGACGGGAATGGGGTGTTACATACGCACAAATATAGAGGCTGGATGTGATTGTCGGATCCTCATGCGTCGAAATCGATGGAAGAGTCTACCATCATACATCTCCTATATATGAGGAGGGTCTGTCTGTGCACGCAAATGTGTGTAGAGTATAATGTTATAAACATTTGTGTTGTGGTGCAGTGGATATCGACTCGGAACGACAAATCGGGAAGCCGAGTTCGAATTCCTTGCATTGACTTACGCACAAATACCCTTGGGAAAGGTATTAATCCGTCTCTTCCCTCCAGTTATAAGTTAAATAATAGGACAGATTGGGTTCTATAGCCTTAGTTGGCAACCAGTCTACCACAGAAAGCAATGGCAACCTACTGCGATATAATCTTCTGCCCAATCAGTCATGTCCCTTTCGAGACATGATCGCCCAAAGCGTGTATCACGTATGGCACTTAACTGACTGGCTGAATTGTAACAACTAGAAAGTGAAATAAAATAGAGTGAACATGAAAAGAAAATACAATTTTTTTTAGAATCGTGTCGCCCCAAACAAGGCATTTTATTGCCACTGTTGAGCAGGGGGTTACATAGAAGATAAGCTATGAGAAAGAGTGACAGGTTACAGGGGGTGTCAGGAAAAGGTAGGAGAAGAATGAGAATACTGATGAGTGTGGAGTGGACGAAGAAAGAAGCATGAGAGAGAAAGAGAGAGAGAGGAAGCAAGTTAGTTAGATAGGAGATGACTATTGACTTTACATTTGAATTCTTGGAGATTGTAGCTGTCGGGAAAGCATGTAAACTGAAGGGAATTGACACAGGCGGGAAGTGCGAGAGAAGAAGCTGATGAAGTAGAATTTGCGTTTACAGTTTATTGGTTTCACAGTAAAAGAGTGGGAGCTAGTTGCTAATCTTGTGGCTCGAGCAAATTCATGTATGGTGGGAGGGGTACGATTGAGCTGAGTTCATGAAAGCCATGAAAGTATTTGTAGAAGAGACACTGTGAAGCCACATTGTGCCTGTGAGGAAATGACTGTATCCGAGCTACCAAATCGGGATCGAGCACATTACAGATTCTCTTTTGGATTTATAAAATCAATTAAAAATTATAATTTTCTTTTGCGAAAGAAATAATGAAACAAAACATTTCTACTATCACAGCCGGTTGAATGACGCCATTTGTTCGTGCCGGTTTGTGCTTTCGTCGTCATAATTTTTTATCTTTTCGTGTAAATTTATCTTTTTTTATTGTTTGTAAGGTTTCTCTTATTTTCTCTATCTTCTGTTTTATTTAACTATTCTTTTTTTTTTTCTTTCGTCTAATCCAGTTCTTACCATTTGTCAATAACTCACAGAGTGGCCATTTACCGCTGGGCTGTTTGCTTAAAGACCGGACAAACGCTTTTTACTTGTTGACACTTACTTTTTATTAAACACTAAAGTAGAAATAGGTATAAGCATGTCTATGTCTTTGGTTGCACTATGGCCTGAATGGAGTATTCTGTCCTTTTAATTCTTGACACATAAATACACTGACATTCGTACATACGCCAGCTTATTGAGTAGAGCTGATAGTCTCAATATGTGATCGTCAATATAGAAAAGTAGACAGCATTTAAAAATATGAGATTTCTCAGGTAAATATTTATGGACGACAGTAAATATTTCATTAATCTACTCAAGAGTTCATATATGCATAGGCGAACATGAAATCAACACGTTCAGTTATTGCTATTCATTTAGACACGCGGGAAAAGTTTAATAACAAAGGAATCACATACAAAACTATATCATATCGATCCGATTAATCATTGAGTGTGTGTTTATTAATACAATAAAAATGCCACATCATAGCATAAGTTATATTAGCGCGATATAAATGTTTCCCAAAATGTTTTCTTTGGGCCGCATGAAAATTTGCTCTCGCCTCACCAAAATTTATGTGAGAAAAAGGACCTTTTAAAAAAAAGTGGTTTAAAGAGAGACATTCGAACTCAAAACATGATCATTAAGTGAGTACTAGACTGCTATGTGATGTCAGTTCTTCAATATGGCAGTGAATGTTGTGCAATATCATCAAAGATGAAGGAAAAACTTGAAGCTACTGAAATGTGGTTTCTGCAGAAGCATGCTGGATATAAAGTGGGTAATCAGTTTCATATTACAATCAATATATAAACTGACCCCTCATTTTATGGTCACAGCAGTTTCTATACTTTTATATTCCTGATATCCAAAAGCACAAGGATGCATTCCAGGAGCTGAGAAGAGTATTAAGGAACAGAACAATTTCGCTAGAAACACGGTAGAGAGTACTGGATTGCTATGTGTTGTCAGTCCTTCAATATGGCAGTGAATGCTGGACAATATCATCAAAGATGAAGGAAAAACTTGAACCAACTGAAATGTGGTTCTACTGAAGGATGCTGCGGATATCATGGACCGAGCATGTGAGCAATGATGAGGTGTTGGAAAGAATGGAAATGAAACGGAAATTAATATTGAACATCAGGAAGAGACAACTGAATTTCCTGGGACATGCAACAAGGAAGGAGGGCTTGGAGAATCTGATACTAATGGGCCAGATAGAGGGGAAAAGAAACAGAGGAAGCAGTGGATAACATATTTGAAGGACCTGAGCAGGTGGGTGACAGAATGGGGGTTGCGAGATGTTACAGGAGAAAGTGTACTTAGAGCCACCTAGGACAGGGAGACGTGGAAGGCCATGATCACCTACGTCCTGAAAGGACAAGGCACATAAAAGAATAATAAGTTACTATATTTTTAATACTTGATTTAATGCAAAAATAACACAATGATAAAATCAGTTAATAATTATTTATAACTATTCATACTGTGACTTATGCATGCAATTACAAGTTATCCATGCTAATATTTAAAATTTTAAAATCGTATTTATTTTTGGTGTATGAATTTTTTGAAACTGTTTCTAAATCTTTGATTGCCTTTCAATCATTCCGACTGACCTGCTATCATCTTACGACGAACGTATGATGCGCGCTGGACCGTCGGGGAACCACTGCGCTCTATCGTTAAACTTCCCGGTAAATGAAGGAATTTTCAGCTAAATTTATATCTTAATAACGGCTTACCAAGTGTAGTTTATACGCGACAAAAGACCGAACGGATGGAATATCCAATGAGGTTCAAGCTCACTACTCATTTGTAATTGATTGAGCGAGACGATCTTGTTAACCATTACACCTCGTCGAAATGCCCAAACAGTGAATCTTTATAATTACAGTAATTTTTTGTTGTGTGCATTGTCTCCGTTAATCTATATTATAATGGTGATTTTCTACACGTAGCTTCGATGTGGCACATGGCCGTAAGTTTGGAGCACCTTGTTAGAATCTAACTCACTACTTATTCATAATTGGTCGTATTGCCTACTTGAATGAGTCTCTTTTTTTTCTTGCGTGCTGTTTTCTTTCAGGTTTAGGCGATCGTGGTCTCCACATCTTTCTGTTCTTTGTAACTCTTAATAGGTTTTCTTTTTTTAATTTCTCCTAAACCCTATTATATCCATTTACTCAAGCTTATCAAGTATGTTAAGCGCTGCTTTTCTCAGTCCCTCTTTCCCTCAACCTGTCCCGTGAGTATCAAATTTTCCAAACCCACCCTTCTTTCTTAAGTGTCCCGGAAACTTCAACTGGTTCTTCTTGGTGTTAAGTATAAGTTTTTTTTTTGTTTCCATTTTCTTTAAAACCTCCTCGTAGCTCACATGTCCGATTCATAGAATCCTCAGCATCTTTCAGTAGAATCCCATTTCTGTTGCTTCAAGTCTCTTTTACACGACATCATTAAGGAGATTGTCCAGAATTCGTTGCCATACAGAAACATATATTACATAACTGTTCAATATTCTTGTCTTTTTGTTTAACGAAAAATTTTATGTCTCCTAATACTTGGCTTAGCTTTAGCAATGCTTCATTCACATCCAAAATTTCTCATGAACGATAACTCCAGGTATATTAAATGCTAATAACAGTTGTTTCCTTGACATTTTTATAATCATATCACCCCAAGCAAAGCAGTTTACTGCCACTGATGTGCAAGCGTTTACATAGGAGGATAGTTATGAGAAAGGGGGACAGGTTATACGGGGTGTCAGGAAGTGGGTAAGAGATAGCTGAGAATACTGATTAGAGTGGAGTAGACGGAGAAAGGAGCATGAGAGAGAGGATGCAAATTAGTAAGATAGGAGATTAATACTGACATATGTACAATGTACACACGCCAGTAGCTGAGAGTGTTCTAATTCATTACTGAATGAATGATGCTTAGATGCTAGAGTAGCTACTGTTCTTTCAAATCCTACAATTCTTCCAGAGTGCTCAATCAGAGTGTGAGAGCGTAGATAGATAGATAGATAGATAGATAGATAGATAGATAGATAGATAGATAGATAGATAGATAGATAGAGTGAGTGAGTGAGAGAGAGAGAAATAATCTCTATCAATTTGTTGGAATAGATATCCTTTTTTATTTATAAACAGTGAAATTAACACCAGCAGAAAAAAATGAACTCTTCGAAAATCTTATTGAAGAGAAGTATTTTTTCTTTAATAAGAATTTAATAAGATATATTTCATGCTAAACACAATTGTCATAACCCGATGAAACATGAAACAGACTGTCGCCTCTTAATGTTGATCTCTAAGTTCACTTTTATATTTACATACACTCTATCCCTAATAGCACGCACTTTAAGCCATAAATATAGCAGATATTAAAACTATACTTTATCATAGTTATATATGTGTGCGTGCATTTCTGTTTGCGTTTCACTTACGCTGAAATATAAATATATTTAAATATATTCTTCATTTGTAAACGAGTTATTACGCAACCTAGGTTTCTACCATGTGGAGTCTTCAGGCGATTTGCAATAACTGATTTTACCGTTGACCGTTTTTTTTAAGAACGCTTACGTAACGGTGATTTTTTTAATGCTCACGTGACGTCGGATTTTTGAACACGTAGTTTTTAAAATTACAAGAAATTATAACGTTTTCATCCATGGTTGTATGAAACTAGTAGGTATTTTTTAGTATGGTTACACTTAGTCAGAATTTCTTTTCTTTTATTCAATAGTTCATTTTTGTTTCACATGGAAAAGACCCAGACAAAACGTGGACTATAATGAAAACAGCCAAGCCTTACAACAGTGGCAAAATATGTAGACTGTGCCAAGAAGAAAAGTTAGAGCTTATGCTATTCCCAAACAAAAATGAACTATTGAATGAAAGAACAGAAATTATGACTAATTGTAAATATGCTAAAAATACCTATAAGGTTCATACAACAGTGGATGAAAGAATTATAATTTCTTGTAATTTTAAAGATTGCGCGTTCAAAAATTCCCTGTCACGTGAGCGTTAAAAAAAATCACCGTTGCGTGTGTGTTCTTAAAAAAAAACGGTAAACGGGAAAATCAGTTATTGCAAATCGCCTGAAGACACCACATGGTAGAAACCTAGGTTGCGTAATGACTCGTTTAGAAATGAAGTTTATTCAAAACTTCTACAATATAATTGTATTGAACACTTTTTAATACAAATGTGCACTGGTTTAATTTTATTATGACCAAAAACTAAGTAATTAAACAATCAATATATTTACATATATATATGTGTGTGTGTGTGTGTGTGTGTGTGTGTGTGTGTGTGTGTGTGTGACGTCCGCAGAAATACCATTGGAAAAGTAAAGACATATTAGCTGGAAGTAAGTGGATGTCTTCCACAAGGCTTGTATATGGATGACTAATGAATTATGCTCTCATTATGATTGAGCTCTCTAGAGAGGAAAATTTAAATAAGTTACTACATCTGCGATTTACGCATTACTCTTCAGCTCTATGAATTGAGTTCACCCTGCAGCTGGCGTGTGTATACAACGCATATAACACGCTAAAATGTCCTCCTCTGTCAGCTATAGCTCAGGGAGTACACGCTGCTACAGGATCGAGTTTCGAACCTGGCTGGAAAAAAGTCGATGTCTAGACACACTGCTGAGCTGTGATACACGCTTGTATGTGGATGACTAATAATATATATATATATATATATATATATATATATATATATATATATATATATATATATATAATATATATATATATATATATATATATATATATATATATATATATATATATATATATATATATATATATAGAGAGAGAGAGAGAGAGAGAGAGAGAGAGATTCGTTGATTCATTTAATATTTAAATGAAATCCATTACTTGATCGTTAAGTATGACTTTATATATATATATATATATATATATATATATATATATTGTCATCCGCAGACAGATCTGTTTCGCTGTATCACTGCCCATCATCCGATTGCTTTTTACCCAGGACAGAAACCCGACCGAAGTGGCGTCAGTCGGCGATGGGCTACGGGTGCTCGGTAGAAGGAGGTAGACTTTTAGCGTGTGATATACTATGTATCATACACCAGTTGTGCGAATGTTCTAATTCATTACTGAATGAACGATGCGTGGATGTTAGAGTAGCTACTGTTTTTCCAAAGTCTACCATTTTTCCAGAGAGCTCAATCGGGGTGTTAGAGCGTAAGGAAGATTAACGAAATTGGTTAAAAACAACAGGCAATTTGACATTATTTGTTTGAACATTATTTTTGATCAATACTCGTATTTAAGTAGATATTCTGTTTATAATCAAACAGTATTATATATTTATTTCTACCGGCCTGATTATTTATGATAAAATTTTGTTACGAAAACCCTGCGAATGACACACATTTTCGTAACAAAAGTTTATCGTAAATAATCAGGAGAAATAAAAATATAATACTCTTTGATTATAAATAGAATATCTACTTAAATACGAGTATTGATAAAAAATAATGTTGAAACAAATAATTTCATATATATATATATATATATATATATATATATATATATTTTAATTCAGATACTTCAATCCAAGGGAAAAAAGCAGGAAGGTAAATTCCAAAAAACCGGATCCTAATTAATATTAAAAATTTATTTTAATATTAAAAAATGATACAGGAAGAGAGCTCCATGTAATAAAATATTACAGAGCAAATATATATTAAAAAAGGATTAATTCAAAGATGTTGAATGGCCATTTCAATATGAAGATCCCCACGGGGGACGACACATCACCTCAGCAACAGAAAAAACCTTTCAGAAACTGGAGAAAAATTAGTCTACTTTTCCTTTTTAAATAGATTGCAAAGAAATTAAAAAATAAATAATAAAATAAAATAAAATATAAATAAAAATAAAGGGAAACAAAAAGAAAAAGAAAACGAAAAAGAAAAGGAAAAGATAGAATAAAATCAAATAAATAAGAAAAGGAAAAAAAGAAAAAAATTGACATCGTCTGGGTTCGCAAAAAAAAGGGAGAATGTAACTAAAAATTAACAGACAGCCGTGTTAAATCGACGTCAGTTTAAGCAACACGGAAAAAAGGTGGTAAGAGAGATAAAAGAAGGAAGGGAGGGAAAAAGAAAGAAACTAAAGAAAAAAAAATTTTTTAAATTTTAATTTAATATATATATATATATATAGTGATGATCATCCACGTATACTGTCTTAATATGTATAGGAAAGAATACTTTCTCTACGGACGTGCTGCATGTTGTGAACAAACACACCACGTGTTGTAAACAAAAAATATTCGGACGCTATCGTGAAATACGTTTCTAATTCAAATTTAAAAATCACTTGTTTCTGATGAAGGACCGAGGACGGTCTGAAATATAAAATATAATAAAAATAAACAAATACTGTTAAAAAAAAGTACATTTTTAAATTCAAAACTTTTTATTAATATTCTTTCCTATATATATATATATATATATATATATATATATATATATATATATATATATATACGAGGGTCATTCAATAAACATAGTGAATTTTTCGGTATAATGACTTCTAATACATATAGAAGCTTACTTTTGTTTCAATGTAGTCTCCCCGCAGTGTCACACACTTTTCCTATCTGTGCACAAGGTTCCGTATTCCCTCAGCGTAAAAATCTTTGGACTGATGTCTCAGCCAATCGCTCATAGCACTTTTGACTTTATCGTCACTTTCAAACTTCGTGCCTCTTGTGAACACTTTCAAGGGATCAAACAGGTGAAAGTCTGAAGGGGCAAGGTCTAGGCTGTAAGGGTGATGAGGGAGCAGTTCCCAGCCCAGTTCATTTGTTTGTGCTCTGCAGTAAGCATCGTTGGCACCCACCAGCAGCTGACCTTCGAGTAGGCAAGGTCATCATGGAAAATTTTGTGTGCTGTTCCAAAAGATAGGCTCAAAGTCCTTGCAATGTCATCCACCGTCACTCGACTCTCAGACTGAATGAGGTCATTGACTGATTCGATCACCTCAGGAGACCTCACTGTTGTAAGCCTCTTATGCCTGTCTTCATCCTCATCACTGCTCCCTCCTTCTTTAAACAATTTAGCCCACCTGTAGACATTCTTTTGGCTGAAACATGTGGCACCATACACAGTTGACATTTTCCTATGAATTCCAACTGGTTTGCATCTTTCAGCAACCAAAAACTTGATAACTGACCTCTGTTCAATCCTGGAGCATGCTTCTTGGTCGGCCATCTTTATTAATCTCCAAAACTCTAAAAGTTCTTTTCAAACTGCAATAAAAAATAAAATAAATCCCTTTGAAAAAGAAGTAAAGGAAACAATTTAAAGACAAGTAAGCTTCTATCTGTATTAGAAGTCCTTATACCAAAAAATTCACCTTATTTATTGAATGACACTCGTATATATATATATATATATATATATATATATATATATATATATATATTTAATCATTTCACCCCGAGCAAGGCAGAAACGCCACTGATGTGCAGGGGGTTACATAAATGTAAAAAGATTAATTAGAAAAGAGTGAGGAGTACAAGCTAGTTAGAAAGGAACAATAGAAAGCTGAGAAAGCAGGTGCAATGACAGATACATGGGCGGAGAGAAAGTGAAGGTTATACAGGGGAGGGGAGAGAGCTAGAGTCCAGTGGTTAGTAGATGAGTATTAACTTTGCATTTAAATTTCTGGAGGTTGTAGCCGTCAGGAAAGCAAGAATACGGGAGTGAGTTCCACAGGCGGGAAGTGCGAGAGAGGAAGCTGCAGGAGTAGAATTGTCGTCTGCATTTGGCTAACCTGACTGTGAATGGGTGGGACCCAGTTGCCAGTCTGATTGCACGAGTAAACACCTGTTGAGGAGGCATCAGTGACTTAAGCTGGATCCGAGCAGAAGCCATGAAAGTATTTATAGAAGTGACAGAGGGAGGCCACATTTCGACGATGGGAAAGTGGCTGAAGTCCAGTCGCCAGATCAGTACCTATCACATTACAGACTCTCCTTTGGAGCTTGTCAAGAACACTGAGGAGAACGGCAGGGGCACCTGACCATAAATGGCAGCAGTACTCCATGCACGGGCGGATGGTTGACTTGTATATATGCAGGATGGATTCAGGTGGAAAAAACATCCTGGATCGACATATTGACCCAATCTTCTTAGCAGTAGATTTTGCTATGGATTCAATATAGTGCTTCCATTTGAGGTCTGAGGACAGGGTAAGTCCGAGGAGGCGTAGTGTATTACTCTCCGGGAGAATCATCTGGTCCATGCTTATGGGAGGCAGAAGAGGTTGCCTGTAATGGTTGACAGACAACAGCTTGGTCTCAGAGGAATTGAAGTTGACAAGCCACTTCTTGCCCCAGTTCACCACAGAGTGTAGATCCCGCTCAAGGTCAGCAGCGAGATTATGTCTGTCCGCCACGACAGGTTTCTTACTGGAGCGGGAGTATATTGTAGTGTCATCTGCGTAGATGCCTACTTGGGACTTGATCTCATCTGGGAGATCGTTGATGAAAATAAGGAAGAGCGTCGGGCCCAGGATATATATTTTTTTTTTTTAACGTAGTCTCCCAGCAGTGTCACACACTTTTTCCATCTGTACACAATCTTCTGTATTCCCTCAGTGTAAAAATCGTAAAAATTTGGCTCGTCAGACCCAAATGACCATTTGGGTCTGACGAGCCACGATAATGGCATCAAAGCGATTAAATATGTATTATCCATAGTAATAATCGAAAATTTTTCATAAATTATATTACTCTGTTAAATTAAATAAATGTATTTAACATTGAGTTCTCTTGAGTTCGTCTCTTTTGGAATTTGCCTGGATTACATACCAAGTGTACTATGCTATATATATATATATATATATATATATATATATATATATATATAAACATTCTGATGCCAAGTGACTCTTATTACAATAAAAATACTCTGTCAAAAACATGAATAGTTCCACTAAGTACATTTTTAAAAAAATCTTTTGAGATCGGCGGCGGCAGGAATTTTTCCTAATGTAATTTGTTGTATTTTTTTATCGTGGCCCGTGCTCTAGTTATTATAGTTTTAATAATAGTTTTAAGGTGCCACATTTTTCAATTTCAATATCAACACCGTTTTGGTTATTTATTTTGTCATATTCTTTCGTATTATATCTGATGGTACTGTCATATCTCAAAGAGAAGACATTTTCTCGAGAGCTTGTAATTTTTAATCAATATGTTTGCTCTCGTAGGTTATACATGTCTGTCAGTATGAATGATAAAGACCGAAAGAATAGTGACGACGTGGCCCTCTGTGACTGGTTCAGGATAAAATTCCTAGAACTTTTAAGCGAACTTAATGCATTATTATTATTATTATTATTATTATTATTATTATTGCTGTTGTTAATGATGACGGTGCTCATTTGATTTTGTTGTTAACGGCATTTTTTCGGAGCACATTTTAAAAACAAGCTTGAACTTATATCTCCGCTGTCATTAATAAAACACGCCTGATGATCTGTAATTGTATTGCTGTTGTAAGCAATAACGTCAATCCCAAAAGAAAGAAGCAAAAATACTGGCCTGGTTTGAATAAATAAAAAGAAAACCTTCCAGAGCGAATGATTAATAAGTTCATTTAACCTTCCTGACCCATTCTCCACTTTGAAATCGACTTCAACCATCTTGCATTTCGGTGTTACATATTTTTCTTTTATACTTTCTTTCTGACAAACTTCTTTGCTTTCTAGTTTAATTGTTTCTTTCTTCTGTTTTCATTATGCTTAGTTTTGACACAAGGCCATGAGTTTAGGGTACCCAGTGAAGGCTGAACCTACTACTCAGTAGTAATAGGCTATACCAAGAGCGAAATATTGTTCCATTATCAGAAGCTAACTTTTTTTTGTATACTTCATTTTCAAAGGTTTACATCTTGATATCGCTATCTTTACTGGAATCACGTAACAAATAGTATCCATTAGTGGCATATGGCATGTAGTTTCATGTTTTCTCCGAACGCTTTTTCTAGCGAGGGGGCGTCTATATTGTTGTGGCTTGTTAGGGCCAGGAAGAAAGACACGGAAACAAGAAGGCAAGTTTAACCAGTGTATTAGAATAACAGAACATATACTCTACCAGCCATAATTATTAGGCCACCCCAGTGTTTTAAAAAAATGATATATTTCATACTATTTTTTAGTATTTATTGCCAAGTGAACAATTGTAAATGAAAATAGAATGGTTCTTTTGTTAATACAGCACAATAGCATGTGCATCAAATGAATTTATAAATATTTAATAATTACCGATATTGTAGTTTCATCAATGAAAGAATAAAGAAAATGTCGGGTTCATCTTTGCTTCCTTGCCTTGTAAAGTTTTGCAAAGTAATAATAAAAAAAGGACCATTTTCATTTAGAATTATTTTATATCTTCATTTAGAATTATCCACTTAACAATAAATACTAAAAAATTTATGAAATACATTTCTTTAAAAAAAAACTGGGATGGCCTAATAATTATGGTCAGTAGTGTACATATATATATATATATATATATATATATATATATATATATATATATATATATATATATATATAAAACGTAGCACACTTGGTATACTATCCAGATAAATTCCGATAGAGATGAACTCAAAAGAAATCAATTTTAAATTCATTTATTTAATTTAACAGGGTAATATAATTTAGAAAAGATTTTTGATTTATCACAATGTGTAATACATATTTCACCGCATAATGATGTTATTATTACGGCTCGTTAGACTCAAATGTTACAACAGTGGATTCTCAAAATATCCCCCACCAAATTATTTTACACAGACGCTCACATGTCCATATTTATAATAGACATTTGTAACGCTTATTACGAAAAATTTCTCGCTTATTTAAAAAGAACCCCAAAGAATAGAAAAAAGCAAGGATAAAGAAACAGTAGGCAATTGATTAATGGAAAGAAGAGAAAAAAGAAAAAAAACACCCCCACAAAAAAAAAATGAAGAGAAAAACGGAAAGAAAAAAGAGAAAAAGAAAGGACAAAGAAATACAATAAAAAGAAAATAAACAGTATTCAGAGAAATAAAATGTGAACTTCTTCTATCGAAATAGCGTCTCTAACTACTCGTTTGCTTTCTTAAAAAAACATGACGTGGAAAATTTAACGTTGAAATTTAGTTTCAAATATGATGGGATATATTTACGGTACAAGAATAAATTGTACATCATAATTTTGATAGAATTTGAAAAAATAACTATTCTTACTATTATTTTTAAAAATTCATATTAATTTTAAAAATTCAATTAAAATAATTGAAATTACTAAAAAATAAAAATTATAATTAAATATAAAAAAAGGAAAAGTTAGAAAGATAAACCTAAAAAAGGGAGAAAATAAATAAAAAGAAAGAAAGAAAAAGAAAGAGAGCAAGATAGAAATGAATTTAAAATAATTTAAAATAAACATCATAGATCGAAACCGACGTCTATTACAACAATATTCATTCTTAGAAACGCGACATGGGATTTACTCTTAAATTAAAATATACCGACTATGGGGTATATTTATGGTGAAAAACTAATCATCAATCATTTACTATTAAATTAAAATATACCAACTATGGTGTATATTTATGGTGAACATATATCATAAATCATACATCCTAATATAAATTACAATATAACGACTAGTAGTAATTTATTATAAATATAGTTAAAATAATAACTCCTAATAAAAAATAAATAAATAAAATATTAAAATATCATCTTAAAAAAAAACTTAAATAATAATAAGGGATAATAATAAATAATAATAGAAAAAATAAAAATAATAATAATAATATATGCATGTATGTACGTATGAAACAAAATTTCTCTAAGATGCTAATAATAATAATAATAATAATAATAATAATAATAATAATAATAATAATACTCATTCTAACAAAAACGAAGAAAAAAGAATCTTAAAAATATACCTATAAATATAATAATTACTAAATAAAAAATACAAAAATAAAAAATATAAAAAACCTTTGTGGTAAAATGATATTAACAGTACATTCCAGACTTTTCCCAAAATAAACATCTTTTTAAGTTAAATCAATGTAAATTAATTCAATTTACACTAATTCAAATCACAATCAGGATTTATCTAGAGTATTTTATATTTATTTTTGTGTCTACCCTTAAATATTAATTCATTCTCTGATTAAGGAGTTCCTTTAGATTATTATATATTATAATCATCAATTTTTCCCCCAGGCATGAATTGCACCTACCCTGAAATTGTTGGAAGTGTTAGCGTATTTAACAATCCTCCATCTGACCAGTAAGGTAAATCCTCCATCTTTAATATTCCAGCATTGTTTAGACAGGGCAGTTTGATGTTTCAAGGAGGCGTTAGAAAAGAATGTTTGTGGTTGTACAGTCTCTGTTTCCAACTACCTGCAGATATCCCTATATAAACTCTTTTATTGCTAGGGTCCTCTACTGCACAAGTAGTGGCTGCATAGACAGCTTTTTCCGAATTACACCTGCCATCAAGTGGACAATTTGCTTTACTGATGCAATTACAGGAAGGTTTGTCTGCCAATGATTTACTATAGAAGTCTCTGAGTAATATATTATTATGTGAATTAATTATGTTTTGCATGTTTTAGTGGTAGAATAACTAATTTTAAGAGTTTTATATTGAATAATTTACTTAAGGGGTGGTGTTGGTGGAAGTGTTTGGTAACTAAATTTTAAAAGTATTTACCTATGTTTACATTGGACAACTTGCAGAAAGGAGGGTTGAACCATATTATTTTTCTTTTTCTAACTTTGCTTTTGTTTCTAATTTTGTCTTTCAATTATTTTTTTCGTATAATATTTCATCTTTAAAATCACTCTTCTTTAGGGCTTCATTGTATATTGTTTTATTTTCATCGAATATATCTTTATTAGAAGATAATTTATTAATTCTAATTTTGACTATTTTGTGTATTTGTTTCATGACAGATTTAGGATGATTAGAGTTAACATTAATATAAATGAGGGATTGATTACCTTTTTTGATACGGTTTAAATGTATTCTTGGACAGGTTAAACCTAATATCTAAAAAATTAACGATTCTGAGATTAGATGAAATTTTGATTTTGAAGCACAGTATTTTAAAAGCTCTAGTAACTTTTTTAGAAATTCATGATGTCAGGGAACCATTACTGTCAGGGATATATATAAGACCATCATCCCGGTAGATACCTACTTGTTAATATCATTTTACCACAAAAGTTTTAATATACCTACTTTTAATATTATTTTACGACAAAAGTTTTAATATCATTTTACCACAAATGTTTTTATATTTTTTATTTTTGTGTTTTTTATTTTTATAATTATTATATTTATAGGTATATTTTTAAGATTCTTTTTTCTTTGTTTTTGATATTATTATTATTATTATTATTATTATTATTATTAACGTCTTAGAGAAATTTTGTTTGATGCATACATATATATGGTCAAATAAAAATAAGACAAGAGGATAACTGTATTTAAATCGCCTACGCGTTTCGTCCTGTGATGGACTTTATCAAGGCAAAAAAAGACGAAATGAGCTTTATTCTAAATTATGTATCTATAAACAGTGTTGGCAACTATAAAAAGATTAACAGAATATTTTAGTTTTAGAATTCCTTCATGTGTAGTGTAAAGTCACGAGAATTAAAACGAAGGGAATTCAACCGTTTTCCTTGCACTTTTTATTATGTATGTTAGTCTGTTTTAGTATAATTTCCATAAGCAAAGCTGATATTGGGAAAACTCCGAGGCACAAATTGATGTTTTGGTAATACTGGATGGCGGCGCTCTCGAGAACTTTCCTTCTGAACAAATTGTTTACACTTTTTATTAGTGTGGCATTTTTTAAATCAAAATTGTGGTTGAATTTATTTCTATGAATCACTAATGTATTTTTAGATCATTATTAGTGATGTCTCTTTTGTGTTCATATATACTTTTTTTTTTAGATTTCTACTTGTTTCTTCGATGTTCATGGAGGAACAATCCCGGCAATTTATTCCGTGTACACCTGCTTGTTCATCATTATGATTTCGGTTTTCTGTAAATCTGATAATGCCCATAATAGTTCTCGAGGTAGTTATTACGATGTGTGTGTTTTTCCTTTAAGTGTTTGGGATATTAGATGCAATAGGGTTGGTTGGTAGTATGATGTATCTGTTATTATTTAGATTATTATTGTTAACAGTGTTGTTTTGTTGTGGTTGTATATCTTATGTGCCTTTCTTTTTGCATTGTGAATAAAATGATACGGGTAATGTAGGTTTCTGAATGTGCTTTCTATGTATTTTTCTTCTTTTGTTAAATAATGGGGTCTGCCCATTCTTAGTATCCTTTAAAAGTGAACCTATAATAATACCAGATTTGATTTTGGAAGAGTGGCTGGAATAGAAATTAATCAGTTCGTTTTTGTTCGTAGCTTTCTGTAGACGTCAGATCATAACTGAGTATTATTTTACACATATATATATATATATATATATTTTATTATTATTATTATTATTATTATTAGTAGTAGTAGTAGTCTTTAAGAGGTTTTCTAGTCGATGACCTGTAGACCTCTAACCGTAGATCTATGTACGTAGACCTCTAGTCGAAGACTTGTAGACCTATATGCGCCCTCGCCTTTTTCCGTATTTATGGCTGACACCAGCCAACCACATTACTGTGAGGGGGAACTAAGTTGTATGCATATTCATTACTTATTCATTACGTAAGATACTGAGCTTTTGTGCCTATACATTTCTGTGTGGAAATAATTATTAATACTATAAGAAGTGATATAAGTCTTTTATGTTGTACTTTTATTGCAGTTATATATTTGTAATACAGTTTGATTTCTTTGAGAAATTGTAGGATTAATGTAATGAAAGAATTCTTTCACGTTGATTGTTTGGTGGTATTTTACGCGAATTAGGGGGAAGCTGCTATAATATGTATGTATTGTTGGTAATTTTACAATAAATGTGAAGAGTTGGTAATTTTTTATATAAAAAATTATTGCTGATGCCATCTTATAGTTTTATACTTTCATGGCGATTTTTTTATTTATTTGGGGGTCTCTATTTGGCGATAGAAGGGACTCTAATATGTGCTATTACCTCGGGCCAAGGTGGACCTGAGAATAACAGCAATTAAGACGTGGTTTCACGCCTCTCAAAACTCCAATCTCAAAATCACAGGTCTTGCTGCCAGATGTAGTTTATCGTCGTACCCAGGACTCGCAACCTACTTCACAATCTTGTGTAAATTGATGATTGAAAAGGTAGAAGAGAAATAATAGTGGTAATAATAATAAAAACATGCTAAGAACTACGAAGAAGAAGAAGTTACAGAGAACCACGTAAGGTCACGGCACATTGAACATTTTTCTTGCAGAGTGTCTTTTCATGCTCGGATATTCAACACCGTTTTCGTAGGGATGATGAGTACGATATTAATTTATTTTTGCTAAACACTTTCTTGCTAAACAGGATGTGCGTCGTGGTGCGGTGGATATCGGCTTGGAACAAGTAAATCGGGGAGCCGAGTTCGAATTCCAGTTGAATTCATTGCATTCACTTACGCGCAAATGCACTTGGGAAAGGTATTAATCCGTCTCTTCCTTTCATTTATGGGTTAAATAACAGGACAGATTGAGTTCTATAGCCTTGGCTGGCAACCAGTCTACCACAGAAAGCAATGGCAACCTACTGCGGGATAATCTTCTGCCCAGTCAGTCATGTCTCTTTTGATCGCCCAAGCGTGTTTCACGTATGGCACTTAACTGACTGAAACACTTTCTTAAATAGTTAGAAAGATTTCGGTCAGACATTTTTTTAAGCAATTCAGCCTATTCAAGGCGATAATGTTCCTAAGATTCAAGGGGCTACTGGAAGTGGAAAAGAATAAAAAAAAGATCTTTAGCAGGAACTGAAACCCAATCCTAAACAGAAAACAAGTGATAAACCTCTACTCCTGATCAAAAGACCGGGGAGGTCCGTGAACCCGACGATAGACTATCTACTTCTCTAATTTTATTCTGCCGGGCGAGCTAATTTTACAGTTCAGAATAATTTACTCATCCACTTCATCTAAGTTTAGTCTCCCAGATAGGGAATCCGTTTGCAACTGAAAGACACCGATTACAACATAGGTTTTATTTTCAAGGACAGTTTTCTGTTGTTGCTCTCTTTGTATGATCGGAGTTCCGATCAGTTTTCCCGCTGGTACTTTCATCACGTGATCAATTTCTACAGTCAACTGCCGAAGCGGTTTTATTTAATAGCGGCAACTGAGGGTTCCGTCACCGTTTGCCGTGCGAAATACCTATAGGCAGAAAGGTTTACTTCTCACAGCGTTCAGTTCTCTTCTTCTTCCTACTGTTCCTATCTTTCATCATTCGTTATTTTCTATGATTCATCCTGTCTGCTGCTGACATGTGTAGCGATTAGGCCATTGTGCACATTCGCGTTCGCCTGTCTCATCAGATTACAATCGTCTTTTCTTTCTACAATTGATGCCAATGTTAAATGGCAGACTCCGACACTACGCTCTTCGGCAATCCAATGTATTTCTAAATATGCTTTCCTCTCTTTAGTAGGACCATAGTTTGAACATTTTCTATTATAAAAAATATTTATTTTATTATCTTTTTATCACCCTTGATTTTCAAACTAACACACGAATAGAAACAATTTCAAATTTAGGTATTGCTTTTCTTTGGAAGTACTTATATAAATACTATATATATATATATATATATATATATATATATATATATATATATATATATATATATGGTAACTTTTGTAATGAAAGTAATACGCGTAGAAAAAAATTGCGTATTACTTTCATTACAGGAAGTAAATAGGCGGAAATTTCAGTAAAGGAAGTAAATAGGCCGGAAATAGGCCGAAATTTGTTGCCTACGCCGAAAGCCATTCTGCAGTTGCAGTTGCGAAGTCATGTAGACTTCGCAAGAGTTACAGGAGACAAAAAATGCGAGATGAAGTTCGATTTTTTCTGATCGTTAAGATCAATAAATGTAAATTTCTTCAATAACTAATTGTTAATTTGAGTTCAGCATATATATTTGCACAGAAATAATGCTATTTTGGAAAAATTTGAAGGGGGAAAAGCCTTCAGGACCTAAAATGAAAATTTACCATGTATATATATATATATATATATATATATATATATGAATCCTTTTCTTTTTACAGTAAGGTTCACTCTGCACAAGGCCTGGGAGCCACTCAAAGTAGAAGATTACGTGAAGAGTTATTTTATATAGATAGGAAGGGAAGATAACGGTTAACACTAGACTTGAACAGGTTAAGGTTGTAGTGATCGGGAAAGCATTCTCTTGGGAGTTTGTTCCACAGGGAAGTGGTTTGCGCGAAAAAGCTGTGCGAGTAGAACTTACTTCACGCCCATAGAATACGGAGGAAATATGTGTGGTCTGCTAGAGTATAAGTGGGTCCTAGACGTGAAGGTTAGACCCTGGTTGAACCAAGGAATGTAATTCATCCGAACACTTTTTGTAGAAGTAGCGATAGAAAAGTGAACGGCTCGCCAGATCTAGCGGGTAATAGCGTGATTGGACAGTGGAAAATAATTCTTTCATTATTATTATTAATGCCTCTCCCTTCGTTGGTTTGCACGACCGTTGCGCCTTGTCAATATGTTATAATTTTGATTGCGGGAAAAGAGATAAAGGAATACATGGTTTCAGTGAAGAAAGAGAAAAAAGAAAGAAAGAAAGAAGTAAATATAGAAATATTTATAGAAAAAAGTTGTCAATTTCAAATCTTATCATTTGTATCCCCATACTACTTAAAATAACAACAAGCATTCGTATTTATGATTGTTATTGGAATATTTTGTTAAAGTTGTTAAGCTCAAATATTTAATGATGCGACTGGAGAAATTCTAAGGATATTTTATTTTGGTAAAACTAGCCATGAGCTTGCTGAATCATTAACCTAAAAATTAAGATTAATCAGAAAATTTAAACAGGAAAACCGTGGAATTTTGTCGGGTTAAAACTGGTTATTATTATTATTAATATATTTTTTTCGCACAATTCTCATTTTCAAACAGTGATCATTGTAGATGTTATACATCTTTCATTAAATATTTGCTGTATCAAGCAACGTGGACTTCTGAAGCAATGGAATACTTGGCTGTATTTTCTCATTTTAGCACTAACGCCACAATATAGCTAACCACTATCCATCTAGCTAGCTAGCTTGCTAACCCTAACCCTAACCCAAGAATAAGAAGAATACATAGGTTCAATCTTTTTTTAATCGTTTCAGTCCAAGCAAGACAATAAAGCTACTAAGATGTACAGTGGTACTGAGAGTAAAGGAACTTACTAGCAAATACTCTTGGGAAAGGTATAAATCTGTTTCTTTTTCCCTCCAGTTATGGATTAAATAACAAGACAGATTGGGTTCTATAGCTTTGGTTGGCAACAGGTCTATCGTAGAAAGTAATGGCAACCTACTGCGGTAAAATCTTCTGCCCGGTCAGTCATGTCTCTTTTGAGACATGATCGCCCAAGCGTGTATCACGTATCGCACTTAACTGACTGACTGACATATAATAGTTGGAATCATGATTAAGGCTTCAACTGGGCATAAAGTGGGGAATTAGTTTTATATTGTTATGAAGTAATAAACTGATCCCCCAATAATTACTACGTAATAATATAATATATATCTTCTCCCTCTAGCTATGAATCAAATAACAGAACAGATCGGGTTCTATAGCCTTGGCTGGCAACCAGTCTACCACAGAAAGTAATGGCAACCTACTGCGGGAAAATCTTCTGCCCAGTCAGTCATGTCTCTTTCCAGACATGATCGCTCAAGCGTGTATCACGTATGACACTTAAGTGAAAAATGAAATGGGTTATGGGCAGAGAAAGAAAGACAGTTTTTAGAAATAGTAAAAAACAAAGAGCTGTAGATTTCTAGAGAGAGAAACAAGATTTGAAGCAAGCGGCATTTACTTGAGATCACTAGACGTTAACACAGTATAAAGTAATAGATGGATGCCCGCAGCTGATTCATGAAGCGGTGGTAGTGGAAGTAGTAAAAGATCAGGACTGTGTAATCGAAGAATTAAAAAAAAATAACAGAGACACGCAGGCTCCATCGGATAAATAAATACATATATTGAAAATGTTATTTTATTATAATTGCTGTTATAGATAATCACACTCCGTGCCCCCCATACGACCAACCAAGATCCCAATTATTACCGTTATTGTGAGACGTAGAAGACTTCGTATTATTTTCTCTTCCAACTCCATTATTTATTATAATTATAAATCTTGTTCTGATCATTCTTCTTATTCATCTTATTATAATTATGTCTTATTATTATTATTATTATTATTATTATTATTATTATTATTATTATTATTATTGCTATAGAAAACTCTCTCTATATTACTGACCGCCATCCTAATTATTAGTATTATTTGAAGGGTTACAAGTTTTACTTCTTTTTTGTTTTTTTTGTGAATATTACTTTTATTATTATTTCTTTTATTTTCAAATATTGTTTTTAAATTTTTCTTTCTTCTATTTTTTAATTTTTATAGGTTATTTATAATATCTGTCTAAGCTACAGGTCGCTCGACTAACTTAGTTCATTGACCTAATTTCGCGATTTTAGATTTACTAAGTTCACAAAGAATGAAAGTTTTGTCTGTCTTATCTTCTATTTCAAAGAGTTAAATTGAAAGAGAATAATAAAAAAAAATGTTTTGATGTTGTTGAAACGCTCGAGTTTTCTTATTTCGAATTCGGTGGCCTTAGAAGCACCCGAAAATAAAATTCCTTTAAAATACAACTGTTGACATGAATTTGGTAGATGTTTATTTTATTTTACGGTTTATCAACACATTCTGAGCTATTTAAGGACGATGAATATTGCGGATTGTTGATTGGTAAATTCCATTGCTGGTTTTTACGAAGTGGTTCTCTTTCTAAATTCTGACCGGCTTCGACACTGCTTAACTTCTGTAATCAAAACAGTAATGATATTTTCAGTGCTTTTGGTAAGTATTTAAAAGAAATATGAACATACATCCCATAATAGTCCAGCATTCTTTTCTTTGTGTAGATTGTCCAGTATTCGCTGCCATATAGAAGGACATACATCCCATAATAGTCCAGCATTCGTTTCTTTTTGTAGATTGCCTAGTATTCGCTGCCATATAGATGAGCATATATCCATAATAGTCCAGCATTTTTTTCTTTGTGTAGATTGCCTAGTATTCGCTGCCATATAGATGAACATATATCCCATAATAGTCCAGCATTCTTTTCTCTGTGTAGATTGTCCAGTATTCGCTGCCATATAGAAGGACATACATCCCATAATAGTCCAGCATTCTTTTCTTTTTGTAGATTGTCTAGTATTCGCTGCCATATAGATGAACATACATCCCATAATACTGCAGCATTCTTTTCTTTGTGTAGATTGTCTAGTATTCGATGCCATATAGAAGGACATACATCCCATAATAGTCCAGCATTCTTTTCTTTAAATTGTCCAGTATTCGCTATCATATAGAAAGACATACATCCCATAATAGTCCAATATTTTTTTCTGTAAGTAGATTGTCCAGTATTTGCTGCCATATAGATGAACATATATCCCATCATAGTACAGCATTCCTTTCTTTGTATAGATTGTCCAGTATTCGCCGCCATATAGATGAGCATACATCCCATAATAATCCAACATTCTTTTCTTTGTATAGATTGTCCAGTTTTCGCTACCATATTGAAGGACATGCATCCCATAATAGTCCAGCATTCTTTTCTTTATGTTGATTGTCCAGTATTCGCTACCATATAGAAAGACATACATCCCATAATAGTCCAGCATTCTTTTCTTTGTGTAGATGAACATACATCCCATAATAGTCTAGCATTCTTTTCTTTGTTTCCAACGAAGCTTTCCTGTCACTCTATATTCTTTACTCTGCTTTTTGTGTGTCGCACTTTCCGTTCTCTCTTAGAACACTTTTCAGTTATTTAAATTTTAGTACCTGCTTGATTTTTAAAAAGAGTTCGGTTCGAAATTCATAGCCCTTCAAGAGGGCCTGAGCGTAGTGGCCGAAACGTTATAAAAATGGCAACGAAGATGAAGACAATAGTCTGAATAATGTAAATAGTGAAAATACTACATTATCTCAGAAATATAGACAAATAATGTTTTCCAGTACAAAAAAGAAAAACGCTAAAATTTCCTATACTAATTAATTTATGGCAAGAAGCTGATGTTCCCCACCAAACAAAAAAAAAGCAATAGACTTTCTTACCAAGATTCTGAAGATTCTAAAAAAGATAAAAAATATAATTTAATAATAAAAAAATCCTTTGGACTTTCCTCTTAATAATAATATAAAGATTTTGACGATAAAAGATATTATTATGTTTGGGATATTTTTTATCATGGTATGCTTTATTTTTAGCAAAAATATGGAGGTAAATATTATATAGTGCTTGATTTTTTTCACTTTGATATAATTTTAGGAAATATTTGGAGGCACAAACACACACACACATTTATATATATATATATATAATATAATTATATAGTTATATATCAATTTTACATTGCGACATGGAAATTCCTATGTTTCGAGATAGGTTCTCATCATCAGGCAATGTTGGTGTGGTTGTGCAGATGATTTACATTTAAATGATAAAATCTTTTGGTTTGCTGTAGGTGATGTAGCTGTTTTTTTCTGTTTGTTTTTTTTTTTTGTGGCTAATCAGAATGGAGATTATATTATATTAAGCTCTATAATACTCATTATATTAAGCACTGTTTATGATAAAATAAATGCGTTGCGGGGACCGATAAAAATAACGGTCTCGATCCTACCACCTTTTGTAGGTGTGAAAACAGCAAATAGAATGAGAAGACGAAGGCGATGGTACTGAGTTTCAACGTCAATTTCATTGTTATAAAATCGGAAAAGGCTGGAATTTGATTATCAGTTGGTAGGATCAACTCAGACTGAAACGTTGTCGTCGGTCGTCGGGAACGTCGTCAGCGTCTTATATGAAAGGCGTAGGCTGGAAAAGTCGTCAGCGTCTGGCAGGATCAACACAAGCTAGAACGTCGTTATCGTTTGGCAGGATCGTCGCCAGCGTCTGATAGGAACGGCACATACTGGGACGCTGATGTTGAGTCTCGGCTGTACTTAAACGTAGTCTGAGGAGGACAGGTTTGGTTGCTGCCTAGCGCGTGCACACCTTCAAACAGGTGGGCGAGCTAGCAGGTGTGTGTTGCAGCCGTGGACGAGCGCATTTTCCTTCCGCAATTAAACGGGATTACTGCGAGCGGACACGTGCGAAAGCCACGGCAATCGGACATGAACAGTCGTCGACTTCTTTGTCGGATGGACGGCGGGTGGCGTTATCTTAAACGGACTAAACCGTTCCACCTACGAAGCAGAGTCAAACCTAAAGTGGGACCGGCTGCTAACTAAAACGTTACGCACTCCAGGAACCAACCGGTAGTAGCACGATCGCAAACGAAGCGTACGCCTAGATGGAGTTGGCCGGAGAGCAGAAACTGAGTATCTGAGAACAAATACCACACTTTGATTCTGGGATTTACCCTACTTCCCAACTGGACCAAGTTGAGATGCAAGGTCGGTTTTAACGTGGGGGACCTGAGCGCGTACGTTCAGGCAACTTCTCAAAGATTATCCAGCCCCGCTTACGCGGTAACTGGGTACAAAACTAGTCTTAGCTAGTCAAAACTAGTCAAAAACTGGACGCGTACACAAAGAAAAAGATGCTGGACTATTATGGGATGTATGTACTTCTATATAGCAGCGAATACTGGACAATCTACACAAAGAAAAAAATGCTGGACTTTTATGGGATGTATATTCATCTATATGGTAGCGAATACTGGACACCGAGTCAAGAGGGCATTTTTTATCGATCCTCATCCAATAAGATGAGATGTGACACAGGGTTGGATTTTTTTTTCACTGGGGAATCCGTGTTCAAACGATCGATTAATGGGGACCCTGGGAGCGAACGATCGATTAACTGGTCAAAGATTACCCAGCCCAGGATGAACTTTGTTGTGCTGTGGATATCGACTCGGAAGGAAAAAATCAGAGAGACTATTGAAAATTTGTAGGACTTGTAAGAACTGATACTGCCTAGACTATTGACTAGTTTTTGTTTTTTGCCATTGTAACAGGTTCTAATATTGACTCTCTTACTCCTTGAAAAGAGACCCTCCTATGTCCACCGGTGGCAGATCGTGTAACACACAATAACTGTGTGCTTTTCCCGGCCATCAGATTCTCACAAGTACTCAAGGCTGCCGGGAGATAGTGTTTTCGTCAGGCCACCATCACTAGACAGATTACCATCCAAACTGAACATAAGAAAAATTTTTCTCCGCAAAAATTCCTACCCCAACACACACACACACACACACACACACACACACACACACACACACACACATATATATATATATAGTTATCCGCAGACAGATCTGTGTCGCTGTATCACAGCTCATCAGTACGGTTAGACATCCGATCGATTCTAGCCAGGATTGAATCCCGACCGAATTGATATCAGCCGGCAATTCTACCTTTGAGCTATGGGCGCTCGGTAGAGGAAGGTGGACTTTAGCGTGTTATATACAATGTAAACACACGCCAGTAACCGAGAATGTTCAAATTAATTACTGAATGAACGATAATGTACTACTCGTGAAAAAAAAACTTATCAACTTGTCAAATTACTTATCTACAATAAAAAATAACTAAAAATATCTAACATTATTATGAAAAAAAAACACCTCGATGACAAAATCAAAAGTACACCAGACGAATATTATTTCTGAATTTAGATTTAATGCAGAAAAAGGCATACCCGATAAAAAATACCCCTAGTGCTCAATACCTGGATTCGCCACAAACTCAATACACAACATACACGTCTTGAACGCGGATATGATATCCATCATCCACAGCAAAAGCGTTCAAAAGTGATGGATGGCCTTATGAAACATAAGTATCCAACATAATGACATTATTGGTACATTCAAAATGTATTGGCCGTATTTGGACATTAAGAATCTATCTACTTTCAGCAACTTTTATACTATCAACTCGCAGTATAGCCCGGCGTTGCTCGGGTGTAATGAAAGCTTTAAAACTAATCCATGGTCCTGGAGCTCAGACTCAGCCTAAAGAATATTTGTGTGAAGTTTGGTGAGAATCGGATAAAAATTGTGGATTTGTATAAAGGACATACAGACTGATAAACAGACACACACACAAGCATCTTGCCTTTTATATATATATATATATATATATATATATATGTGTGTGTGTGTGTGTGTGTGTGTGTGTGTGTGTGTGTGTATGTGTATTATCGATTTTCTGCACTATTATAAGAACAGTAACCTTGAAACTTCTGAATATCGCTTCTTATGTCTTTGTTTATGAGTGTGTCGGTGGGGAAGTGGCTGGAGTCGGTACGTATCACATTATATTGTATATAATTAATGCATTAGATAATTGTTGTGTATAAAATCCCTTTTGTGTTTATAGAAACTTTTTTTTTGTTTCTATATGTTCCCCCAATGTAATGTGAGGAGCAGTTCTGGCTTTTTATTTCATATATCATTTTAGGTTTTGATCATATCCATAATAGTTTTGGATGATTTTGTGATTATTTGATGTTGTCTAAATTGGATAAATGGTTTCGCATAGTGGGTTTTATGAAGTTAGTAGGTAGCATGTGCGTTGTGGTGCGGAGGGCATCGGCTTGGAACGAGAAATCGGAAAGCCGAGTTCGAATTCAAACTGAATTTGTTGCTTTCGATTGGGAAAGGTATCAATCTGTTTCTTTTCACTCCAGTTATGGGTTAAATAACAGGACAGATTAGGTTCTATAGCCTTGGCTGGAAACTAGTCTACCGCAGAAAACAATGGCAACCTACTGCGGGAAAATTGTCTGCCCAGTCAGTCATGTCTCTTTCGAGACATGATCGTCCAAGTGTGTATCACGTATGGCATTTGACTGACTGCAGTAGTATTTATTACGTGTCTGTTTTCATCTAGTTTATTGTTATTGTAACTGTTGAATAACATAATTTAAAAAATAAACAAAAGTACCTTGATATTCTGATTCAATGAAACATGTATTAACAAGGGATTGCTGCCTAAACACACACACACACACACACATATATGTGTGTGTGTGTGTGTGTGTATTCTTTAATATATATGTATAAAATATATGTATATTTTACAAATGGTTTCATATACGTATGTATGCTCATATTGATGTGTATGTGAATGAGTGTGTGTCTGCATGTGTGTGTTTTAATTTTATGTTAATTCAGATTTGAAAGTTTAGAGTAAATTATTAAAATTTTCCGATGTCTATTTAAGTTTACTTTTGAACAATAGCATTGAGAAATGAATCACCCCTTAATATCGTTTGTCTGCGTCGATCGGCAGGCGCGTCTGGTTGAATGCTTGTCGCCAGAACGTCAGACATCTTTCTTTAATGGTGGCCCGTATCATAAAGTCCCGCCGATTTTTCCCTTTGAAGCGGTCGTCATCATAATTTGCGCTTCTCGTGAAATGATAGAACATCTCTGGATTCAAACTTCCCAGTCATTACACCCGAATTCCTGCACACTCCACCTACATTTGTTTGAAGCTGAGCTTCACCCGCTGTGGTAATCAACCTATTAGGATAATTTCCTATTTGCGACCGTCTCTGTGTCGACAGAGCAACCTCTCTCCTGTTCCTTTCCTCCCTGATCCCCAGACACAAACTTTCCGTAGGATGTGAACTACAAGTTGCCCGCGAGTAACGGCTCGTCTCGCAACGGGTGAGATTATGGCTGCGTTCTTGGACGCCACTAGCCAGTAAGCTTCAAGGCACGAGATCAGCAATCACTAATGGAAAAAAATCAATCGCACAGCCGGTTGGGGTTGGTAGGACGGCTTTTGATTAACCATCGATACGGATCACAAATCTTGCTATTACCGCATTTCAGAGGTTGTAATACAGGATGGATGACTAATCAGATACAACCGGCGAATGTAGCAACTTTACAGAGGTTATAAAATAGGCCGGCCGGTTTCGAACCTTATCAGTTAGGTCTGAAGAAGGAAATTTTTCTTGTAGATTCAGTAGTGAAACACCTTGTGTAAATAGTGATCACTTACGTAAAGGGAACTAGTCTACGAGAGAGAACAGCTATCAATTGCACTACAATTGGACCCTTCATGGATAACAAGAGATTACATCAAAAAGTAGCCTAACATGTATATATCAAATGTATTTAAATCTAAAATGTTTAATTTATAACGTTTGAGAAACTCTAGAGTATATATATATTGATTGTTTAATTACTTAAATTTTGGTCATAATAAAATTAGACCAGAACACATTTGTATTAAAATGTGTTCAATACAATTATATTGTAGAACTTTGAATATTCTTAATTTGTAAACGAGTTATCGCGCGACCTAGGTTTCTGCCATGAGTGGTGTCACGGGCGATTTGCAAAAATTTATTGCAAATAGCCTGAAGACACCACTCATGGTAGAAACCTAGGTCACGTATAAACTCGTTTACAAATCAAGAATATATATATATATATATATATATATATATATATATATATATATATATATATCAACAAGAGAAACACGTCACTAGGTCGTTTAACTTTCAAATAAAAATTAACGACACTTTTAAAATAAGGCATAGTTTGTTTTGTTTTCTTATTCCCACCCCTGATGATGACTGACTAAAGTAATTCTAAAAGTATGGCCTTTTGGGACTTGTAAACCTAATGTTATTTTTACCAGAGCTCATATTGCAATCTTTGAAGCTAATCATTTTCTCCCGGTTCCCATATTGTATTCATTTCTATGCTTGGCTGGCTTAGGAGATTTTTGTAGCATAGCATATACGCTGATTCCTTAAGTTTTTCGTAATTTCCAGTGGTGTTCTCTGTCGATTATTTCAACTTCATGCCATCCCATGGGGTGGGGGTGATCCTCATTCCCCCCCTGTATGTGGTCAATTACGCCTGATTTTATATTTCCCTTCGTGTTACGGCTTTGCGATGATCTTGTAACCTTACCTTAATTGGGCGCCCCGTGTCTCCTTCATATTTCTTTCCACGGCTAAATGGAATGGTGTACACACAGTTCTTAGTTCTCCTCTACTGGAGGTCTTATTCTGGAGAAATGTCTGCGAAGTGTAAAACCACTTTTGAAGGTCGTCTCCTTGTTATATGGACCACACGTAAGCTTTCATTTGGGTTCATATCTGCCAATGCTGAGGGATATTCCATTAATTCGTTGTACTTTTGTAAAATAAGCAAGCATCAATTTACCAAATGAAGTCCTACCAAACTCTGTTTGTAACATAGTCGTCGATAATACAAATATAACAGCATCATCTACTTGTAAAACTAAAATAAAATAGTCCCAGGCATGACAGTAAACTGCAACCGGCAGCAAGGCCTCCGATTAGGAGGTTGTGGGGAGCATGGAACCACCTCTTAATTGCTGTTGTTCCCAGGTTCACTCTGACCCGGGGTGGTGTCACCTGTTAAGGTTCTATCTATGGGCAAATAATTAACCCTCAAACTAGGGCCAAAATTCTATGAAAGTATAAAAATAGACGTTTATAGAAATATATACATAAAAATAAACTTTTATAGAAAAATATACATTTTACCTGGAAAAATATTATCAACAATACCTTTTTGAAGAAGAAAAAATTATTACAATAACACATTTTTGAAGGAAAACATTATTTTCGGCAAAACATTTTTGAATACAAAAATAGAAGTCGTTTTCAGTTTTCTAAAATAAAAAAGAATAAAAACAAGAATATTTCATTAAAATCTGACTAAATCAACCTTCTCACTCTAACTGAACATTAAAAAAATACCTTAAAAGCCCAGTTTTGGGGGATTAAATAACCCAGAGGCTGATATGCCGTTAAACAAATCTCAAACTCAAATTGAAAATTAATGGAATCCTTATTAATAAAATAGAAAAAGCCAACACTCAAGAATTTCAATGATGAACACCACGGCCATTATGTACTCACCATGTTTGTAAAATAAAACATTCCCATGACGCTCACACATAAAACAATCTATATATTAAGTTAAAGTAAAATAAAATTCATCCTTGAGAATGGCTAAAAAGGAAAACTCTTCACGTCATTTAAATTGGTTATAAATTATAATTCATTTCTATGAGCTTAATTAGCTCATTTCATCAGACCACACAATGTTCCTTCCATTCGGTACAAAAGATTTTGCCGGAATAAGCATCTTCTTTAACTGAAGAGAAGGATAAAAAATATAAAAATAAAAACAAAAATAAAAATAAAAATAAGAAGAAGAAAAAGAGAAAGAAAAGAGAAAGAGGAAAATAATATGTTTATATATATTATTTATTTAGAACTTATAACATGATATGTTATAATGTCACTACACATGTAGGGCTACTTTTGTAATGATATTATAACATTTTTATGTTATAAATTCTAAATAAATATTATAAGCTCTACTTTGTATTGAGCACTTTTTAAAGAATAGTGTTTCTTTAGATCCATCCACACCTTCCCTATACTAATATATATATATATATATATATATATATATATATAGTGTATCAAGGGAGCAAGTAATTGAAATATTATAACATCCAGAACTCAATAAAATCAACTTTAAAACCGGAAATAACATATTACATTGCATTTGACTACATGGTTTTGTTGTCATTTCGCGCTATCCCGCGGTCTGACGTCATAAAACCGCATCGCAAATTTAAGAACTGCGTTTATTATTTTTGGTAACTATTGCCGTTGCCAAGCGGAGTTTTATGTCAACACAAAATAAAATCGTCGGTGATGGTGGATGTTATAATATTTCAGTTTAAACAACCTCTCTGAAGATGGCTCATGTGAGCCGAAAACTTAGAAGAAAATCAATAAATAATTATCCAAATGTTGGAGAATTTGTGTCTTTATTTTCAACTGAAATTAAAGCAAAAATACGACCTTTAGAACGGCTCATGATTAAACATAATAGACATTCATTGTCTCTTATATTTAACAGCATATGTTTAGAAAATATATATATATAATCATCCGCAGACAGATCTGTTTCGCTGTATTACAGCTCATCAGTACGGCTTAGACTCCGGTCAATTCCTAACCCAGGATTGAAACCCGACCGAATCGGCGTTAGTCGGCGATTCTACCCCTATATAGTTTCATATTTATATAAATATATACATTAGTTTCCTCCATTAAATCGCAAAAAACAGCATAGTATGAATAAAAAGATCCTAAACTTAAAAAAAAAAACTTTTTCCATCAAAATATTTATATTATTAAGAGGAAAGATCAAAGTCATTTTTATTTTTATTTTTAAAAATGTTTTAATCCCTTCTAACATGTTCGAAATTTTGGCAGAAAATTTTGTTTTGATTTGAGTTTGCGGGGCACGAAAATGTTACGACTATTTACAATGAATTACATCACCCACTTTTTTCCGGTGACAAACTCATTAATTTGGAAATTCTCGCAAAAATCAAATAATTGTCGGATTTTAATGAAACTTTCAATACTCATTCACAAATGGATGAAATTGTTTTTAAAATATTTATTTTTAAAAAATCTTGATAAAAATATTTTGTTTTTTTTACCTCTGTTACCCCCCCCCCCCCCCACACACACACACACACTTCACGTAAATCCATGAAATTTTAATAAATTCTAATTTTTGGAATCTATAATTTTATTATTTAAACGCAGGATTCATTGGAGAATATAAATCATCTATTTTTTTTTTATTTTAAATTTTGCAACAGTATCCGAAAATCTGCTCTGAAGAGTAAAATAAAAAATGCAATAAAACTCTGATATTATTTCATTTCATAAGCTTTTAATTGCTTGAATAAATAATAAAAATTAAGGGCATTACAGTCTAAAGAAAAAAAGTTTTCGATCACTAATGAAATTTTAAAAGAATTGTTTTTTTTGTTATTATAATAATTTATGAAGTTCTAAGAATATTTTTTAAAATATCTAAAAGAACTATTGCGGTTAGATTTTCTTAGTTAAGAATTGATGATTATATTGCCTATCGAAAATTGAAAAGTTTGATAAAAATTGTTCACCAATCAAATTTTTAAAATAATTTTTTTTAAAATTTTGTGTGTAAATATGTTCATTTTTATTAAGTACAATGTTCCATAGGAGTCAAATTGATTTTAGAAGTTAACAAGCGTTTTGGATTATTCCCTCTTACATAGAAAACCACAGAAAACGGCACTTTCATTCTTACCCAATATTGTATTCCAGACGTTTGCCGCCATACTTAGCATTCTTGACACTTTCTGGTTGTCATTATATCTTTCATAACGCAGATAAGAGGGCCACCATAGGTAAAAAGGTTTTTTATTGAAAATTTCAGGCAGCAAGCAATTACTACTTGTTTGAAATCAGATAAAGGTAAGTTTCAATTTAAAAAATTAACTTAAATGACGTGTCAGCGAGGCATATTTTATTTTTGCAAGATTTTTAATACAGAAATTTGGCTACCGTTTACTTAATGTGTCGATCAATTAAAAAAAGGTGCTAATTTAATTTTTTTTTAATCAGAAAAATTTTAGATTATAATCAATATAATTTCACTTTAAAATACACTAGTGTATTTTGCTTACTGGAATTACTAAATTTAATCTCTTGGCTTTCAATTTAAGCTAATTTTAAAGGCAACTTATTTATTTTTAAATTTTCAATTTGAATTTAGGTATCGAAAAATGATTGGAGGTACGTAAATTCTGGCTAGCGAAGATCACCGTAGCAAATATTTTATCCTTTCGGTCGCTATAATCGCCATTGTTGTATTACTGTCTATGAAAAAATAACTGCTGATGTTTCCTTTATGCGTTCTGTTGTATTTATGTTTTATTTTATTTCTAATTTGTGTGTTTTTGTTCTTTCTTTTTTTTTTTTTTTTTCGTCTGTGTCTGATTTGTTTTCCCCGGAAGACTGGGTTTGATTGTCGGCGATTTGTTGGCAGTGTGTGAAACAATCGAGAAAAGAAGCAAAACAAGAAAGTAATAAAAGAATATTCACTGTGTCAATGATCTGCGTCAGTTAATCACATTTCGACAGAGTAAACGACGCATCGTCAGGATCTAGCGACCGCAGAGCTCTTGTGGTGACATATTAATTAATATATGCTTTGTGCATTCTTTGTGCTTTCTGTGTGGGAGGAGGCATACGACTGCTACACGCACAGCGACACAAGGGCAATAGTCGTACTTGAATGGGCATTCACAGTAGTATATTAATAAATTCAGATACCAACATGTCGAGATAAATTACAAGTGAGATAGATATGATCATAGATTATATAAAAAAAGCAAGCACCAAAACACGCATATATATATATATATATATATATATATATATATATATATATATATATACACTTATTTATAAATAGAACTTTGTCTGTATGTTTGTATGTCTGTGTGTCCGTTACCTATAGACTCCGAAATGGCTGAACCGATTCTCTTGAAAACTTACACAGTTGTACTATAAGCGTCTGCGAGTGTTCTTAGCTAGGTTTTGTGTAGAGGTATCCCCGATAAATATCGAAAATCGATAATCAAAAACATCTGGTTATAGAAAGTGTGGTCCGATTTGAATCAAATTTTATACACTCATAGACAAAGACATAAGAAACGATATTCAGAAGTTTCAAGTAAACCGAATGCATAGTCAACCCAAAATACCAAATATAGGTAGGGAATACTAAAATCAAGCAAGTACAAAAATTTAAATACCTCGGAAGTTTTCTAAGAGAGGATGGAAAGTGCGACACAGAGATCCGAATGCGAAGTAGCACGGCGAAGAATGCGTTCTAGAAGCTGAGTAAAGTATTAAGAGACAGGAAAATTTCATTAGAAACAAAGAAAAGAGTACTGGATTGCTATGTGATGTCAGTTCTTTAATATAACAGTGAATGCTGGACAATATCATCAAAGATGAAAGAAAAACTTGAAGCAATTGAAAGGTGGTTCTACAGAAGGATGCTGCGGATATCATGGATCGAGCATGTGAGCAATGATGAGGTGTTGGAAAGGATGGAAACGAAAAGGAAATTAATACTGAGCACCAGGAAGAGACAGCTGAAGTTCCTGGGACATGCAATGAGGAAGGAGGGCTTGGAGAAATTGATACTAACAGGCCAGATAGAGGGAAAAGAGACAGGGAAAAGCAGCGGATAACATATTTGAATGGCCTGAACAGGTGGATGACAGAACGGGGGTTGCGTGGTGTAACAGGAGAAAGCGTGCTTAGAGCCACCAGGAATAGGAAGACGTGGAAAGCCATGATCGCCTACATCCTGAAAACGCAAGGCACATAGGAGAATATATATGCCAACAGTTTATAAGAAATTACAATGTGGACATAAAATGGGGGATCAGATCTATATTATAATCAGTATATGAACTGATCCCTCATTTTGTGGCCCTGCTAGTTTCTATACATTTATATTCTAGATTTATGGGCTTCAGCTAGTGGATGTCAGAGGGAGGTTTGGATAGTGTATCAGGAGAAAGCGTGCTCAGAGCCACCAGGGATAGGAAGACGTGGAAAGCCATGATTGCCTACGTCCTGAAAAGACAAGACACATAGAAGAAGTTATGCTGCTTAGCATTCGCGCCGGTAGCCGTAATACAAGTATCTCAGAGTGTTTGGGTGTGCATCTGAGGACGATGCAAAGAATTCAGAAAAAGGTGGATGCTATATCCTCTCAACATGATAGTATTTAGAGTGATCGTGACTTTATGCATCTTTTCATCTTCTCACCGGGCATCAGACACAATACGGAGGCCTACATCAAATACCTTGAGGAGGTAGTACTACTCTTGGACAAATGGATGGCTGCTGGATTAAGTCAACAGAGCTCTGCGCCATGCCACACTAGTAGGAGTACCAAGTCAAAGCTGAGATTACATCACCTCTTACATCGGGCTACCTAACTGCTGCCTTTTGATTATTATGTAGGGGATCAGTTGAGCGGGAGACCAGCAAAACCCCTTGTAACATTTAAGAAGAACTGAAGGAAATGATTATAGGAGCATTCACCAACACAACAAGGAGACTGTTCAGAGGAGTTGCAGTAGATTCCGATGTCGTTTGGAGGTGACGGTCAAAGCTAATGGCGGTGATAGACAGATCTATCTACTCCAATTATATATATATATATATATATGTGTGTGTATGTATGTATGTATATATAAAGGAAAACTCTACACGTCATTTAAATTGGTTATAAATTATAATTCATTTCTATGAGCTTAATTAGCTCATTTCATCAGACCACACAATGTTCCTTCTATTCGGTACAAAAGATTTTGCCGGAATAAGCATCTTCTTGAACTGAAGAGAAGGATAAAAAATATAAAAATAAAAACAAAAATATAAATAAAAATAAGATAAATGTAATAAATTTACTCTTTAGTGTTTTTTTTTTTTGCGTAATTTTGGTAAATATGACTGAACAATGAGATGTTAGTGTTATTTTCATTTTTGCATAATTTACGCGACTATTTATCCACTGCATATATATATATATATATATATATATATTATGCTCTCATTACGATTGAGCTCTCTGGAGAAAAATATTTTAAAATAATTTTTCGCTTCTGCGATATATGCGTGACTCTTCAGAAATGAATTGAGTTCTTTCCGTGACTGGCTTGTGTATACACTGCTTATATACAACACATTAAAATTTCCACTATCTGATTCCATGCGCCTATGACTTAGGGAGTAGCGACTCCAACTGACACCAAATCGGTCGAGTTTCGATCCCGGCCAGAAGCAAGTGGATGCGTATAGCCACACTGATAAGCTGTGATACAGCGAAACAGGCTTGTATGTGGATGACTTATATATACATATACATAAAAGAATAAGGAACGAAGAAAATAATTGCAACGTTCAAAACATTAATTTAAAACAGTGATCAATATAAAAATAGACAAAATAATATTTATTATTATACTTTAGAACATGTACAAACTACAAACTACTACAAAATTGTACATTTTGTCTCAACATTAACAAAACGATATCTCATCAGGTAGTTACTAATGTTGGTAATAAACGTTTTATTGAAAACATTTTCTTAATTTTTTTTCATATAAAACGTTTGTTACCATCATTATTAACTACATGATCAAACATTGTTCTTTCAATGTCGAAACAAAATGTACAATTTTCTAGTAGTTTGTACATGTTCTAAAGTATAATATATATATATGTGTGTGTGTGTGTGTGTTTATGTGGTTTTGTGGATGTGTCTACATACATACATACATACATACTCTTATATACACATACATCGGCAAAATTAGATAGATAGATCTAAACTTATTTATAAATGAAGCTTTGTTTGTGTGTGTGTATATCCGTTACCTATAAACTCCAAAACAGCGGAACCGATTATCTTGAAAATTTACATTGTACTATAAGCGTCTACGAGTGTTCTTAGCTAGGTTCTGTGTCGAGGTATTCCCGATAAATATCGAAAATCGATAATCGAAAAAATTGGGTTATAGCAGGAGTGGTCCGATTTTAATCAAATTTGATACACTCATAGACAAAGACGTTAGAAACGATATTCAGAAGTTTCAAGGTTGCAGTTCTTACAATAGTGCAGAAAATCGATAATATATATATATAAGGCAAGATGTTTGTGTGTGTCTGTTTATCTGTCTGCATGTCCTTTATACAAATCCACAATTTTTATCCGATTCTCACCAAACTTCACACAAATATTCTTTAGGCTGAGTCAGAGCTCCAGGACCATGGATTAGTTTTAAAGCTTTCATTACCCTCGAGCAACGCCGGGCTATACTGCTAGTAGATAGATATATATAGTTCGAATTCCAATGAATTCCTTGCATTCACTTGCGCACAAATGGGAAAAGGTATTAATCTGTATTTTCCCTCCAATTATAGGTTAAATAGTACAACAGATTGCGTTCTATAGCCTTTGTCGGCAACCAGTTTACCGCAGAAAGCAATGGCAATCTACTACGGTATAATCTTCTGCCCAGTCAGTCATGTCTCTTACGAGACATGATCACCCAAAGCGTATATCACGTATGGCACTTAACTGACTGATCATTCTTACATTGCTGTTTACGCTTTCTCTTACTACCAGTTAATTTTTAAATCGAGTTATGCAGCCTCGGGGATGGGTGTTGTGGTGCAGTGGATATCGGCTCGGAACGAGAAATCGGAAAGCCGAGTTCGAAATCCAGTTGAATTTCCTGCATTTACTTAGGCGCAAATACCCTTGGAAAAGGTATTAATCTCTCCAGTTATGGGTAAAATAACATGACAGACTGGCTTCGATAGCCTTGGCTAGTAACCATTCTACCGCAAAAAGTAATGGCAGGCATACTGAGGGATAATCTTCTGCCCAGTCAGTCATGTCTCTTTCGAGACGTGTGGCACTTAACTGAATGACTGAATTCAGCCTTTAGTAATTAACCTCCTGACTTTACAATTATTTCTTTCCATAAACTTGAAGTTTTATATTAACAACACCATTTAAGGAAAAACATATTATTGTTATAATTTACAATCGTGTAGCATTTCAAATATTATATTGGCAACATTTTTGTTTCCTCCTAAAATGATACATCTGACGCTTTCTTTTCTCTTGTCAACGTATTTACCTTGACTCTACACGGCTACACATAAATGTCTCAATATCCACTGGTTTACGCACACAAATCTTTGAAATTCTAATAATCTTCCACTCCACCACATTCACCTTATATTGTAGTATCTATGTTTTTAATTTTGAAATTCCATAGACATATATATGCTCTTCAGAAATGAATTGAGTTCTTTTGGTGACTGGCGTGTGCGAATACACTGCTTATATACAACGCTTAGGCTGTAGCGATTCCGACTGACACCAAATCGGCCAGAAACAAGTGGATGTGTCTAGCCACACTGATGAGCTTTGATACAGTAAGACAGGCTTGCATGTGGATGACTAATATATATATATATATATATATATATAAAAACGAGTTTATATATATATATATATATATATAATATTTATTATAAATTATATTATAGAACATGTACATAACTTCTCTATATATATTTTATTTATTTCGTTTTGTTAGGGGTATTGGCTGGGGGGTTTTGATATTGTGATATTGTGATAAATAAATAAAAATGAAAAGGATTCCCAGTACCACATCGCCTGACGAAGCATTGGTACTCCGATGCAGAAACGGACGCGCCTTCGTAGCGATTATATATAGAGAAGTTATGTATATGTTCTAAAATATAATTTATAATAAATATTCACAGCTCTATATAGAAAATTATATCTCTAGCACTGCTTTAAATTAATGTTTTGGACGTGGAAAGAATTCTTCGTTCTGTATTCACTCGGATATATATTAATATATATATATATATATATCGTTTTAAACTTGAGAAAAAACTCGCTTATAAATGAAAAATATTCAAAAGTTCTACAATATAATTGTATAGAACACTTTTTAATACAAATGTGTACTGGTCTGACCCTATTAGGACCAAAAACTAAGTATTAAACAATTAATATATATATATTACCCTGACCCATAACAATATTTTATTGGTTGATGGTGGTGTGTTAGCACCGAGACCTGAAAGATTTTGTGTTGCAGTCCCTTATGTTATTGTTATAAAACTAATAATAACTATATGGCCTTGGACATGACGATAAACTGTATCCAGCAACAAGGCCTCTGATTGGGGAGGTTGTGAGGAGCATGGAACCACCTCTTAATTGTTGTTGTTCCCAGGTCCACCCAGACCCGGAGTGGTAGCACCTGTTAGCGTTCCAGCCATGGGTAAATAGTTAACCCCCAAACTAGGGTCAAAACACTCTGAATGTATAAAAATAAATTTTTGTAGAAATATATACATAAAAATAGGCTTTTGTAGAAAAATATACATTTTTGACGAAAAAATATTGCCAACAAAACATTTTTTTAAAAACAATTATTACAATAACACATTTTTTAAGAAAAACTTTATTCTCGGCAAAACATTCTTGAATACCAATTTTTAGACATTTCCAGTTTTCTAAAATATAAAAGAATAAAAACAAAAAAATGTTCATTAAAATCTTACTAAATCAACCTTCTCACAATAACCGAATATTAAAAAAAGAAGAAAAATACTTGAAAACCCAACCTTTTTGGCATTACAAAACCCACACAGGTTGATATGCCATTAAACAAAACTAAAGAAAAAACAAACTCAATAATATCTATATCTCTATAAATGCTCTACTTGTGTATTGAGCACTTTATAAAACTAAAAATTTACTAAGCCGTGGAATATATATTCATCGGTTTATACCACTATTATTATATATATATATATATATATATGCAACCGGCCATTATTATTAAGCCACCCCAGTTTTTTAAAAGAAATGGCGTATTTCATACTATTTTTAAGTGGATAATTCAAAATAAAAATAGAATGGTTCTTTTGTTATTAGAACTTTGCAAAATTTTACAAGGTAAGGAAGCAAAGATGAACTCGTCCGAATCACCCTAAAGTTTCTTCATTCTTTCATTGATGAAAGTGCAATATAGGCAAATATTAAATATTTATAAATTCATTTAATGTACATATGATTGCGTAGTATTAACAAAAGAATTATTCTATTTTCATTTACAATTATTCTCTTGGCAATGAATACTAAAAAATACTATGAAATACATCATTTATTTAAGACACTGGGGTCGCCTAATATCTATGGCCGGTAGTGCATATATACATATATATATATATATATAGCGAGAAAGAGAAAGATACAGACAGGGAGAGAGATAAGAAATGTACTATGAGCTCCATCTAGAACTGTTCCAGAGTTCGATCTCAATGTGTTATCAGAAACTGTAAAATTTACTGCTGAGCTAATAAAATGCATTCACTAGTCAAATCTTTCAATTCTCTTTCTACCACTGAACGTGAACGTGTCAAACAATGAAAGTATCTATCCTGACATAAATTCTTCTAAAGTCGAGTGTATATCACACTCTTCGTTCTTGCATCTTTAAAATTTCCCATGAGCAGAAAAGGAATAACTCACTGGCTTTTTCCCCGCCATTCCATAACGGAAATTTTGTCAAGTCTTCAATATTGCTTGCTGACATTGCTTGCTGGCATCTCGACTCTGTATTCTGTATTAATCACTGAAGATTCTTTTATTTTATATTTATCTATTATTTCTCATTGAATATTATTTAAACCGTTTTTCTTACTTTTGTATACAGACGTTTTTTTCTCTAAAGCTCTCTGGTAGCTAGTGCTTTAGAATGTTGACATTGATTTATTTAAGAATTTCTCTATTTCACACTTATATTATGTACATATAAATCTATCCACTGGACGAAATAACATCAATTTCTACTTATTAGACTGTTACAAAATTAATAGCTGATTTCAGAAACCTAATTTTATTCTTGAAAAATTAACTATAGTAATGTTGAAATACGTTAAAATACGAGCCTTCAGCATCTATGCACCTCTGCCATCAATCACCGAAATTATTTATTCCACGCTGATTAGACCTAAAAGTTTTACCATTTAAAAATGTGCTTGAAAATTGATAATCAGTGGTTAAAAGATGAGGAGAATATGGCGGATGTAGCAAACTGTCGTACCTCAGACCGTTGAGTTTTTGCAACGCCATTTTTGCAATATATGGTCGCAGATTATCGTGGAGCGGAATTGGATGACGTCGATTCACCAATGCTGATCTCATTTTTTTGCAGGCGTTCATATATTTTAGAAAATTATTTGCAGTAAAGCTCTACATTAGGACACTTCTCGGGCATTTAAATTTCGGTTCCTTCTTGATTTTAGTATCCTAGCTCTGTAGTTGGCATATTGGGCTTTTCTTTTTACTGATGACCATGCATTCAGTTTTCTTGTAGTTTATATGTAGTCCTTTCTTTTCACTTTCTCCAGCTACCTTCTGTAGGAGGTTTTTCAGTTTCTTTTTCAACATTACATCAGTAGAACGAAACATCAGTGTTAATATGAACATTTGCCATATATATATATATATATATATATATATATATATATATATATATATTATGGGTTCTTCCGTCGATTTCGACATATGAGTGTCTAAATCAGTTAGACTGCCACATAACGAATTGCTTTGAGTGGTGTAGGCATGTGTAGCAACATGCACACTTTTTGGAACTGCTGATAAAAACATGATGTGCGTTGTGGTACAGTGGATATCGGCTCGGAACGAGAAACCGGGGAGCCGAGTTCGAATACCAGTTGAATCTATTGTATTCACTTACGCGCAAATACCCTTGGGAAAGGTATTAATCCGTCTCTTCCTTCCAGTTATGGGTTAAATAGCAGGACAGATTGGGTTCTATAGCCTTGGTCGGCAACCAGTCTACCGCAGAAAGCAATGGCAACCTACTGCGGGATAATCTTCTGCCCAGTCAGTCATGTCTCTTTCGAGACCTGATCGCCCAAGAGTGTTTCACCGGTGTATTTAACGTGATATATATATATATATATATATATATATATTAGGTTGTTACAAAAATAATGACCAATTTCAGAAACAATTTTATTCTTTAGAAATGTTGAAATTATCAAAATACAAGCCTTGAGCATCTATGCACTACTGCCATCCATTGATGAGATTATTTATTTCTCTTTTTTTTTAATCATTTCACCCCAAGCAAGGCATTCCACTGCCACTATTGCGCATGGGGCTACATAGGGGAAGGTAAAGAGATGGAGTGGTTAGACATAGGGAATGTCAGGAGAAACGTGACAGATGAGTAAGAATACCGAGGATGAGGGTTGGGTAGATGGGAAGAGTGTTTGATAGAATGGGAGCAGGTTAGTGTGTTAGGAGGTGTCTATTGACCTTACATTTAAACTCCTGGAGATTGTAACCGTTGGGGAAGCAATCGTGTGGCAGGGAATTCCACAGTCGGGAAGTGCGAGGAAAGAAACTGTTGGAGTAGAAGTTGCGGTTGCATTTTATCGGTTTCACTGTAAAAGGGTGGGATCTAGTTGCTAATCTTGTATCTCATGCAAATTCGTATTTAGGGGGCACCAGTGATCTAAGTTCATCGGAGCAGAAGCCGTGAAAGTATTTATAGAAGAGACACAGGGAAGCCACGTTGCGCCGGTGGGAGAGAGACTGCAGGCGGTCTGCCAAGTCGGTATCTATCACATTACAGACCCTCCTCTGAACCTTATCGAGAAGCCCGAGGAGAATAGCAGGGGCACCCGACCAGATATGGCTGCAGATGCAACAAAATCTTTGAAAGCTGATTTCACTCCTGGTTTGAACCTAAATGTTTTTATTTTTTAAATTTGAGCTAAAGTCTTAAAAACTTGATGATCAGTGGGTGAAAGATCAAGAAAATATGGAGGATGTGGTAAACTCTCATATCTCAAGTCTGTGAGTTTTTGCAGCATCATTCTTGCAAAATGTGGCAATGCATTATTGTGGAGCAGAATTGGATCCCGTCAATTCACGTCTCATTTTTTTCAGGCGTGCATGCATTTCAGCAAGCTAATTGCAATAAAACACTGCATTAATGCTCTGATTTACTCCCAGAAAGCTGCAGTGGATAACACCGATTGCAGATCACTAGAGATTCACCATAATTCTTTGCTGATGCAACTTTGGTTTTGGGAAATTTTGTTTTTAGGTGGGTTCATCACGATTAAGCCATTGACCTGATGGTTTACGGTTATCATAAAGGATCCACTTTTCATCACTATTCAGTACAGAAAGAGATAACAGATGTTATGTAGAAAGAGCAACAAGCACACTTCAAAACGCTTAAATTATTGATTTTCATTGAGATCATGAGGAACCCATCTATTGAGTTTTTTCACTTCATCAAATACTCTGCAAATTGTGTGAGACTCTTCTATTGCTGAGACCAAGCATCCGAGACATTTCTCCGATACTTTGAAATATTTCGTTGTCAAGACTGCATGATCGTTCTCTACCTTCTTCATCATCAAGGCGCTCATCACCAGTACGAAATTTCTGAATCCACCTTCGTACTGTCTGATCACTCGTGGACCCATCTCGCCATGCGTTTATACTACAATAATATTTCTGTCTCAAAATAAGTTAAAAATTATTAAAAAGCACACATTAATTATTAAGTATGCCAAAATTCACCTAATATATACCGTGAATACTATGTTAAAATGGCTTTTTGAAATACAATACTCCGAGCAGCCATTATTTGTGTAACAACCTAATAACAGATCACTCAATAAGTCCCGGGCCTGACATATAGATAACGCCGCTAATAAAAATTCAATATGATTTTTATGAAGTGCTAACCTTCAAATGGCCTGTGATAAGATTTGGACCTAATCGGGTTATTAGTTTAAAATTACAGTTATTTAAGAGAAGCTACGGTTGCAAATTTTCAAAACAATGGAAAACTCTGAATTTCGTGGGTTAATAAAGCATAGCTTTTTGATGGGAGAAATACTGTTCAAGAAAAGTCATGGCTTCGATGAGTGTTATTCGGAAACAACAGTTAAAAGGTGGTATATGCTTCAATACTACAATAATATTCTGTCTCAAAATAAGTTAAAAATTATTAAATAGCACATTAATTATTATGTATACCAAAATTCGCCTAATATAAACCGTGAATATTATGTTAAAATGGCTTTTCGAAATACAATACTTCGAGCGGCTATTATTTGTGTAACAACCTAATAATATACTTTTCTCGATGTGTGTCTGTATGTGTGTGTGTGTGTGTGTGTGTGTGCGCGCGCACACACGCGTGAATGAGTGTGGGACATTAAATAACTCGATTTAATGTACCCCGGTGTGAATGAATACAAATTTAACGGACCTTATCAGTCAGGTTTTGGGCCTGTCCGAATTTTGAAAAACAATACTCGTAAATATTGTAAATTATTACCTTTCATTTTCCTTTTGTAATAATCAATATTTTTAATTATGCCGAAAATAAATCTTATTTATGAGAACGCGCGACTCTATGATTTTAGACAAGATTTTGGTTCATTGCCAATAAAAGTTTAAGAAACAATAAACTGCGCTGACAAAAAGGTGAGTAAATATTAGTTATTCTTTATTAACGTTTAATCATTTTATATTTTCACTATTGTCAGGCGTAACTGGATTTATTTTCGGAGTTCAACAAATATACACGAATAGTAATGGGTGTAAGACAAGGATGTGTCGTTTCACCGGATTTATTCAATATATACAGCGAGGTACTTCTGAGAAAATTAGCCAGGATTCATTATTGGCGACTATACTCTTAACAATATAAAATATGCAGATGACACAGTGCTGATAACGGACACGGAAAGGAAACTACAAAACCTCCTACAGAAGGTAGCAAAGAAAAGCTATAAGAAAGTACTAAACATAAACTACTAGAAAACTGAATCCATGGTCATAAGTAAAAAGAGGAGCCGAAAATGACAATTACAAGTCGGGGATTCTAAAATCAACCAGGTACAGATATTTAAATACCTGGGAAGTGTTCTAACAGTGGACGGAAATTGCAACACTAAAATCGGAGTCTAACCGTACTGATGAGCTGTGATACGGCGAAACGGATCTGTCTGCGGATGACAATATATATATATATATTATCGATTTTCTGCACTATTGTAAGAACTGCAACCTTGAAACTTCTGAATATCGTTTCTTATGTCTTTGTCTATGAGTGTATCAAATTTTATTAAAATCGGACCACTCTTTCTATAACCCGATTTTTTCAATTATCGATTTTCGATATTTGTCGGTGGTACCTCGACACAAACCTAGCTAAGAACACTCGCAGATGCTTATAGTACAACTGTGTAAATTTTCAAGAAAATCGGTTCAGCCGTTTCGGAGTTTATAGGTAACGGACACACACACACACAGACAAAGTTCCATTTATAAATAAGTTTAGATAAATGAATAAGGAACGAAGAAAATATTAGCAATGTTCAAAGTATTAATTTAGAACAGTGCTCAATACAAAAATAGAGCAATGAATATTTATTATCAATTATACTTTACAGCATGTACAAACTACTACCACATTCTACATTTTGTTTCTCATCAGGTAGTCATGATCGCCCAATTTTATATCACGTTTAGTACTTCACTGACTGATATGATGGTTGGTTGATTCATTTTCTATGGCTTATTAACCCTTTGCATGTTATCTAAAGCCAAAAAATATTTTTTTAGATTGTAAGATTTTATGGTGGGTAAAAATTGTTTATGATAAAATTCTTATGAATTAACCGATATCTGCGGTAGAAGAGGTAGATTCACACATTTTCAAATTAGTTATTATAATGAACCCAACTGGAATTGGAACCCGGTTCTCTGATTTACAATTCTTAACCATTGTCTATTACACTACATGGACATTTAATGTTACAGCATTTTTTATTCCGAAACGGTCACCCATTTAAGTACTTACCAGGCTCGACATTGTTTAACTTCCGTGATCGTACAGAAACCTGTCTTTCAACGCGATGTGACCCTAAGCCTGGGATATGACAAGGAAAGAAGGTTTGGATAATTTAATACTTCCAGTTAAGAGAAGCGGATGATGATAGCAAATAAACTATTTAACGATTTTTAGTATATAGATAGCAGCGACAATGACCATAAAACAACGAGTGTCGATAAAGAGGTAAGAGTCAGTGTAACATAACAGGAAGTTATGGAGAGCCATGATTGCCTACGTTGTGCATAAAAGAGAAAGATTTTATTCTAGAAGAGTTTTACATTAAAATGATTTTAAAATGGCTACCTTGATTATCTTTGGATTTAACATACGTTTTCTGTTAACATATACAGCTTTATTAAATAAAAGGCTTACGGTGTGTAGATAGATATTTCAACCCGAAATATATTACGTAGATATACTCCTATCATAAGATCTAATATTTGGGTCTACACCTATCATAAAAGCTCAGCTGTGGCGATAACTTACCCATAAACGTTTTGTTTAAGTTTCATCAGCTATCATCTATCTGACAAATCGGTAATGGAAACATTGTTGCCTTTATTCCTCAGTTATTTCACAGTCGCAGACAAAATCAACAAATCATGTGAGACGCTTAGCTGATTATTTGCAATCTTCGCAGTGAAAAAGTGCTTGTCTAGAGTCTAGAGACTGAAAGTATTTCAATAACCAGTGTACCCCTGCCGTCAAAAAGACGGCAAAATATTTAGAGGATTATTAGCTATTTTCCCGTAGATTATTGTCCCAGAACATGACAGGAGACAATATATATATATATATATATAAGGGAATGGAAACCAGTGAAGACAGAGTGGATTATCCAAAAGATTATTATTAGATAAAAACACGAATCGTGTAAAATCCTTTGTACAATAAAGACGGAAGCTGATGATGGTTCGCCTGAAATAGGCCATACTTCCGATTTACCATGAAATAACTTGTCTGCCTTAATTTTTCTTATATATATATACATATATATATATATATATATATATATATATATATATATATATATATTGAAATAAAACACTGAAATCTACATTTATTGTATTCCCAGTCTCTCCAAAACTACAGTATTACTTAAAATGACCATATGGACCAACTCTTTAACCCTTATATTTTTCGAGTCTATTAATTTTAGATTGCTGACAAATCTTAAATTCTAAATTTGCTTTTCTAATCCTCGAATACTTCCCTTTGCCTAAATTTACAGTTAACTTTTTTTCATGTCAATTACTTTATTGGATAAATGAGAATTTTAAAGAAATTTATGATCTACATTAAAATTAATTTTTATATATCTAGTTTTCCTTTTTATATTATTTGTCAAAATTCTCTTTTTAGACCAACTGTAATATAATATTACCCCCATTTTTATTCTATTAATAGAATTTACACTAACAACAACAGTCAGACCATATTGATTTAAATAAAAGAAATTGTTTTTGAGAAAACTTTTAATAGAGCTGAATGTTACATAATGTTATCTCTTTACTCTATTTTTTCTTTTCCTTTTTCTTTTCCCTTTTTATGTATCTATTTCTTCTTTGCACCCTCTCAAACCGGCATTCGTTACCATGGCTAATGAAGCCTGTTTCCTCTTCTTCTTTTCCCATTTTTCTCCTTTAACTCTTTCCCTGTTTACCCCATTTTTCTCCTTTAACTCTTTCCCTGTTTACCCCATTTTTCTTTTTCCATTCCTCCCAACACTTCCATTCCTGTGACACGGTTAAATTCGGATTTTTAATACAGATGAAATTTTAAAATCTTCTTCTATAATCGAGTCTTGAACCCCTTTCTTTATCTTTCTTCTCTTTTTTTCTTACCACACCGTAACAATGTCTAGACGACAAATTTAAATTTTTTTTTCTTAATTTCTCCTCCCTTTATTTTTTCTTACTTACTTCTTTTTTCCTTTAATGTAAACTTCCTATGGATGGAATTATTTTCAGTGAGCTTCCGGAATGTGAACATGTGTCTCATATTTGCGATAAAATTTTGATTTTGATCGTTGCTGATAAAGCGTGTTTTTTTTCCGCCGAAATGGCCGTAAAACAAATGTATTTTTCGGTGTCTTATTTGAAAAAATACACCTATTTAGCTCTGTAAATAAATCATTCTATTTACATCGAGCTCTCTACCTGAATTACTTTTAATAAAATTAATATTAACAGAATCTGGCTTTTGGGATTTTACCTACAAGCTATTCATTTTTAGATTTAATAACTCTCTCTCTTTGTATATATATATATATAGGAAAAACTACTAAAAATTGTAAGTTAAAATTTTTTTGACAGTATTATTTATATATATATATATATATATATATATATATATATATATATATATTTGATATTGCAGACCGGCCTCTCATCAGAAAAAAAATTTGATGTTTCTGATGAAAGGCCGCAGCGAAATATATATATATATATATTGCTTCGAGTTACAATGTGCTATCCATTTTAATTTTTGCTGTTGCTGGTAGTCCTCAAATGATGTGGTTTCTGTTATTTGGTACAGTTCTTTGTGATTCTGTTCACAATGTTCAAAGAAGAATGTCTTTATCAAACCCTTCGGCATTCCTTTGCTGAAACCTTTTTAACCATTTATTTTATAAAGCGGCTGTCTGCAACTGACAGTGTAGATATTTCTGAACTAGTTTGGAGCCAGGCATGACATCTATATGAAAGTTTAGATCCTATGAAACTATTTCAGAACATGATTCCAGTTTATAATATTTTATGTTTTGCAGCAATTTGCTGTGTAGGGGGAAACAAACTCGAGCACAGTTTATTCTATGTTCTATTCATTTTCTTCTAAATTTGTTATTACTGATCTATACGCCTAGATATCTGAAGTGTTTAGTATTAACTAATTCCACACACTGAAGTTTTATAATGGATTTGGTGTCTGCGTTATCACTGATTTCAATTCAATACTATGTCGTAGTTTTTGTCATTTGTAGGCTTATCTTTGAGTCTTGTTTCTTGAAAAACATTGATAAAGAGAAAACGTTTCATTCCCAGTATGACAAACTCTGCAAAAGAAACCCGAGGAAAGACAATATCATCAATAGGGGAGAATCTTTTACATTCGCCATACCCACCAGATTTAGCCCCTGTAGATTTTAATGTTTCGAACCCCAAAACATCTTATACGTGAAGAACATTACAAACAAAGTTTCTCTCCCAAAATCTTGGGTATAACAATAAATTACATCCGGCAATAAGGCCCTTAATCGTGGAATTGTAGGATTTGAGGAGCGGGAAATCACTTCCTGATTGCTTTTGTTCCAAGCTTTATCCTGAGCTGGGATTCTAGCACTTGTTAGGGGCCCAACTATAAACAAATGGTGAACACCCAAACAAAAAATTATGAAAGTATAAAAATACATTTCTATAGTAAAAACAGCAGCAAAACATTATTTAAAAAAAACATAGCAACAATACAAAATTATAAAGCAAAATTACCAGCAATATATTTTATCTGTAGTTGTGTTTAAAATATATTTAATCAAAGCTATGAAATTATGTACAACTTAGTTAAACTCTGGCATTAAATAACCCATATAGGTGTTGATATGTCAATAAACAAAATCAATCAAATAAAACAACATTCAGGACATTAGTGATCACGGCTCTTCACAATTTCTTCTATTTTGCAGCTCTTAATAAATTTGAATTTTTCATTATCTCTCCTAAACCCTGTTCTACCAACCATTTACTTAAGTTTATACATTGTTTTTCTTTGTCCTTCTTGCCTTCAGTTATGTCCTGTGAGTATCAAACAGTGGTTATGAGTAAATAAAAGATGTTACTAAAATCTTTTTTGTACAATGTTCTGAAGAAACATGAGTCCTAGGTATGATGATAAACTGCATCTGGTAGCAAGATCTCTGATCAGGAGATTAGATGTTTTGAGAAGCATAGAAACACATCTTAATTGCCATTCTTCTCAGGTCCACGCTGACGCAGAGTAGCAGCATCTGTTAGGGTCCCAGCTATGGGCAAATAGTGAACACCCAAACAAAAAGGAAACACTAAGAAAGTATAATAATACATTTTTATTATAAGCATACCAGCAAAACATAAAATACTTAACAATACTTATAGCTAAATGATCTACAATACATTTTTTAAGCAAAATGACCAGCAATACATTTTATCTGTAGTTGAAGGCATACAGCTGTGTTCAAAATATATTTAGTTGGAGCATGTAGCGATTGACAGGCCTTCTAAACAAAATCAGCCAACCAACCAGTCTCAAAAAAAAAAAAATTTTTTTTGGAAAAAAACACCTATTTCTTTAAGTGAAGAATCTGAAAATTTTCTTTCCGTCGTTGAAAATGAAAGTGATTACTTTTGGTAAATATCTAAACTTATTTATAAATGGAACTTTGTCTCTCTCTCTGTGTGTGTGTGTGTGTGTGTGTGTGTGTGTGTGTGTGTGTGTGTGTGTGTGTTACCTATAGACTCCGAGACGGCTGAACCGATTTTCTTGAAAATTTACACAGTTGTACTATAAGCGTCTGTGAGTGTTCTTAGCTAAGTTTTGTGTCGAGGTACCCCCGATAAATATCGAAAATCGATAATCGAAAATATCGGATTATAGAAGGAGTGGTCTGATTTTAATCAAATTTGATACACTCATAGACAAAGACATAAGAAACGATATTCAGAAGTTTCAAGATTGCAGTTCTTACAATAGTGCAGAAAATCGATAATATATATATAAAAGGCAAGATGTTTGTGTGTGTGTCTGTTTATCTGTCTGTATGACCTTTATACAAATTCACAATTTTTATCCGATTTTCACCAAACTTCACACAAATATTCTTTAGGCTGAGTCTGAGCTCCAGAAATATGGATTAGATGTAAAGCTTTCATTACACCCGAGCAACGCCGGGCTACACTGCTAGTTTAAAATAAATTTAACTTATTTTATATCCTTTGTGGTAAAATGTAATCACACTAAGAAAACATTTCAAAAGATTTAAGAAAAGGTTTTGATATTTCCTTTGTTGAGTTTTAACACCCCCATGGCACATTGAAACCAGGAGCAGCAAAAGAATGCAGAAATTGGTCTATCAACATGAGATTGCGTAATCGGTTGGTGGAATAGAAATTAGGGGGGGAGAAAAACAGACAAACCTTACTAAGAGCTACTAAGTACGGAAATTTGTGGAGAGCCATGATAGAGGAAAACATCACGAAACGTACAAATATGAAGATCTAAAGAAAAAAAGAATGTTCTGTTAAAAAAACTAAAATATAAATAAAGACGACTCTGTGGCCGGTGCGAGATAGTTTCAATCAAGAGAAACTGTCTACGAAAGCATTTCAACGGACGGGGAGCAAAATATCACAGCTTTATAAATTGACTAAAGACTAAAAAGAGTCTCAGGTGGACACACTTGCGTCGGTAAAAAGAAAACATCGCCTACTGAAAAAAAGCTACAAAAAAAAACCCCAAAAAAAACATACACACATACAAATGTTGTGAACTGTGAAGTGAAGAAATAAAATACAGAAGAAAAAACTGCCGTGGTGAACGAACAGAAAACTACTAAAACTAAGTCATAGATCAAAGTCACAATGGGAGTAAAAGAAAAGTTCGTGTAGAATTCTTCTTCGTCTTTTGTTCCATGTAATCCTTTGTTGTTGAAGTCTTTTTTTCTTTTATTTATTTGTCAATATCAGATTAATTTTCCTTTACCTCGGTCCGCTCATCACTTCTCGGCCTTTTGGCTGGGGAGAGAAATGACCAAATTAAGACCAGTTCAGACCAGTTCTGAACCTATCCACCGCGGTGGATAGGTAATATTTGACCAGTACCTGGGCGTACGCGCTCAGGTTCCCCACGTTAAAAAAGACCTTGTGTCACATCTCTCTCAAGTGGGGGAGAAGAGTAAATAATATCTATAGATCTTCAGTGGGCCCGTCGGTCAGGATCAAAGTGTAGTATCTGTTCTCAGGTACTCACTTCCTGCTTACCAGCCTGGAAGCAATGACCAGCTAAGACTAGATTTTGTCCAGTTTTGACAAACTAAGACCAGCTTTGTATCCAGTTACCGCATAAGCGGGGGCTGGGTAATCTTTGACCAATAACCTGAGTGTACACGCTCAGGTTAGCCATGTTAAAAACTGACCTTGTGTCAGAACTCGCTCTAGTTGGGGAGTAGGGTAAATCAAAAGTGTAGTATCTGAGAAAAGATACTCACTGCCTGTTTGCAGGCCAAGAAGCAATGATCAGCTTTGTACCCAGTTACCGCGTAAGCGAAGGCTGGGTAATCTTTGATCAGTGGCCTGAGCGTATGCGCTTAGGTTCCCCACATTAAAAACTAACTTTGTGTCACAACTCGCTCCAGTGGGAAGTTGGGTAAATTTTGGATCAAAATGTAGTATCTGTTCTCAGATACTCACTTCCTGCCAGCCCGCCGGCTCGATTGAAGCAATGACCAGCTATGACTAGCTTTTGACTTTTGATAGTCAATAACCTGTTAAGACCAGTTTTGGTTTCCAGTTACCGCGTAAGGGGAATCTGAGTAATATTTGACCAGTGATCTGAGTTTTATAATTGTTCTTTCTATTGTAATAAAAACAGTGATATATATATATATATATATATATATATATATATATATATAATCCTCTAAAATATATTTTGCCGTCAGAAATGTTGGCAGTGTTACATTTATATGTATATACAGTTAGACAAATGTATGTGTTTAAAAGAATTATTTCGGGCTATGCCCAACTACAAATCTTTCTCGGTCGAGCGATCTAATCAGTTAACGGATCCCCTACGAGACGCAGGTTCGAATCCTGTCGAAGGACGCGTATTCAAGCTGGTAGATATAAATAAGTTTATTATTTATATATTTATATATATAAAGAGATTGTCTACTCAAATACGAATATCTATAAAAAAAAAAAACAACGTTTAAACAAATGAAATATATCGGAGTTAATCCATTTCGTAACGGATTTCGAAAAAGTTTCTTGAAATTATATATACGAGTGTACCCCTGGCGTCATTTCTGAAACAAGTAAATTATATATATATATATTAGTGACTAGCTAATCCCAGTTGTAGACGCTTGCTCAGGCATATTTAATTTTTATTCAACACTGACAAAGCCAGCCTGTGATTTATACTGATACTTTGCTGAACTTATCTCAGTTACAGTTTCTTTAAAGAAGAGCATTATCCTGCGTGAATAACAGTCTGAACAAGGGTAGCACTCTCAAACGCTCGGTCATGATGACTTGTGACTTCTTGTTAGAACAGTCATTGACGGCTTTCAAAGGGTTCTGTGTACACAATTTCATTCAGAACCAAATTTCATATATATATATATATATATATATAGTCATCCGCAGAGAGATGTTTCGCTGTATTACAGCTCATCAGTACAGTTAGACAGCCGATTGCTTTATATATATATATATATATATATATATATATAGAGAGAGAGAGAGACCTAATTGCATATATATAGATATATATATATATATATATATGTGTGTGTGTGTGTGTGTGTGTGTGTGTGTGTGTAGCCAGTTTTATTTTTGTATATATATTTGCGCTCTTACACCCTGATTAATCACTCTGGAAGACTGGTAGACTTTGAAAAAACAGTAGCTACTCTATCATATACGCATCGCTCATTCAGTAATGAATTAGAGCTCTCTGGCTACTGGCGTATGATACATATGCTAAAGGTCTGCCTCCTTCTACCGAGCGCCCATAACTCAGAGGTAGAATCGCCGATTGAAGCCAATTCGGTCGGGTTTCAATCCTGGGTTAAAAGCACTCAGATGTTTAACCGCACTGATGACCTGTGATACAGCGAAACAGATCTGTCTGCGGATGACTATATATATTTTTTTCACTAGCCGACGATATAATTATTACAAAAAGTAAAAGAATAACCCAGTGGCTAAGAGCAAAGACGCGGCAGGAGATTTCATGACTGGTAGTAAAGTTTAATAACTGACAGTAAGGAAGCTGAACTAAGCTGACGATGCTCCGCTATTGTCTCTAATAAAATGAGACGACGATGCCTTGCCTCGCAATTTTTTCTCTCCTCATGAGCCCTACAGGAGCGATATATATATATATATATATATATATATATATATATATATATATATATATACAAATTAAGACACAACGTTCATTATTATAATGGAGAGGAGATTTTATATATATATATAATGATATAATACTGTACATATATATCTGTGTTAATCTTTCCATATTTATCCATACTGGTTGGTTTGTACACACACACACACGCATATATATATATATATATATATATATATATATATATAGGTTTTATTGTGTAATTATCTTCTCATCAATGTTTTATTACCATTTTAATCTATAAATGTACTGCTAATTTTATGTATGACGATTTTCATTGATGAATTTATGATACTATTCCTCCTGATAAAATTTTATTATCATTATAATAATTATTATTTGATTATAGATTCGTCGCTTGAAATCCTTATCATGGACATCATCATTATCATCATTAATTTCGCCCACGTCAGCAAAATTAATTTTTTTATTCTTTCTCCCTTAATATATTCATTGAGCGCTCGAACTATTTCAATCCGACTTTACCTATCGACTTTTCATTTCATGCCTGTCGGTCAATTTGTGATTTGACATTGATTTATTTGTATTTGTCCTTATTTGTTTCTTGTGGTGTCTTTACTTCTGTAAATTTCCTTTGCGTAATTACTTAATGGTTCATTGATTTGACGTGGGTGAGTTGTTGAGAACGAGAGAAAGAGCATATAAAAAATGGCGGGGCTCACAATTTATATGCAATCATGTTCACATTTCAATATGATAATACAACATAAACCATCATAGACAATCGCACCTACCTCCCATTAGCATGAAACAGGCTTGCCTCCCAGAGAGTAAAACACGACGCCTCCTTGGCGGACCTCAAATGGAATGTCTATATCGAATCCATTGCTAAATCTACTGCTATGAAAATCGGTTCTCTGTGCAGGGCCCGGAAGTTTTTCCCGTCTGAATCTATCCTGCACATATATAAATCTACCATCCGCCCGTGTATTGAATACTGCTGCCACATTTGGTCGAGTGCCCCTGCTACTCTCCTCGGGCTTCTTGATAAAATACAACGGAGAATCTGTAACGTGATCGATACTGACTTGGTAGACCGGCTGCAACCACTTAGATTATTGAACTTAGATTATTGGTGCCGCCTAGGTACGAATTTACACGAGATACTAGATTAGCAACTAGGTCCCACCCTTTTACAGTTAAACAAATAAGATGTAACCGTAAATTCTACTCCAACAGCTTCTTTTCTCGCGCTTCCCGCCTGTGGAACTCCCTTCCACAACTCTGCTTTCCCGACAGTTACAATCTCCAGGTGTTTAAATGTAGGGTCAATACACACCTCCTATCACACTAACTCCCAATTATTCTCAGAACACTCTCATCTACCCAACCTTCATTCTCGGTATCCTTACCCGTTTATCACCCTCCTTCTGACATTTCCTATATCTAACTATCCTTTCTCATCACTTCCACCCCTATGTAACCCCCTGCGCAATAGTGGCAGTAGAATGCCTTGCTCGAGGTGAAACGATTAAAAAAAACAGTATCAAAGCACACACACACACACACACACACACACACACACACACACACACACACACACACACACACACATTAGGACATTGAATAAGTTCTTGCTGTTTTCCAACAGATGGCGTTCCCAGAATTGGGTGAGTGTAGTTTTTCAGATGGTAACGCATCAATAAGGAAGCATTATAAGCAAGCTTGAAATTCAGTGTATGACATTTCACCGAAGTGTAAAAAAACTTTATTTTTTATAGCGCGAAACATGTCAGGTTTCCTGCCAAAGACGTTCTGCCCCCTCATTAAATAAATTCTGTTGACTATATATATATATATATATATATATATATATATAAATTCTGTAATATATATTTATAATGAGGAGGTAGAACGTCCGTAAGGCTTGAGTGTTCTGTTCCCTCATCAAATAAATTCTGTAATTTACAAATATAATTGTAACTGCGGTGCCAGTTACATAGGTAGAAGCACTCAACGGGTTGACTGTAGAATCAAACAGCATGTTCCACTAAAAACCAGGAACCATGCCTAGCAAGAAAATGAAATTATCCGTAAAACTTATTGTTCATCAGTTTGTGAACATCTTAGAATAAATAAAAAGTGTGCCTTGGAGTTTAATGTGGATTGGTTTTACGTATTGGCCAATTCACGTTCACTTTTCGTTTTCAAGGTGCTGGAGTCTGTTTACATCAAGTCTTGTAGATCTCCATTGTGTAAACAACGAGAATGGTTGTTGGGCCTTGTTGTGATCAGTTTCTAACATTTCATTCCCCTTTTCCGTCATTGGTCAATTAATTTCTAACACCTATTATATTTTACAGTAAGTTCCCCCAATTAAAAACATTGACGAGCGGGAGTGAAACCAGTTGTTTTCTGTTTTAGGTTTTATCCTCATTATGTCCTATAACATAAAAAAATATTACTTTTAAAGCAATATATATATAAATGTAGATGTGCGTTGTGGTACAGCTCGGAACGAGAAAACCGGGGAGCCGAGTTCGAATTCCAGCTGAATCCATTCCCTTGGGAAAGGTATTAATCTGTCTCTTACTTCCAGTTATGGGTTAAATAGCAGGAAAGATTGGGTTCTATAGCCTTGGCTAGCAACCAGTCTACCGCAGAAAGCAATGGCAACTTACTGCGGGATAATCTTCTGCTCAGTCAGTCATGTCTCTGTCGAGACATGATCGTCCAAGCGTGTATCACGTATGGCACTCAACTGACTGATATATAAATTAATGGTTAGCTATTGTAATGGTTATCAGCTCGGAAAGTGGAACCGGTGAGCCAAGTTCAAGCTGCGTCTTTGTTTGTTGTATTTACTTTCGCTCTGATACGACTAGAAACGTAATAAACTAATTTCCCCATTCCTCCACTCATCTATAGGTTAAATAAAAGACATCTCCCAACCTCTATCCTTGGGCAGGCGCCCATTTAGGAGAAGGAAAATTATGAATTCAAGACCACAAAGAAAATCAGTAGGGAAACTAATCCACCAGACATCCTAGAAATTTATGTCAATTTACATATATTCACGTAAAAGAATCTGTGGAGAGCCATGATCAGCTAGCTTATGAAGAGACAGGACATTGACAAAATCATCACTTCATAGCAACCGACCTGTCTCAGGACTACAAAACTGCCGCGAGATGACGTTGTTCCCGTCACTCCCCACTTACCTATATCAATGTGTATTCATGCTAATGAAATATGGTATTTCTTCGTCCGCGTATTATATACACAACGGCGAGCTTTCCGTGTATCGCTCTGTTGAATGGGCTAATATCCAGTTAAGATGTAGGAACATCAGCCACAAGTACTTTAACCAAATCTCTATTGTTTTGTCTGTTAGAATATTGAAGAGAATGCATTATTTCTTCTTGTTCAAGCAGGCAATCGGGGTTATTAAAATATTGCCGAGAATTGAGTAGTAATGTCAACAGACGCGGCGTTCATCTCTTATTTAGGAGTCTTGCACCATCTGTTTACGACCTGTTTTATGGCATAACATTTGAAAGGTCAATAAAGATCATTTTTATAAGGAAATCCCAGTGCACTTTCCCAAGTACCGTCCACTCCTTACTCTTTGCTTTTTTTGTTTTTGCTTTTTGTCCAGAAACAATACACACACACACACACACACACACACACACACACACACACACATATATATATATATGTGTGTGTGTGTGTGTGAATGTATGTCTGCAAATAAGTATATTTGCATTTAAATAGATCTACGCGCATATATACATATGTGTATGAGCCCAGATATACACAACGTTTAAATTCAGAAGAATACTTGATTATGTATGATTAATATTTATTTTCGTTACACACACATACACAACGTGCACACACACACACACACACACACACACACACACACACACATATATATATATATATATATAGAGAGAGAGAGAGAGAGAGAGAGAGAGTTTACAAAAAATTCCCAGAGCTCTGTTATTTTGAAAACTTCCGTTTTAGTACACACAATATAGAAAAGAGGTTTATTTTATTAATTTCATTTTGCTTTCAGTTTTTCTTACATGAAAGAGAATCTGGAAACTTTTACTTGTACCAACCTACCCATTCATACATAACAACATGCCTAATCGCACCCTCCACACACACACATATATATATATATTTATTGTGAAACCAATAAAATGTAAACGCAAATTCTACTCCATTAGCTTCTTTTCTCGCACTTCCTGCCTGTGAAATTCCCTTCCATATACTTTCTTCCCCGACAGCTACAATCTCCAAGAATTTAAATGTAAAGTCAATAGTCATCTCCTATCTCACTAACCTGCATCCTCTCTCTCATGCTTCTTTCTCCATCCACTCCACTCTCATCAGTATTTTCACCCTTCTCTTACCCATTTCCTGACACCCCCTATAACCTGTCACTCTTTCTCATAACTTTCTTCCTATGTAACCCCCTGCACAACAGTGCTTGGGGCGATATGATTATAGAAAAAAAAGAGAAAGGGAGCCAAAAATGTGAGGAAGATATAGAGTGTACATAGAAATCAACACTGCATAGTGAGTTGTGCTGACTTAGGCCGCATATGATGATTAATGAGACGATTGATGAAGATGTAGAGGCCTCGGCTGTTTGTCAAATTGGCCTTGTGCCAAACACAACCGAAGTCCCCACAATTTAAAATATCAGAAGGTTGAAGTTTGGATGTTGGGATGTGAAAGATAAAATATTTTGTCTTGTTTGTTAAATTACAAGTTTCATTAAGTAAACAGAAATAACGAATTTGTAAAATATGTGAAATTGTATTTACGGAACAGAATAACATAAATGTGTAAGAAAAAATGTTCAAATAGAAAATTCATGTAGTTAATTAATTTGTATGAGTTAAAAGTTCAAAGAGAAAATGTAAGTAGATAAATGTTCCACAGAAATTCAGAGCTTATAATTAATACTAGCAGAATGTGTGTATGTAAAAAGATTAATCAGTCTACTTAACTAATAGAGTCTATGGTCTTTTCCTTTTTATGGCCGGAAAAAGAGTGAAAAGAAACGTTAAGCAATAAAGGAGATAGTACTTATCAGAATCCGTTTAAGTATCTTGCTGTTGTTGCTTTCTTTAATTGCGTGTGGGTGAAGACGAAGAAAGGAAAATTGGAAGGATGAAGAATGAATGTATGTCGACGAGGCATGACCGAGTCGGCTTCTTGAAATTTCTTCCTTACATTGTGACGAGGTCCGTCAGATTACCGCTCCCATCTCGGACTGACTTGACCGGTCAAGAGACGTGGTTAAGTCGTGAATTTTAGTCATGTGATCGGCTCCGAACAGCATACCCATTTTTTAGGTGTGAAAAAAATTGACCGGGGTTATAGATCAATTTGCTATTTCCTATCCAATCAGAATCCAGAATCTTAGTTTTCACACTGACTTGTGAAATTTGTTTTGGTCTGGGTTTTTTCAAAATGTTTTCAGTCGTTTCGATCCTGTTTTGCAGGTGTGCAAGTTTACTTTTTGTGTTTTAGTTGACTGTTGGATATCAAATTTGTCTCCTATAAAGTTGGTACAGGAAGAACACAGAACACATCTTGGAAGTTTTAAAGAACATTATAATCCAATCATGTAAAATTAAAACAATATTATTCGTTGCGAATTGTTCTGTTTGCGGCTATAATATGTTATTCACAATAAACAATTATGAGTCAACTTAACTGAAATCCTTCTGTAGTTGAGTGTTTTACGTACTAGTTAGTAATACGGCCATTCACGGCGTAACAGTGGGTATTTGCAGCAGTGATAGAACCTACGTCTTAACCCTTCGATGAACCCGGTAAAAGAGGATCCTAATGAAGATGCCCTCTTGAGAGTATAGATGACAGAGGGAGACAACTCAACTAGTTTAGGTGCAATTTTTATACTCTCCCAACGAGAGAGATAAAAATATGCAACAATTTTATTATTGCATATTACCATCTTAAAAGGAATTGAACTCCCTTTTTTATGAATTTTTATTTTTTATTTTGTTTATATATTTTTTAATTATTTTTCTCAAGGAAAACATTTACAGAGACTACCCTAGTGTTTCTGGCATTATTTTAGCCATTCTCCTGTTAATGATAATGAAATTCCGGGTCTGATGTGGATTTATTTTTCCTTTTAGACCTGGTACGGGTTAATTTATTTGCTGATTTCCTTGTGTTGGGTTCGTTACTCTCTAAGTGTCGTTCGGGGCAAGAGACATGCTCGAAGATCACTGTGTGGTGGTTATCGAGCACTTTGGAGGTCTATGGTTCAGCAGAAGTAATCTGATGGTCATATAAGAAGTGCAGAACAGTCCTAAATGAGGCAATTCCATTCGGCATTTGCCAAGCGAGGCCATTCATGTATCTAATGATTTTGGCATTATTCATAAATATGTTTACCCCTAAGATGCCCTGTATTTTCATTTGATTACCCTGACTAGAAAAGGTTAACTTGTAATTCAAATCAATTAGTTTTTATTTCGTTGAGATTACTGAATTCAAATTGAATGTTGAACTCATCATCCAGCAACACGTGCATAGAGAGTAGGTTTCCTTTACCTGCATCTATTTTTAACATAATTTGTTAGTAGGTTTTCACCTGGAAATTCATAGGTTTCAATCCTTCCTTGTGCTTTAATTTCCTTGATATTTTCCTGGAGAAATATGACCGCTGACTGCTCGTGTCTAAAAGACATTTTACAGAGACTCTTGTAGTACCACAATGTAATGTTAGTATTATTATAGACAATATTAGGTCGTTCCCTTCCTCCGCATTGTCAAACACGTGCGTAAAGAGATAAGCTCCATTCTTGATTTTATTACACAGCGAACTTCTGAGTCCAGGACAGTTCTTGCCTTATTGTTTGCTGCTGGAACATGCAGTACATAATTTTAGCTCCTTGCCTCTCTCAATTCACAACTTCGTATGAATAAACTTTGTACACTAGTTCGAAGAGTGACCTTGAGTATAACAAAATTTACAATATAATCCGCCAGACGTTGTGGTGAAATCCTGTAAGGCACCTTCATTTTTCTGTTCATGTATCTTAACATTTTCATTAAATAATTTTCCAAAACACAGAAAGACCTCTTCTTACTACACAACAAACAAATCGCTTCATTGTTGTTTTCATATATTTTCTCCAATGAAGGGTAGGTTGTTCCCACCCTGTGACAAATTGAACGTTTTAAATTGGAGGGTAACTTATCAAAAATTATGTGCTTTACAAGCATGTTTCCAGGCGAATTCTCCTAAAACTCCAGCTTGTACGAAGTTTTTAACTCCGATAAATCAACTCTCACTGTAGCAAAGTACTACTTTATTGCTAAATAGTCGGGGGAGTCGTATTTGAGACCTGTTTAAATATTTCGTTTATAATAAACGGGAGATCCAAAAATATTTTTGATTAGTAGCTGACCGCCACTTTGTAGTTGTTGTTCTCCTAGTATAGATGAGAGATCAATTGCAGCGCATAGTAAGTAAGATAGCCTTTTAAAAGAGCCAATTTAAACTTGCCGGGGTTCACAGGGCTAGTGCAATTAAATTCTAAATTAGAAAGATTAATCACACTAAATGTAGCACACTGTAATTTAGGGATAGAAAAAAACAGATAAGAGAATGTCTGGACAACTCTCAATATTATTTGATTTAAGAACGGACTCTTCCATTTCAGTAAGTTTGTTACTGATAGAGGTTCGAAATTTGAACTCATTTCGTTGTTCATTCACAACCCACTTTCCTGTAGGCTTATTTCTGCCTTGGTACAAATTCCTTTAATTTTATCATTTAAGGTTCGTATTTCTCTTTGCATCTCCTAAATAATGGCCTCTTTTTCCTCAAAGGTTCTTTTCTTTATTTCTGTGTTTTGTTCCAACATGTCCACATTAAAAAAAAAAGTCATTTTTAAAATTATCCCTAACGTCCAAGAGAGCCTTGACCCCTTTTAATTTTCTGAAGTTATCTATTTTCCCCTTAATTTTTCTGCTAGAATTTTTTCTAGACCTTTATTTATCTTCTTTTAATATCAAGCTCGTTGGAGAATCGACTGTTAATAGGTAAGGGATGCACTCTTATCTGTAGGCGTGGACGGGCAACAGCAAGGGTGAATTTTCGTTCCTCGTGGGTGTTGGAAAATAAAATGGCTGAGGAAGAAGTCTGTGTATGCTTGTTGGTTGTAAATTTGGTAAATTTTCGTTTTAGATCCCGACGGCATTCCCACCTTCAAATTTATCGAAAATAGCATTATCTCCGTGCAAATGTATATGCTGAACTCAAATCAACAATTAGTTATTAAAGAAACTTACCTTTTTTTATCTAAATGTCCATAAAAAAAACGAACTATATAGGCAACAGATTTCGGCAGATTTTTGGTCGATTTTCTTCCTTTACTGAAATTTCCGGCGATGTACTGCCTGTTATGAAAGTAATGCGCTATTGTATTTCTACGCTTATTAATTTCATAACAGGAAGTACATCGCCAGAAGGTTTAGTAAAGGAAGAAAATCGACCAAAAATCCACCGAAATTTGTTGTCCTACGCAGTACGTCATTCTGCAGTTAATTACATTACTTCGTGAGAGTTACGGGAGAGAAAAAGTGCGAGATATAGTTGTTTTTTATGGACTTTCAAAGCAAAAAAGGTAGGTTTCTTCAATAACTAATTGTTGATTTGAGTTCAGCATATACATTTGCACGGAGATAATGCTATTTTGGATAAATTTGAAGTGGGAAAGCCGTCGGGAGCTAAAACAAGTTGAGTGTTTTACGTACAAGTTAGTAGTACGGCTCTTTACGGCGTAACTGCGGGTATTTGCAGCAGCGACTGAACTCACGTCTAACTATTTGAGGAACCGGGTAAAAGAGAATCCTAATGAAGATGTGCGTTGTGGTGTAGTAGATATCGGCTCGGAACAAGGAAACGGTGAGGTAATGTCGAATACTAGTTGAATTCCTTGTATTCACCTTTGCCAAAATACACTTGGGAAAGGTATTAATCCGTCTCTTCTCTCCAGTTATGGATTAAATAACAGGACAGATTGTGTTCTATATCCTTCGCTGGCAATCAGTCTATTGCAGAAAGTAATGGCAACCTACTGTGGATAATCTTATGTCTAGTCAGTCATGTCGCTTTCGAAAGATGATCGCCGAAACGTGTATCACGTATGGTACTAAACTGATTGACTGAATGAAGATGCCCCGTAAAGAGTGGAGTTGACATGGGCAGACATCTTACCTACCTTAGGTATAACTTTTATAGAGTGCCAGTTTCAAATCCCAGTAGAATTTTCTTCATTTGAAGATCGCATTGATGCGTGAAACTGACAGTCTCTATGCAATGTTGATTCCACTGTCTACACTGTCTATATAAAGGCTATATCTAAGATATTAACCATCCTTCCCTTACAGATGTAGCTACATTTTTAATTCTCTGGTCACTTGAACGAATGTTTTTGCAAAGAAATTTCTTTGGACTTTTAAACCGCATGTGGCATTCTTTTCTTTTCACTTCCGTTACCTCCCCACCCCCACCACCACTCACTGATTTACCCACGTCCAAGAACGGAAAAATAAACTTTATTTTTTCAAATGGCTTTGAATCATGTGTGTGGGTGTGAACTCTGGTTGGAAGGATTTACTTATTTTTCCTTGTTGAAACTCGCTAAAGTAAGTTATTATGTATGTATTTATTTATGTTTTTTTTAATTATAATTTTTTGCTTAATTCTCTGGTCATTTGAACGAATGTTTTTGCAAAGAAATTTCTTTGAACTTTAACTAAGTTAAAACTTAGTTAACTCACCACTTGTTTTTTTTTTTTAAATTGGAGTAGATAGCACCTACTATCGCCCGTTTTCACACTCCACCTTCTTTTGAACAGGAGTAGAGGTGATCACCTTGTTTCCTGTTTAGGAAGAGGTTCCCGGTCTTTCTACCTCCTCCTTCGGTCTTAATGTTAGTTCAGTTGGAAACTCTTTGCAGTTATTGACTATGGTAGCAATGTCTCTCTATTCTGAGGGTACCGGGTTGGCAGTTTCCTGGTTGCAGCTTCCGACTGGTATTTAGGAGCCCGAAATCTTGCGTAGCGTCTTGAGAGGCTGCTCTGATCAACAGCTGAATATTATCGGGGTTCCTGTAGTGCCATATCGCGCATGGACGGGCGTCCCTTCATGAACCTCCGGTGGGCAACCCCGAGGCCACATTATGTTGCAGGCTGCACCAGTCTCCATTCCTCACATGCTGCAAATAGTGACCGACTGATTCTACTCTAGACCTCTCTCCTCAACCAAAACACCAAAACAAACAAAATACCAAACTCAAACCAGCTTCTCGGAAAACGCCCAAACCTTTCTGTGCCACGTTCACTAACATTCGCGGTATCCGCACTAACCTTTCTAGCGTAGAATCATTCCTCCAAACTAACTCACCTGATATCTTAGCCCTGTGTGAAACTAACCTTGACCCGTCTATCCTCTCCTCTGAGTTCTATGTTCCTGGTTAACCTCCCCTCTTCAGGAAGGACTCCAACGTCCATATGCATGGGCTTTGTGTATATGTCAGCGAACACCTCCTCCTAGCTAGAGTAACATCTCTTGAATCCCTGGACCAGTCTTTCATGTGCTTCCGTCTCTCACTTCTAAGCTCCGTTAGCTATCTTTTTTTCCTCTACCGTTCCCCCTCCTCCTCTGACTGTTCAGTACTTGACAGCATCTCTGACAATATCGACAAGGCCATTTCTTCTCACTCATCTGCCCATATATTTTCGTGTTTGGTGACTTTAACGCCCACCACACTAAGTGGCTCGAAAACTCTGTAACCGACACTGCTGGTGTCCACACCTTTAATTTTTCAATCTCCCAATCCCTTACGCAAGTGGTGGACTTCCCCACGCGTTTCTCCAATAGCCCTAACGGAAGGAACTGGCTACTAGACCTCTGCTTCACTTGCACCCCAAATTCTTGCACCACCAGACAGCTCTGCCCTCTAGGAAATTCTGACCACGCCGTAGATTCTGTCAGCATCTCGTTCCACTCCACCCCTACACAATAAACCCAGACCAGCAGAATATCCTACTGCTATCAAAGAGCAGACTGGGATTCGTTCCGTGACTTTCTCTGCGACGTCCCTTGGAACAATGTTTTTAGTCTTCCCGTCGAAGACTGTGCATCAGAGGTCTCCTCCTGGGTTAAGGCTGGCATCGATGCTTTCATCCCTGCCAGAAAGTTTCAGCTTAAATCCCATTCGTCTCCATGGTTCTCGTCCGCTTGCTCGGCCACCATTGCCCACCGGAATCACTTCTTCCGGCTTTATCGTAGCCACGCGTCGGACCAAAACAGGTGCCTTTTCGCCTCAGCTCGTAATAAGTCTAAAAAGATACTTAACGACGCTAAGATGCCAGAATGAAGCAGCGCATAGCATCCTCTAAGTTCGGAGCCAAAGACTTCTGGCGCCTCTGTAAAAGCGTGCTCAACAAGAGTAAGTCCTCAATACCTCCACTAATCAACGAGTTTGAGGTCCTCACCTCCTCAGCGGACAAGGCTGAATGCTTTGCCCGTAGATTCTCGACCAATTCGTGTCTGGATTCGTCTGGAATTGAGGCCCAATTGAATGACGTCCACATCATGCCCTCGCTGATTTCTAGCATATCAAAACTTGACCCTCACAAAGTGAGTGGTGAGGACGGAATCCCAATCATAGTCTTGAAGAAATGTGCCCCTGAACTCTCCTCTGTCCTTTTTAAGCTCTATAACCTCTGTCTATCTTCCTCCTGCTTTCCTGCCTGTTGAAAGTCTTCTTCTGCGGTTCCAATATTCAAGAACACTGGTGAACCATCGGACCCCGCAAATTACCGCCCTATCAGCCTTCTTCCGATCTTCGGCAAAGTGTTCGAAGCCATTATCAATGCCGAGGTGGTTCAGCATCTCACAGCCCACGGGCTCCTATCGGACAGTATGGCTTCCGCTTCACCAGGTCGACTGCTGATATGCTAACGACCATCCCCGAGTATATATACCAGGCTCTCGACAAGAATGTTGAAGCCCGAACTGTCGCCCTGGATATCTCTAAAGCATTCGACAGAGTATGGCATGCCAGCTTTCTACGGAAACTGCGAAGCTACGGCATAACTGGATTTTGTTGGACTTAATCCAGTCATTCCTCTCCAACCGCACACTGAAGGTGGTTTTAAACGAACATGCCTCCCAGAACTACCCTACAAACGCGGGTGTCCCCCAAGGCTCTATCCTAGTTCCTACGCTCTTCTAATCTACATCAATGATCTCCCCGATGCCATAAGATCACAAGTAGGCATGTACGCCGATGATACCACAGTATACGCTCGCCTCGATCAAAAATCTGGTGTTGATGATAAGGCGAACCTCGCGGCTGAGCTTGAAAAGGACCTCCAATGCGTGGTGGATTGGGATAGGAAAATTCAATTCTTCCAAAACGAAGCTGCTGTCAATTAACCACCACAGACGACCGCACCTCCTTCTCATTAGCATGGAACAGGCATGCCTCTATTCTGCACTTATACAAATCTACCATCCGCCCGTGTTTTGAATACTGTTGCCACATCTGGTCGGGTGCCCCTACTATTCTCCTCGGGCTTCTTGACAAAATACAGCAAAGAATCTGTAACGTGATTGATACCGACTTAGCTGACCGCCTACAGTCACTCTCCCACCGGCGTGACGTGGCTTCCCTGTGCCTCTTCTATAAATACTTTCATGGCTTCTGCTCTGATGAACTTAAATCACTGGTGCTCCCTAGTTGCGAGTTTGCACGAGATACTAGATTGGCAACTAAGTCCCACCCTTTTACAGTGAAACCGATGAAATGTAACCGCAATTTCTACTCCAACAGCTTCTTTTCTCGCACTTCCCGCCTGTGGAATTCCCTTCCGCATGCTTGCTTCCCCGACGGCTATAACCTCCAGGAGTTTAAATGTAAGGTCAATAGATACCTCCTAACACACTAACCCACACCCATTCTCTCCAACTCTCCCCCTATGTACATCCTAACTCGTCTATCGCCCTGTGTAACCCCCTGCGCTATAGTGGCAGTGGAATGCCTTGCTTGGGGTGACATGATTAAAAAAATGTACGTAAATATTTGTCGGCTTCATCAGTCTTAATATAACTAAGGAGAAGTAGAGACATGCCTTTATCAAGGGCGTTACTGTGAAGTTTATAGAATCTATATCTGTCCATACATAATTTTTTGCGGTTTGTGTGTTATTCGAATTCTGCAAGTGAATATTGCATTAATAATTTTATTTTAGATTAACACCAACTTTTTCAGATACATGACTTACTATTTAACCCATAGATGTCGAGAAGTGACTGCTTCATACCTTTCTTAAAGTAAGTGAATGTAACACTCGATTAAAATTCTAACTTGGCACTCCGATTTATTATTCCGAGAGTCTATCTATTACATGACTTGCATGGCTGCCGCTTTCAGAAATTGAACTCTATTCTGCTGGTTCTATTTTTCGTCCTGTTATCCATTTTGTCTCTCGCCTTTCCCTGCATATTTAGTTCGTTTTTACTTATCAAGTAAAAATAATATATGTCTTTGTCGATACTAATTTAATCGCCCGGCATATTTACTCTTCTGTCCAATTATCTCTTCTGCTATCGTTCGGGCATCTTCATGTCTCCACTATCCAAGAAACATATTGAATAAATTTTAAATCAAAAGTGTCATATTTGCTGAATGAGAAAAAAACCGCAACAATTTTGTGTTTTGAATTGAAATATATCCTCTATCGTTCTTTATGCGTCGTGTCCTTTAAGGGGTGGAAAATCATGGCTCTTCACAACTTCCTATCCTTTGTAATTTTCAATAATGTCTGATTTTTACTATCTTTCCCAGTCTCTGTTATGATATCCTTTTACGCATATCTCCCCCTTGCCCCTCTTGCTTTTAATATAACTACATACCTGTTGCAGATGATGAGAAAAAGAAAGGTAGAAATTTGGCCTGTATAAATGCCGGAAGGTTTCGATCGAAATGTATTCCTCCTTTCGGCCATGCAACATAAATGACGCAAAGAAAGCCATACTGTATGATTTTTACTATCTCTCCCAGTCTCTGTTACGATATCCTTTTACGCATACCTCCCCCTGTCCCTCTTGCTTTTAATATAACTGGAGGGAAGAGACGGATTAATACCTTTCCCAAGGATATTTGTGCGTAAGTGAATACAAGGAATTTAACCGCAATTCGAACTCGGATCCCCGATTTCTCGTTCCGAGCCGATAACCACCGCACCAGAACGCAGCTCTTGGGTAGAAGCAGTCCGAATGTAACTTCCCTTTTGCCAGTGATTTATGAAATGAATAAGGAGGATGCGCCTGTAGGCTGGCGGGTTTTAGACGTAAAGTTCCTGAAATGATGGATCTAAAAAAATTAACCCGTCACGGCATTTTTCCACTGAAATTACGATAGAATAGCGAGGCTATAGTGACGGTTTGTCTGTGAGAAAAGGGCTTTAAGTCGGATTGTAAAGTGTTGTGGATTCCGGGTGAGGAACCTCACAAAATAATGAACAACAAAACAGATATTTGAGATAGAAAAATAAGTTATATTAAACGTAAAGATACAAACTTGAACGAAGGTTAGTAAATCTAATAAATACTATTAGTAAAGAATATATATATATATATATATATATATATATATATAGTCTTTGAAGTGAAGCCGTGCTAGAATTAGTTTTCTTTTTTTTTTTTTTTAATCATATCACCCCAAGCAAGGCGGTAACGCCACTGATGTGCAGGGGGCTACATAAGAGTGAGAAGATTACAAAAGAGAAAAACCGGAAACCGCATCCCGAACAGGAAACAAGGGATAAGCCTCTTCACCCGTTCAAGAGACGCGGGTGGAGCGTGAACCGGGCGACAACTCAGTCCATCCACTCCAATTGAAAAAAAAAAAAAAAAACAGTGAGAAGATTAGAAAAGAAAAACCGGAAACCGCATCCCAAACAGGAAACAAGGGATAAGCCCCCTCACCCGTTCAATAGACGTGGGTGGAGCGCGAACCGGGCGACAGCCCAGTCCATCTACTCCAATTGAAAAACAAAAAAAAAACAGTGAGAAGATTAGAAAAGAAAAACCGGAAACCGCATCCTAAACAGGAAACAAGGGATAAGCCTCTTCACCTGTTCAATAGACGTGGGTGGAGCGCGAACCGGGCGACAGCCCAGTCCATCTACTCCAATTGAAAAACAAAAAAAAAACAGTGAGAAGATTAGAAAAGAAAAACCGGAAACCGCATCCTAAACAGGAAACAAGGGATAAGCCTCTTCACCTGTTCAATAGACGTGGGTGGAACCGGGCGATAGTTTACTCTATCTACTCCAATTAGTTTACTCTATGTCCACGTTGGCAACTGACGGGTGTTGTGTAATACTATTCTGACTGAGTGGAGCTCAGAGCTGCTATGACTACTGACGCGGTACTCTCTGTGAAACTTCGGTATCTTACGGTAACCTACGGATCTCTTACTGTTCTGACGTATCTCTCTATGGCAGGAGTATATGTATACTCAAGTCGAGTCCATTATCATAGAAAAAGGGGGAGATCTCACAACATAATGTAATTCAGAAAATAATACAGAAACGGAAAATTTTATGATGGGCAATCAATTTCAATCACATGGGCTTGTTAGAATACTTAACATAACTTTTGATACAGTTAAAAAGTTTGTTTGCTCTATGATCTCGTTATTTCTATATTCATGTAAAGTATACACTTTTATTCACTAATGTTTTTTTAATATGACAAATCTGGTTATGCATAGTCTTTCCTCGTAAGTAAATTTTACAATTAGTATAGAAGAAAGACTTACTGAAATGTTGTAAGTTACTTCCTTTTAACTGGTTAAAACAGTTGATAAAAATTTTCCGTAAATTACACTAAACGGAAACTTAATTACATTGTCTTTTAAATATAAAAAAGACAGTATTATAAAAAGCTCAATATTTAACTTTGAACTATAATATATTAAAGATCTTACAAATAGAAAAAACTTTACCGATGTTTTTTCTAAAATAATATATACGTAAATTAAATACACATAATATAAATAATGGGATAAATTCACCCTATATATTAAATATATAAGTGACTTTTATATTATAGGCGGAAATTCTAAAGAGCCATTTGCATTCAAGTGATGAAAACAATAATTTTAACTTGAAATAAATTACATATTAACACAGTTAATATAAAAATATTGATATAGAGGGCATTTGTAATACGTCTATAGCGATTTACAATACAATTCTACCTCTATTTACAAAGTAATAATAAACAATTAAGTTGCGAAAATATATATTTCGCATCTTAGAAAATAACGATTTCTTTCGAAATATCCAAAAATCGGAGATCTGATACACGTCCGTAGCCTGATACGTACATATTCCTTCTGATAATATTTTGTCAAGCTTACGTAAACAAAAAATTAGCAGACGCTAATTTTTCCGCATTGCGACTAATATTTGAAATTAGTACATATGTCAATGGAAGAGTTCAATTCCAACGACATTTTCAAATTTGTACTTAAGACCAAAAAAAAAAAAGAAAAAAAGTCGCCCATATTCCAATTAAGGAACTATTGGAATAAATCCTAAAACCTTCAGGATTAAGTGTTTATATAATCTAAATACAAAATTTCGCTTTGACAATAGCGACAAAATCTTATACTTGAAAAAATTCAATCGTGAAATATTTTTCAATAAAATATTAAAAATAATTTCCATTCAGTTGAAATACAGAAAAATAATTCTTACATCGGCCTGGAAAGAGAAATCGGGTAGCTGAGTTCAAATTCCAGTTGAATGCTCAGCATTCACTTACGCGCTAATACCCTTGGATAAAGTATTAATCCCTCCAATTATGGGTTAAACAACAGGACAGATTGGGTTCTATAGCTTTGGCTGGCAACCAGTCTACCGCAACAGGTATTGACAACGTGTTGCGGGATAATTAAAATGCCTGACGTCTATAAAGGGTAGGACTTGGGACCCTGCCCTTGAGCCAATCCCAACGAATCTTTCTCCATCACTTGGGAACGAAGCCGACTCAACCCGACCAGGGTGAATGCCAAAAGAGGTACAGGATGTAAGCAGACCAGGTATTTAAGCTTTAGTCCTTTGTAAGTTCCATTTCATAATAGATATAAGAATAAAACGTAGATTTTCTCAAACTGAGCTCTACTCCGTTTCTCAAATATTTGAGTAAAATTAATATATTAAATTTCGGTGTGATAAAATATTAAAATTTCAGTAAAAATAAAATTGAAGGAACATACACGATTTGTTTGTTTTAAGTAATTTTGGTATTAAATGTAGGAAATTAAACCTTACATCCTTTATTGACGTAACTGTAAAAACGAGGCCTCGTTTTTCCGCTCTGAAGAACAATTACCCGTTCTTCCGTTGGACTTCCTCTTTAGTTGTAAAATAAATAAAATCAGTTGTTAACGTAAATATTTGATAATTATTTCCTCCATCGTTTTAATGTAATCAACTAAGTAAAATTTTGCTAGGTTTCAACGAAAATGAAACAAAATTACATATATATATATATATATATATATATATATATATATATATATATATATATTCTTCTTTATTCTTCCCAAGCAAGATTAAGTTTTGACGAAAGAAGAAAAAGAAGAAGAAGAAGAAGAAGAAGAAGAAGAAATAAAAGGAGGGGGAAGAAAGAATGTTAATTACCTACATGTTTCTTGTGCCAACGTTTCCTCTTCTAAAATGGAGTCATTCAAAACGTGCTTCTACAAATTAGCTTCAAAAAAATAAAATTAAAATAATGATAAAATAAAAACCGACGTCATGATCGAAATTATCTGTCATTTTAATCCGAACATTTTTTTCCCCGATTAGCTTAGGGAAGATAACGAGACAAAACTTACGTGTCCGTCAGTTATTTTTTTATTTTTATTTATTTATTTTTTTGGTAATGTTTAATTTTTTTCTCCTAATGATTCATTAGAGGTAACGACATTAATTGGAGTTGTTTGCAAATGTTATTGTGTTTTGTGGGATCGCATCATTTGTTTAAAAATCCGAAATCACTTTCAAATTGATATTTCCGAATGCATTTCATTACCCTCGGGGTTTCTTATTGTGTTGGTTTCTAACTGTGCATCTGCAGTCGTTACTCGAGAGAAATTGGATCACTTTTGGCAAACAAAGTCACAGGAATGTGCGACCTTAAGCTCATAAAGCCATACATAAGAAAATGCTTTTCGCAAACGGATTTACATCATGCACTTCGCACAGACGTGTAGATTCTGCACGTCTCTTAGTTTCAGAAAATAGGGTCACCATTTTACTGGTTTCATATTTTTGGTTTTCTAGGCTTTTGTCAACAAGACGGTTTTTTTGCCATAATTCGTGATTATTCGACATTCTCAGAGATTAAATAGAATGTTTGTCTATACTTCTGAGATGAATTATTTTAATTCTTTACATTGTTTGATCTGCTTTCCTCATCTTTATAGCCATATTCACGGCGTTTCGACTGTTGTACGTTCCGACCATCTTCAGGGGATTAGAATTTTGAACGGAACCTTTCATTTCGATCACTGGGGTAGATTGTTCTTGTTCCATGAGTCATTTCAACTCCGGATGTCATAGTTATCTTCTTTTAACTCAGCTGATTAAGTTTTTGTTCACTACTGTTGTAGCCTCGTACTGAACTCACAATTCTTTGGGTCAATTCACTGGATATAACCAACGATTTTATCCACTGGGCCATATGCTCTAGGGCACAAAAATCCGAACTGTTTTTATGGAAGAAACTCCTGAGAGGATACATCATGATGCTAAATTTATTAATTCAAATCTGTTATGGTGAAACACACCTATTCCTCAGATAATTGACTCTCCCTCCTATATTAATAAGCGTTAATAGGAAGTTATTGGGGAGTTCTTAGAAGTTCATAGGAGTTCTTTAGACTTCTAATGAAGTTCAGTAGAACTACTAGGCAGTTGATATTAGTCGGCAGTAAGCCGAATACTAAGGAGTCAGCTTTCAGTGGAAGATTACCAAGTTCCTAACATTTTGGGTACGTTAAGTCGATTAGCAACCGACATAGCACGATTATAACCTTCAGTGCGAAAACTACTCCACAACAAAATCTAAGGTCAATAATTATGTAAATAAGTAGGATGCTGTCAATCTAAATATATGCATTGACAAGGACAAGAAATTTCTTGTAAATTTTAACACCTTCAAAACAAAACTGCCTTTATTTAATTCCCATAGGCATCATTTTCTGTCTTGCATCAGCATAGCTGATGCTAACCTCCAAGTGAGCAACTCTTTGTCTCTTGTTAGGCCAACGTTTTCCGCTAACATAAAATGAAGTAATTGTATTGAATCATTTACTATATCTAATACTTGGAAAGTTGATTCACTATGTCGTGTTAGAAAATTTTTCTCCATCTTGCTCATTTATAAATCCACCATTTCTCGTTTGTGCATTGAATATTGCTGCCACATTTGATATGGGGTTCCTATTTTATATCTTAACCTTTTTGACAAAATCCGAAGAAGGATCTGTAATGTTCTCGGACACTGATCTGATATCTCGATTTGAGTCACTTTCTAGCCGCCATATTGTGACTTGTCTCTGTTTTCTTTTTGGCAATTGTTCTGATGAGCTTTCGTACTTGGTGCCTAGACTGCATGAATGTAATTGTACAACAAGTTTGGCAATTACGTCTCATCATTTTACTGTTGAACTATCTAGATCTAACCATATGTTCTATTCTAATAGTTTCTTTTTTCACGTCTTTGAAGTTCTCCGTTTCTTGCTTCCCTTCAACCTGTAATCTCCAAATTCTCCGTCATTTTCTATCGTCTGTCTTCCAGAATCAGGTTCTTTTATTGTTTATTCTTCTCACTGAAATCTTCTCATTATCTTTCATTCCTTGCGTCTTAGTGGCATTATTGCCTTGCTTCGGGTCAAATTATTGAAATAAAATTGTTTTTAGAATGGCCTGCTTTTGAATTCCCAGCGCTACTAATGTGTATTTAACTATCTGTGATTTTGGAATAATTTTTAAAGCCAGCGCTATTAAATACTGAATTGCGCCACCCGTGAGATTAAATACTGAATTGCGCCACCCGTGAGATTAAATACTGAATTGCGCCACCCGTGAGATTAAATACTGAATTGCGCCACCCGTGAGATTAAATACTGAATTGCGCCACCCGTGAGATTAAATACTGAATTGCGCCACCCGTGAGATTTTGAATTGCATTTCAAATTAGTTGGCTTGACTTTAGTTACAAGTATTTAGTTACTAATAATTTATTAGTTACTAGTATTTAATTACTAATAATGAGAAAGACGATATAAAATTTCATATGACTAGATTTTAAAAAAAAATAGATTATAATGTCGCGAGTAACTAAATTCAAAATGCTCTTGCTTTTTATAAATAGTCTAGCTCGCTTCTTCTAGCGCGATCTGTCATCACTGGATCTGTCATCACTGGATCTGTCATCACTGGATCTGTCATCACTGGATCTGTCATCACTGGATATTATCCAAAATTTAAAGAAGAGTTTTTTGATTTTTTTTTTTGTAAACATATCGCCCCAAGCAAGGCAGTTTACTGCCACTGGTGCGCAGGGAGTTACTTCGGAGGAAAGTTATGAGAAAGAAGAACAGGTTATAGGAAGTGTCAGGATGTGGGTAATTTCAACAAAAGTGCAAGAAATTCAGTAATATTTAAAACATATTATTTCTTTTAAGGACAGTAAAAATATTTAAAACAAAAAAAAAAGCAAAACGAGAGAATTTCGCAGTTTAAGAAAGATTATTTATGTCTGTCGGTCCCCGCTTACATTTGAACATCCGGGTCCTCATACTCTTGCTTTATTTCGTTTTTCTCCCTTGATGGCGATAACTAAAATGGCCGTTAATCAGTGAGAGCTTCACGAGTCCAATTAGTGGACAATTCTGCATAACGGAGAAGCTCACACATTTCACAGAAGTAATTCCCTCACGACTTATAAGGGATTGAGACAAGCAAGATCTGATAAACATGGTTGCATCGGATGCTTCGTCTGTAATCGTCTCCTTGATTGTACCATCTTTGACCGTTGAGATGGCATAGATAATTTCCTATTTCGCCGTTGGTGTCTACGGGGCTTGGTCGCGTTCAGTCTGATCCTTGCTCTTTGATCTTACCGCTAAGCGTGGCCCTACAAGAGTTGAAACTCCGGACGGCTTCGCTCTTGGGATGACTGGGACACGCAAATCTTCTTCCATGACAAGGAACGATCATATATATTTTATGCTGGATGTTAGAATAAACAGCTCGTTATCAAATGAACCACTTTGACTTATTATTACTTTAATGACAATATTAGAAACGAATTAATAAACAAGAACAAGATAAGACTAATAAAAGTATAAACTTATCATTAAATATACGAGAACATTTTTATTATTGCAGGTTGCTAAAAATATATATCGAAAGAGAATATCAGCTATCTTGAAAAAGAGTTCGTGTTTTGTGCATGGTCTGCTGAAGGGAAATTACCAAAAATTCTTAACTCAAAAAACTGCTGTTAGTATGAAAAGTTATGCTTATTTTCTTTCCTCTCTGTCTGGCGTGGTCAATCAGAAAAATCGTTCGGTGCATAAAGAGCGTTGCTTTTACTTACTGTATGATAGATTTTTGAGCTTTGAAAGAGAAAGAACGATTTTTCAGGTTGGTGAGCGAAAGTACAATTTCGCTGTTGTGAGGGGAAGATTGAATTGTTTTTTTTGGGGGGGGTTGTTTTGTTTTCTTTTTCTGGAATAATCAACCAGATGACAATTTATTTGTGAAGATTTAACATGCTCGATCGGATCAACATATCACTTACAAATAATCAACATTAACCGACCAAAATAAGTGTTGAAAGTACTTAGAATAATCCGAATCAGCCTGTTTAGATTTGTCGCTTTGATCCGGAGTGGTAGCACCTGTTAGGGTCCCAGCTATGGGCAAATAGTAACCCCCAAATTGGGGTTAAAATACTATGAAATTAAAAAAATAGAAATATGCATTTTTGAAGGAAAAAATTATTACATTTTTGAATACAAAACTAGAAGACATCTTCAGTTTTATGAAATAAAGGGATGAGATAAAAACATTTTTCATAAAAATCTGATCAAATCAACCTTTTCACTATAACTGAACATTAAAAAATAGCTTAAAACTCCACGTTTCTGGCATTAAATAACCCACAGAGGTTGATATGCTGTTAAACAAAACTCAAGCTCAAATTCTCTCTATAATCGAACATTTTAAAAATAGCTTAAAACCCCATCTTTATGGCATTAAATAACCCACAGAGGTGTTGATATGCCGTTAAAAAAAACTCAAACTCAAATTCTCACTATAACCGAACATTTTGAAACATAACTTAAAACCCCATCTTTCTGGCATTAAATAACCCACACAGGTTGATATCCTGTTGAACAAAACTCAAGCTCAAATTCTTACGATAACAAAACATTTAAAAAATAGGTTAAACCCCCACTTTTTTGGCATTAAATAACCCACAGAGGTTGATATGTTGTTAAACAAAACTCAAGCTCAAATTTTCACTATAACAAAACATTTTAAAAAATAGCTTAAAACCCTACCTTTATGGCATTAAATAACACACAGAGGTTGATATGATGTTAAACAAAACTCAAGCTCAAATTCTCACTATAAACTCACCGGGTCTTGATATGCCGTTAAATAAAACTCAAACTCAGAACCTCAAGCTACCTTCTTTCTTTGATAATATCGATTTTCCTCTGCTTATATCAAGATCATTCAGAGCGATCAAACTAGCGTATTTTTTAATTTGTATGCTGATTTCAAAAGTTAATGAAAGGAGCATTGGAATATCGAAAAATGCTTTCCAAAAGCTAAGCAAAGTACTAGGGAACATGAAAATTTAGCTAGAACTAAAGAAAATATTATTGAACTGTTACATAATATCATTGTTCCTATAATGCAGAGATGGATGGTAAATACAGATGAAGCAACAGAAATGTAATTTAGAAAAACTGAAAGCAGAAATAGCACTTAAAAAGAATATCAAAAAGATGCAGCTTATATTACTAGGGTAAATAATGAGGAAAAAAGGTTTGGAAAATTTTATACTCACAGAACAGATTAGCAAAGAAAACAGAGGAAACAACGCATAACACCAGAACGTAAGAACAGCTAAGACAAAGGATAACACGTAGACTGGGACAAATTATACCCATTCACTTCAAACTCTACTAGCCTCTATCTACTTTATTGCTATTTCTATGGCAAATGTTCTGACGTGATACATTCCTTAAATCCACTTCTTCAGACCTTCACAGTTAAGAATCACGATAACACGTAGACTGGGACAAATTATACACATTCACTTCAAACTCAAATAGCCTCTCTCTACTTTATTGCTATTTCTATGGCAAATGTTCTGACGTGAAACATTCCTTAAATCCACTTCTTCAAACCTTCACAGTTAAGAATCACGATACCACGTAGACTGGGAAAAATCATGCCCATTCACTTCAAACTCTACCAGCCTCTCGCTACTTTATTGCTATTTCTATGGCAAATATTCTGACGGGATACTTTCCTTAATTCCACCAGTTCAGACCTTCAAATCTAAGACCCAGTATACTTTTCATTTCCTTCGTATTCAATTAGTATGATGGAAGTTCTATTTGGATTGCTTCTTCCCAAGAGCCGCTGCATTCTGTTGTAACTTCCTGAGGTGATACATCTTCGATCCCTATAATCTCAACTATTTCAGATGCAGCCAACCTTTATCTATCCTTTATATCCTCATAATATTCACTTCCTCCTCTTCAATAAAACAAAATCATTCTATAATCCTCTATCTTGAGAGACTCTTAGGCTTTTTTGCTGAGAGAATAATAGTGAACAATAAATCTTTTATGCGTAAGCCGGTAAGCAAGTATGTCTGAGCGTTGTCCTGTTTAATGACACTTGTGTATTAACAATAGTTATCAGGAAATATAATTCAGTTTCTCTTTAGAGAGTAAAAGGATGGTGCTGACTGAAGTTTGAGAGTCTCAGTGTCTCAGAGTCTCAGTGTCTCAGAGTCTCAGTGTCTCAGAGTCTCAGTGTCCCAGTGTCTCAGTGCCTCAGAGTCTCAGTGTCTCAGTGTCCTAGAGTCTCAGAGTCTCAGTGTCTCAGAGTCTCAGTGTCTCAGTGTTCCCAGAGTCTCAGTGCCTCAGAGTCTCAGTGTCTCAGTGTCTCAGAGTCTCAGAGTCTCAGTGTCTCAGAGTCTCAGTGTCTCAGAGTCTCAGTGCCTCAGAGTCTCAGAGTCTCAGTGCCTCAGAGTCTCAGTGTCTCAGTGTCTCAGTGTCTCAGAGTCTCAGTGTCCTCAGTAGAGTCTCAGTGTCTCAGTGTCTCTGTGAGTCTCAGGAGTCTCAGTGTCTCAGAGTCTCAGAGTCTCAGTGTCTCAGAGTCTCAGTGTCTCAGTGTCTCAGTGTCTTCAGAGTCTCAGAGTCTCAGTGTCTCAGAGTCTCAGTGTCTCAGTGTCTCAGAGTCTCAGTGCTCAGAGTCTCAGTGTCTCAGTGTCTCAGAGTCTCAGAGTCTCAGTGTCTCAGAGTCTCAGTGTCTCAGAGTCTCAGTGCCTCAGAGTCTCAGAGTCTCAGTGCCTCAGAGGCCCTGTGCAATCTCAGTGTTCACAAAGGCCCTGCAGTCTCAGTGTTCCCAGAGAGTCTCAGTGTCTCAGTGTTCCAGAGTCTCAGAGTCTCAGTGTCTCAGAGTCTCAGAGTCTCAGTGTCTCAGAGTCTCAGTCTCTCAGTGTCTCAGAGTCTCAAAGTCTCAGTGTCTCAGAGTCTCAGTGTCTCAGAGTCTCAGTGTCTCAGAGTCTCAAAGTCTCAAGTGCCTCAGAGTCTCAGTGTCTCAGTGTCTCAGAGTCTCAGTGTCTCAGAGTCTCAGAGTCTCAGTGCCTCAGAGTCTCAGAGTCTCAGTGCCTCAGAGTCTCAGAGTCTCAGTGTCTCAGAGTCTCAGTGTCTCAGAGTCTCAGAGTCTCAGTGCCTCAGAGTCTCAGTGTCTCAGTGCCTCAGAGTCTCAGAGTCTCAGTGGCCTGTAGCCCTGTGTCTCAGTGTCTCAGTGTCTCAGAGTCTTAGTGTCTCAGAGTCTCAGTGTCTCAGTGTCTCAGAGTCTCAGAGTCTCAGTGTCTCAGAGTCTCAGAGTCTCAGTGTCTCAGTGTCTCAGAGTCTCAGTGTCTCAGAGTCTCAGTGTCTCAGAGTCTCAGTGTCTCAGTGTCTCAGTGTCTCAGAGTCTCAGAGTCTCAGTGTCTCAGAGTCTCAGTGTCTCAGTGTCTCAGAGTCTCAGTGTCTCAGTGTCTCAGAGTCTCAGTGTCTCAGTGTCTCAGTGTCTCAGAGTCTCAGAGTCTCAGTGTCTCAGAGTCTCAGAGTCTCAGAGTCTCAGTGTCTCAGAGTCTCAGTGTCTCAGTGTCTCAGAGTCTCAGAGTCTCAGTGTCTCAGAGTCTCAGTGTCTCAGAGTCTCAGTGTCTCAGTGTCTCAGAGTCTCAGAGTCTCAGTGTCTCAGAGTCTCAGTACCTCAGAGTCTCAGTGCCTCAGAGTCTCAGTGTCCAAGACGAATGTGGATCAAGGAGGAGGTGGGTATTTAAGAATATGGCGTTGCAAGAAGAAATGGTGAAATTAACCGTGGAATTTGATTTCTTAGGTCCGATGTTATTGCTCTTTCTGTTTTTGTTAGAAGTTTCCGTCCAAACATTTTGTTTTTGAACATTAACAGCGCTCATCTATTGGTTCGGATTAACGAAAACAGTTGTAATATCTTCTATTTTGGGCCAGACTAGGAATTCTCATCCTCGATTTTTTGTTAAACAATTGCTAAACAATTCTATTCTGTATAAGATACATCTATAAGTCTAGCATTCGTTCATGCTTTGGATAATGCGGGCACATTGCGTCTGGTGCTTCAGCTCTGCATTTAGATATCCCTTTTTTAATCGTGTCGCCCCAAGCAAGGCATTTTACTGCCGCTGTTGTGCAGGGGGTTACATAGGATGAATGCCATGAAAAGTAAGAGGTTGCAGGGGGTGTCAGAAAGAGAGTAGGAGAGGTCAGAGATTGCTGATGATAGTGGGGTGAACGAGGAGGAATGTTATGAGGAGTGAGAGGTTGCAGTGGGTGTCACGAAGAGAGTAGGAGAGGGAAGTGAGTACTGATGAGAGTGGGATAGATGTAGAAAAGCATGAAAGAGAGGATGTAAGTTAGACAGGAGACGACTATTGACTTTACATTTAAATTCTTGGAGATTGTAACTGTCAGGAAAGTAAGTATGCGGAAGAGAATTTCACAGGTGGGAAGTGCGAGAAAAGAATCTGTTGGAGTAGAATTTGCATTTACAATTTATTGGTTTCAGAGTAAAAGGGTAGGACCTAGTTGCTAATCTTGTGGCTCGAGGAAATTCGTATATAGTGGGTACCAGTGAACTAAGTTCATCGGAGCAGAAGCCGTGAAAGTATTTTGTAGAAGAGACACAGGGAAGCCACACTGTGTCGGCGAGAAAGCGACTGTATCCTAGCTGCCGTGTCGGGATCAATCACATTAGGGATTCTCCGGTGGATTCGGTCGAGGACACTTAAGTAGATAGCAGGAGCACCGGACCAGATCTGGCAGCAATACTCAATGCACGGGCGGATTGTAGACTTGTATATATTCATTATTGTTTCGGACGGTACAAACTTCCTGGACCTACACAGAGAACCGACTTTCTTAGCAGCGGATTTAGCTATGGATTCTATATAGTTATTCCACTTGAGGTCTGGTGTGAGATTTAACCCGAGAAGGCGCAGTGTTTTGCTTTCAGAGAGAGAAGCCTGATCCATGTTAATGGGCGGGAGGAACGATTGTCTGTGGTGGTTATTAGATAGCAGCTTCGTTTTGGAAGCATTAAAATTTACAATTTCTTACCCCAGTCCACAACGGATTGGAGGTCCTTTTCAAGCTCGACAGCAAAGTTTGCTTTTTCAGCCTCGGTAGATTTTTTATCGAGACGAGAATAAACCGTAGTGTTGTTAGCATATATGCCCACTTGGGAGGCTTGTTCGTTCAGTACCACCCTCATTGTACGGTTTGAAAGGAAGGACTGGATTAGGTCAAACAATTGTCCAGTTATACCATAGCTCTGCAGCTTGCATAGAAGGCCAGCATGCCAGACTCTGTCAAACGCTTTGGAGATGTCAAGGGCCACAGTTCGGGCTTCGCCGTTTGTGTCGAGGGCCTAGTGTACATGCACAGTGATGGTCGTGCACATATCAGCAGTAGACCTGGTGAAGCGGAAGCCATACTGTTCCAGAGTATATGGGCTGTGAGGTGTTGTACCACCTCGGCGTTGATGATGGCTTCTAACACTTTGCCAAAGATTGGTAGGAGGCTGATAGGGCGATAATTAGCTGAGTCAGAGGGTTCTCCAATATTTTTATATTTAGGAACCACGGAGGAGGATTTCCAGCAGGCAGGAAAGCAGGAAGCAGAAAGGCAGAAAGAAGTTATAGAGTTTAGAGAGAACAGAGGAGAGTTCAGGAGCACATTTCTTTAGGACAATGATGAGTATTCCGTCGCCACCGCTCGCCTTATGGGAATCAAGCTTAGAAATTATTTTGGAGACCATCAAGGAAGTAATTATTATGTCAGTCAGTTGGGCCTGGGTTCGGAGAGAGAAGTCGTGTACAGATACTCCAGACGAGTCTAGTGTCGAGTTAGTGGAGAATCTGCGAGCGAAGCACTCAGCCTTGTCTGTGGAAGAGGTGAGGACCTCATGAAGACGTTTGCAACAATCATGAAGGTAATAACCAGTCAGTGTATGGCGGATGTGAGAAAACAATATGAGCGACTTTAAAATATTTTTTATACCTTCTTCTTGCTTCGGTAAAGAGCATTTTTTTCTATTGGCGAGCACAAGACGCTTCTCTGAGAAATTTTTATGGACACGTTTTAGAAACCGGAAGTATAAATGGGCATATAGTGTTTTATTGCCTTTTAGGAAATACTAGCAGTATAGCCCGGCGTTGCTCGGGTATAATGGAAGCTTTAAAACCTAATCCATGGTCCTGGAGCACAGACTCTTTGGACGTTGGTACGAAAGACTAAAAAGCAATAGTTGTTTCCAGTTAAAGCGAAACCGTAGACTGAAAGAAAAATGAATGGATGTAAGTCAAATATTGATTTCCTGGTATCGATATCAAATACGTTTTTCCTCGTAAACTGAATTTTGAAGGTTAAATAAGTCCTCTGAGTAAATGGTACCATGGCTGAGACTAAGAACTACAATTATACCTACTTAGAGCCAAACCCAAAGCAAAAACTAAAATAAAAGGGCTAAAAAAATACAGACATACAGGCAGATAAACAGACACACACGCAAACATCTTGCCTTTTATATATATATTATCGATTTTCTGCATTATTGTAAGAACTGCAACCTTGAAACTTGTGAATATCGTTTCTTATGTCTTTTTCTATGAGTGTATCAAATTTGATTAAAATCGGGCCACTCCTTCTATAACCCGATTTATTCGATTATCGATTTTCAATATTTTTCGGGAGTACCTCGACACAAAACCTAGGTAAGAACACTTGCAGACGCTTATAGTACAACTGTGTACATTTTTAAGAAAATTGGTTCAGCCGCTTCGGAGTCTATAGGTAACGGACACACACACACACATAAAGATCCATTTATAAATAAGTTTAGATTACTGGGTAATATTTCGACGATCACACCTCACGCAAAATATTTTCTCTTTTCTAAGGAACGATTTGGGGATCGGTTTGTGGTGATATATTTATGTCAATATACACTATCAGCCATAATTATTAGGCCTCGCCAGTGTTTTAAAAATGTTTTTTTAGTATTTATTGCCAAGTAAATAATTGTAAATGAAAATAGAATGGTTCTTTTTTTAATACTGCGCAATAACATGTGCATCAAATGAATTTATAAATATTTAATTTATTGCTGTTTCTTCAATGAAAGGATGAAAAACATTTAGGGTGATTTAGACGAGTTCATCTTTGCTTCCTTGCCTTGTAAAATTTTGCAAAGTGATAATAACAAAAGAACTATTCTATTTTTATTTGGCAATAAATACTAAAAAGAGTATGACATTTAAAAAAAAAATCTATAGTGGCCTAATAATTATGGCCGGTAGTGTATGTTTTGCAGTGCACATTGTTGTATATAATTCACTTTTCGTCACTTGTTCTGATCAATTTGAGGAGACGTTAGTTATGATGATAAATTTGTTATTATAATTGGTTCCCCACTAAAAATTGGAATTACTGATGACCTAGTATATTTTTATACAAAATCTCAAACTAGTCATATATTCGTATATATCTTTCGATTTATCTTAAACTTTTCTTTTCTATTTCTAACTATGTGCTTTATCAATTATCGACCCAATGTATTTCGTTGAATTCAATATTCATAATTCTCATTTCATAACTTCACAGGACAGACAAGATATTGATCAAATCATTTTGCCTCGATTTTCATTCATCCTGATCTAAAAAGAAAAGTTTTTAAATATACATTTTAAAACATTATTTTTACAAATGTTCGAAAAGTCTCATAACATATAAGTTTATTTATTTATACATATACGTACAGCCTTATATAAACCAGTAAAAGTAAGCATATAAGCCATCGTACATGAAATCGTATTAGTTTCTTAATAGGCCTACATATGCGTGTATCTTATCTGTCGACGACAATTTCTTAATTTATTAAGTTTCCATTTTAAATTCAAAATTCCACCCATTATATACAATCTCCTCAGATTTTCATATATATATATATATATATATATATATATATATATATATCGGTGGTGTGTGTCTTCTCATACGCTTACTGATATTTCTGGTAGATGTATAGCTAACTAAATACTTTTATCTGAAGGAATAAAGAGCCTTCAGCATTTTAAAAGTAAATTCCACCGTCAAGTTCATTCTGTGATTCTTTAATTTCATTTTTCTTTTTCAATTTTAATTTTTTATTTCGTTTTTTTAATTTTTTTATTTACCTTACTCTCCCAATTTTTCGTGTTTGATGTCCACGATTAATTCTCATCCGAAAAATATGCACCGCTCTCGCTTTGCCAAATGTACATTAATCATTAAGGAAAGACAAAGTCACGCGAGATTTTGCCCCGTTTTTAACGTTTGCACGTCATCTCCATAATTACTTCCCTTTCCTGACGAGCCGCAATTGTACTTGACATTCTGGACATGTTGTCGCTGATTTCACTTTTTTAGTACGACCAAAGCGCTCAGATAAACCTCCAATGTCTGTATTCTTATGTTTTTATACATTCTAACATTTGGAAGAACGAAAGAAACGAAAAAGCGAAATACTTTTGCAGGCTAAGAGTGGAAAAGTTAACGTTCTTCCAACAAGCCTTTAGGTAACCCGAAAGTTTTAAAAGCCACTGAGAATCATTTTATGGTATTTTAATCTAAATTAATGATGTCTAATGCCAATGACAACGACTGAGACGGAATTCATTTTTATCTTTTCGTCTAAACTAAAATTTTGAGAGCCATGTTCCTTTTTTATTTATTTTACTCAATATATATTTTTCAAATTGAATCTGATTTTTGAATTGCTTGTTAATGACTTTATCAAAATATGTATGAAAGGAAAGACAACTAGGCGCTCTCTATACCGTTATATGAAGTCACTGAATGCACATATTATGATAGACTTTTAACATCATTCTTTTCTATGATCATGCAACTAAGCTCAAAAATATTTGAACTTATTTAACTTCACCTAGGTAGTATGGTTTTTGTATTAGTATCTTATTGCAAAAGGATCGATTCCTATTCCAGATAGTGCTATGGATCTAAAATGGCTGAGTTTCCTTTAGTTAATGCAGTGTAACAAATATTTTGTATTTATTCTTATAAAAATACATTGCGCGTAAAAATGTAATCCTTTCAATCGACAAATATGAAGTAGCTACATTTTTTAATCATGTCACTCCATGCATGGCAGTAAAGTCACTAAGACACAAGAAGGTATTATTATTTATTGGGAAAGACTAAAAAATAAAGAAAGAGTCAATTTATTAAAGAGCGATAGCAATATAAGAGTAATCGAGAGTAGGTAACAATTGAAATTGAATTTAAATTTTTGAAGACCAAAGTTGGCTAGAAAGCAAGAAGCCGGATAAGTTGCACAAGTGATAAATGATAGAAAAGAAACTGTTATCATAGAATTTACGGTTACATCTACCCATTTGAAGTTGTTAAGTGTTATGGTGAAACACAATTATTCCTCAGATAATGGACTCTCCCTTCTATATTAATAAGAGTTAACAGGAAGTTAACTCGAGTTCTTGGGAAGTCCATAGGAGTTCTTAGAAGATCTAGAGAGTTCTTTAGAGTTCTATTGGAGTTCAGTAGAACTATTAGTTAGTTCCAGTTTGGACATAGTTGGACTAAGGCAGTTGATATTGGTCGTCAGTTAGCCGAATACTAAGGAGTCAGCTTACAGTGAAAGATTACCAAGTTCCTAACATTTTGGGTACGTTAAGTCGATTAGCAACCAACATAGCACGATTATAACTTTCAGTGCGAAAACTACTCCACAACATTAAGACATTATCGGCAAAACAATAATGCGCTTAAAATCTATACACTAGCGAAGTTTTCAGCCAAACAGTTATCATGACAGTATTTGTAGAAAAATCACAGAGAACCAACTTTACAGCGGTTGGACTCTGATTAAAGCCGAGACACCAGATCAGGACCAATAATATCACTGATTCTCCTTTGAATTTTATAAAGAATCTCTAAATATACAACAGGAGTACAGGATCATATGTGGCAGCAATATTTGATGTATAGACTTAAAAATAAGATAGATGTGCGTCGTAGTTCAGTGTATATCGACTCAGAACTACAAATTAGGGAGCCGAGTTCGAAATCCAGTTGGAATCCTTGCATTCACTTACGCACAAATACCCTTGGGAAAGGTATTAATCCGTCTCTTCCCTCCAGTTATGGGTTAAATAATAATACAGATTGTGTTCTATAGCCTTGGTTGGCAACCAGTCTACCACAGAAAGCAATGGCAACCTACTTCACGATAATCTTCTGCCCAGTAAGTCATGTCTCTTTTGAGACATGATCGCCCAAAGAGTGCATCACGTATGGCACTTAACTGAGATCCAGGAGAGAAGGATTGTCTTAAACGACACAGTAAACCAATTTCTTAGCAGCAGACCTAGCAACGAGTTCAATATAATTTTTCTACTTCATGTTGGCTGAGAATGATAGTCAGAGAAGATGCAACGTGTCACTATCGTGGAGGTTAATATCAGCTCGGCTTTTGGGAGTCGGGAAGGGTTCTTTCAGATGATTAATTGAGAAGAAGTTTAGTTTTGGAAGCTTTAAAATTAACAAGATTCAAGGTCAATTTTTTAGATCAACTGCCAATTTGACCTTACTGAAATGATCAGACATAATATCGAGACAAGTTTGAATTATATCTGAGATTGTCTCGTGGTCAGGAAAACTGCAAATTTTCGACTAACTAAAATGAGAGACAGGAAGGGGTCTTCCATTTAAGTAATCGCGAGAATAAAAGGCCAGGATCTCGAACACTGATTTTCAAAACTCGTAGACATGTTTCCCGCAGAATATTTGTACGGCCTCTATTTTTTGCCATACTGGTCTTTGTTACAAAAAAAAACAAAACCTAATAAATATTTTTTAATCTTCTTTTGCTAAAAAGTTGTTGTGGAGTAGTTTTCACACTGAAGGTTATAATCGTGCTATGTCAGTTGCTAATCAACTTAACGCACCCAAAATGTTAGGAAATTGGTAATCTTTCAACTGAAAGCTGACTCCTGAGTATTCGGCTAACTACCGACTAATATCAACTGCCTAGTAGTTCTACTGAACTCCAATAGAAGTCTAAAGAATACCTGTGAACTTCGCAAGTACTTCTAAGAACTTATCCCGTTTACTTCCTGTTAACTTGATTAATATGAGAGAGAGTTCATTATCTGTAGATTAGGTGTGTTTCCCCATAACAAAGATGATCTTTAACATAAAAAGTTAAAGAATATCTTCTTCTTTATATGTCGTATCCTTTAAGGACGTAGGCGATCATGTAGTTCAACTTGCAGCTGTCCCTTGTCGCTCTAAACACTTTTTCTCATGATATCTCTCCCAAACCCCGCTGCCTCATCCACTTGCTCAAGCCCATCAAATATATCTCGTGCTATTTTTCCCTCTATTTCCCTCCATCCGTCCTGAGATTATTATATTCTCTAAACCGTGCTTCTTCATTACGTGTCCCAGAAACCTCAGCGGCCATTTCCTGCTGCTAAGTATGAGTTTCCTTTTCGCTTGCATCCTATCCAAAACCTTGTCGTTGCTCACATCTTTGGTCTAATATATCCTCAGCATCCTTCTGTAGACCCATATTTTTCTTGCTTTGAGTCTCTTCATCTTTGATGAGATCGTTCAGCATTCGCAGTCATATGGAAGGACAAATATCACATGAGAGTCCAGTACTCTTTTTTTTTGTTTCCAATAAAAATTTCCTGTCTCTACTTAGGTTTTCAGAATATACAATGTGTTACACGGTGAGACATTTAAAACTGTTCATTTTATACTCACAAAACTTTCTATACATATTTAATGAACCCAGCAGAAGCTTTTAATTTTGTTACTGATGATGGAATGGGGCATTTTCATCTTTTTGTTATATAAATATGTTTCTCGCTTTATGTCAAGTCACTGTAAAAGTATTATTGGTGCCATATAACCGAGTACTGCCTGTCAGACTATTAATAACTGAAGCCATTCCTTTATCAGGCATTTTTCATGAGGAGGATGGCTCTATTGAGGTAGAACGATGGTTTTTGAACATATGTTTAAATGGAGATTTTAACTTGTTTTAGTGTCAAGAATCCGTTCCCAACGTTTTTAAAAGTATTTTGAGAGCCTTTTGAGATTTGAAAAAGAAATCCCTCGAGCGGTAGTCATGAGCGAGGCCAAATTTACTTGCCTCAAAATTATTTTACTCGACCGACTGTTCATGCAATCTGTGGCGAACTTCTGCACCGATTGTTTGTTATCGGCAGTTCCAAAAAGTGTAGATGGTGCTACACAAGCCTTCACCACTCAAAACAATTCTTTGTGTGACAGTCTAACAGATTTAGACACTCATAGGTCGAAATCGACGGGAGAGTCCATAATATATATATATATATAGCAAGAATTCTTCCAAACAAGTTTTATTACGTTCCCTCTAAAATGGCTGTCTATTTTCTATCCTTACAATTTCTGAATATGTAATTATGTAGTATTTTATTTAAACACAAAAATAATAATACGATTAAATTTTTATTCAACTAAAAAGGAACCGGTTTGCTCCACAATCTTTCACCATTTTTCAATCAAATTGAAGATTCCGTGTTCCCAGAATTTCGATGATTTTTAGGCAAAAACTCATTAAGATGTTTTTATGTCATCAAAAGAATCATTTTTTTTTACCACTGAGATTATTTTGTAAAAACCTGGACAAGTGAAAATTCAAATGAGTAATGTTTAATGAATATGCTGGTGGAGTAACATATCCCAGCCAAGCTAGCATCATTTTTGCTAGGTCTCCAAATAAACGAGAGGTCTGGTATTACTTGAATTTCTGCCGTTGCGTGCTGTAGTTTTCAGAATCAATTGACTGGTTACTCGTCAAAAGTTTATAGTACATAATTTCTTTCTAATCTCACCAGATGCACAGTATTACTTTCTTAGGGTGAAGACCTGTTTTGGGGTGGCTAAAGTTGGCTCACGTCGCTTTCCCACGATCTTTTTTTTTCTGATAATTGTTGTAAACGATACCTTTCTTATCAACCAATACAATTTGCTTGAAAAAGGGTGCATTGTCATTAGATTTATACAAAATATCACGGATGAAAATCAATCCAAAAGAGTCTTTTTACTCAGATCATATAGCACCCAAACATCGTAGCGATTTGAGTACCCAGGTTTCAATAAATACTCATGAATGGTAGATTTTGAAAAGTTTAGTGTTTCTGCCAAATCTCACGTTGTGTAATGCGGTCATTCTCAATCAATATATTGATTTGGTCGTCAGATGTAATGGAGGAGATCTGCCTGAGCGTTCTTCATGAATAAGGCTACAATCACTAACACTAAACTTACTGAACAACTCTCGCAGATTTTTATCAGCTGAAGCTCCTTAACTGTACTGAACAAACACCTTTTCTATTGCTTGCAAGACAATTTTACCTTTACAGTAATAAAAAATAAAACATCAAGTGTCTAAAATGAGCCTTATAATCTTTCATTTTCATAGGGATTCAAAATTAACACGAATTTAGTAATTTTAAACTTTCTTTCTCAAGAGATAGGTTTTGGTGTTCTCTAATCGGAAGTGTAAGTATATTATATCTCTCGATAAATTTGACGTGTTCTAACGTGTTGGAACCTGAATTACTAAAAATAAGTATGAACATTGCGGACTACCCAATACATAGGGATCGAATTTATGAAATTTTTTTTTTCTGTTATATTCAAATGCATTCGACTGTAAGAGAAATTTTCAAGAACCGGGTATATTCAGTATTGTTGGCAAGGTTTTTGAAACTAAATGTTGGCGTTAAATAAGATGATGAGAGAAAGTAGAGACTATATATAAGAAAAAAAGGAAAAACTCAATGCACCATCAAAGGTGGTTATAAACTATAATTTATTTCGACTCGTAAGTTTTTGGTACCCATCTAATCAAGTGGCAAATTACGTTTGTAATTTTCCGCCTCATTTAAAGAATATAGATCCATACAGAGAGCTTAATGGGTACAATCCAAAGTAAAATGGTATGCATAAATGAAAAACTCAACACATCATCAAATGTTGCTATAAACTATAATTTATTTCGACTGATATCTATCTCAATCTAATTTGAATATATATATATATATATATATATATATATATATATATATATATATTATGGACTCTCCCGTCGATGTCGACGTATGAGTATCTAAATCAATTAGACTGCCACACAAGGAATTATTTTGAGTGGTGAAGGCTTGGGTAGCACCATCCACACTTTTTTGAAACTGCTGATAACAAACAGTCGGTGCAGAAGTTCGCCACGGATCGCATTAACAGCAGACCTCAGTTATTTAATCCATAACTGGAGGAAAGGGGCGGATTAATACCTTCCCCAAAGGTACCAGTGCGTAAGTGAATGCAGAGTGTTCGACTGGAATTGGAACTCGGTTCACCAATTTCCCCCATCTGAGCCGATATCCCCCAGCACCACAACGCACATCCGTCAATAATGTTATATATATATTTTGTTTATTTAAAAAAGCACCCCACCCACACGACCTCCCAAAAATGCAATAAGTACACATAATCAACCCTATTAATAAATAGAACAAAAAACGTAGAAATAAAAGACAACAAACCCCACACCACACCAACAATAAGTCCAGCTACCTGTAAATGGTAGAAAAATAAAAGAAACTATTGACACTGCAAAAAAACAAAACAAAAAAAAACATATATCCCAATACAAAATAACCTAAACTAAACGAAAAAGCGACCTGCCCAAAACTAAATAACACATATCCTCTAAACCAAATAGCAGAACCTTAAAAACCATAAAAGAATCAGCTAGACCAGCCAAACATCACACACCACTCATATCATTAACAACGCCACTACTACTTAATCCAGACAAGATAAATAGGAAACCTGTCCTGAACTTAACCACCACTCCCAACACCTAACTCTAAGACTTAAATAAGGCCAACAGAATCCAAATAATCTCCCAACCCCACTTTCACCTAAAAAAAGCATATTCACCACAAATAAACCGTTTTTTCATCAGATAATTTTCATTCCAGCTTCTTCACCCGATGAGAAGCAACCAAAAAACAAGGTTAGCTTCGAAACGCGAAAACTTTTGTGTAGTGATACTATGAATTTATAAACCATTGTTACAACTATTACAATATAACGCTCTGTTTGTATCGAGCGCTCTTTATAAAAATAAATGCATGAACAGCAGGTTAAAAAACCTACGAGTTCCACAACTTTGTTACAATATATATATATATATATATATATATATATATATATATATATATCAAATACTTCCATGACGATCATGACTGACTATTCTCTTCTATTTTTACTAGTCAACACCCCTAATTGATCACTTTATTTCATCTCTGTTTTTTCTACTCTTTGGCCAGATTTGCAGAAATATTTTTCTCCGTCTGTTGTCTTCGTCTCTTGCTGTATGTCCTCCCACTCCGCCAACCGGCACTTTTTCGTCTACAATTCCAAGAAATCTCTTACTATGGTCTATTCTTCCATGTATATTAACCGCTTCCTGATTCTTCCAGTTTTACCATTGGTGTTCGTTCATTTCTAATTTTGTTTAAAAGCAGTCTTGTTAATTTTCACGTTTTGCACCTGTACGTCACTGCTAGCATCAGACATACATACAGACGTCACCTTGTAATCATATTGCTAAGGTGCTTATAATTATATTTATATTTTTATTAAAAGCTTTCCCTCCCATCTTCATACGTCATTTTATTTCATTTCCGTGATCTTGATTTAATGCTATCACTTCTATTATATATATATATATATATATATATATATATATATATATATATATATGTTCTTGGATTTCTTCCAGATTTTTGTCTTCTATTGTTATGATTTTTTCTTATTTAAAAAGCTAAATTAAAACTTTCATTGTTTTAGTCATTTAGTCTATTATTATTATTATTATTATTATTATTATTATTATTATTATTCATTCGCGAAATCTATTATTATTAAAATGTCATCAGCAAATTGAAGATAATTTAAATATTCTTCATTCTATGTTTAATCTCATCCTTTCACAGATTATTTTCCGGAGATGTTTTCCAGCTATGTGGTGCTGAAAAGTTCTCAGCCCGACCAGGAAAAATTATATTCAGCCATTAAATCTACTCGCTTTTCCATGTATTGATGCCGCGGGTCAAAGCCACTGGAAACTCTCCAAGCTTTCCACTCGGTTTTTATCAGGCTGCTCCGTCCCAAGAACCGCTAGTCTGTGTGACAGACTCCGCAGAAGTTGCTTTCCCGACTGCGTTCTTAATCTCTTCACGCTTTTGGCTTTACTGTTATTTTTCCTAAATATCTTTATAAACTGCATTTCTTAGTTTATCCTCTTACGCCTATACAACATCATTTAGTAGCCCTCTAGCCTGAGTGGCTCGTTGGCCTTGTATTTTGTAAACAATTAATAAAAAAGATAGATAGATAAATAGAAAAGAAAATAGATAGATAAGCAGACTGATATAAATAATCATTCTGCTCACTTCACTTTTCAAATCACACACCTCATTCAATAATCCTCTACTTTGAGTGGCTCTTGAACCTTGTATCTGGTTAACTTTAGCAAAAACAAAAATATGAAACAGATAGCACTTCCTAATGCATACTATATACCTGTGTTGTTATTTTATGAAATATTCAACACAAACATTTTAATACGACGTAAGTATTGTTTGCAAAAATATTACTTTCAATATTTTCTTTTCTTAGATTTTTTTATAATCATTTCACCCCAAACAAGGCAGTTTTACTGATAATGTTGCGTAGGGGGTCCATAGGGGAAAGGTATGAGAAAGAGGGGTTAGTTATAGAAGATGTCAGAAGGAGGGTAATAGACGGATGAGAATACGGGTGTAACGTAGGTGGAGTGGATGGAAAAAAGAACTTGAGAGAAAGGATGCCAGTTAGTGTGATAGGAAATGTCTATTGGCCTTACATTTAAACTCCTGGAGATTGTATCTGTCGAGGAAGCAAATATATGGAGGGGAATTCCACAGGCGGGAAGTGCGAGAAAAGAAGCTATTAGAGTAGATATTGCGGTTACATTTTATCGGTTTCTCTTTAAAAGAGTGGGACCTAGTTGCTCATCTAGTAGCTCGTGTAAATTCATATTCAGGGGGCACTAGTGATCTAACTTCATTGGAGCAGAAGCCGTGAAAGTATTTGTAGAAGAGGCACGGGGAAGCTACGTCACGCTGGTGAGAGAGCGACTGCAGCCGAGCAGACAAGTCGGTATCGATCACATTACAGATACTCCACTGGATTTTGTCAAAAACCCCGAGGTGAATAGGAGGGGCACCCGACTAGATGTGGCAGCAGTATTCAATACACGGGCGGATGAATACTGCTGCCACATCTGGTCGGGTGCCCTTGCTAGTCACCTTGGGGTTCTTAACAAAATCCAACGGAAAATCTGTAATCTGATCGATACCAATTTAATATTTATTTATTTAATAACTAATTTGTTTTCTCAATATGTTTATTTGTAATTATTTCAAAAGTAGACAACTATTTTTTTACGAAGAAATTTCTCCTAATTTTTTAAAAAATTAACATTTAAAGGTATTAAAAAATAATTTGTCACATTTTTTATTTTCAAGTAAGCCTACATCGGATGTGCGTTGTGGAGCATTGGATATCGGCTCGGAACGAGAAATCGGGGGGCCGAGTTCGAATTCCAGCCGAATTCATTGCATTCACTTAGGCGCAAATACCCTTTGGAAAGGTATTAATCCGTCTCCTCCTTCCAGTTCTGGGTTAAATAACAGGACAGATTGGGTTCTACAGCCTTGGCTGGCAACCAGTCTACCGCAGAAAGTAATGGCAACCTACTGCGGGATAATCTTCTGCCCAGTCAGTCATGTCTCTTTAGAGACATGATCGCCCAAGTGTTTTTCACGTATGGCACTTAACTGACTGACTGAAGCCTACATCGCGTTTAGACTTTCTTTGTTGTCAGGACTTATGCCATTTATCTTATCCGAGACAAACGAATAAATAAGTAAGAACGATGACAGTGCATAATGAATGGTAATAATGGACTTGGTTATGCCTGATTGATTGACGTCATTTAATGTACCCTTCAGTGGAATCAATACATGAAAATATGTCCCCAATAGATCAATTGCGCATTTGCCATCGGCGAGAGAAGATGGGATTCGTGCCCGAGTAAATAAAATTTCGAATGCTGACTCTTAAAGCAGAAGTACTGCTGTCATCTGCCTACACTCATTTCCCACCTATACAAACATATTTATCCTTGTGCCAGTATAAGTAAATATTAATAGATGTTAATAAAATGATCCTGTTCCCATGTAAATATGTAGGTAAATTGTAATAATCATCCTCGTCTCTGATTGGTTGTCATAAAAACCACTCAGCAGCACAATTGCAACGTTCTTTCTTGAAATGACTACGTTTCACTTTGCTCGCCATTTTTATTCCTAGCTTTACAAGACTCTTTAAATAAAATCCTGACCGTATTTTTGGTCTACCTTTTCTCAAGGAACGCCTTCTGTCTTGCCATAAACATTGAAGCTTAAGAACAAAAATATGTGAGAAAAATAAAAAAAATAACATAAATATATTTGTAATGAGTGACGAGGAAGGTATTCTATCTGTTGATTTGTGGGTGAGATGTCATATTGAACGAGTTGTACAGGTTAAAACCCCGAAGACGAGGATATTAGTTTATTAATTAATAGAATGTTTATTGATATTCGAAAATCCAGATAAACGAAACAAAATACAGCATCTGCGCGAATACTATTGTTTTATTCCAACAAATAAAATGACAAAACCATACTTTTACAGATTGGTTTTGTTTTGTTTATTTCACAGTGGGTTATTTAATGCCGACCAGATTTTTAGGATAGTTTCGTATGAACAGAATATGTATTCTTTGTCAAAAATCAGTTTGTCGATCAGGTTTCATTGACGTATATTTGTAAAGAGGTTTTTTTTCTAAACTGTATTGCAGATATCACGACTCTTTCGAGACATGATCTCCCAAAGCGTGTATCACGTATGACACTTAACTGACTGACTGACTGACTGACTGAGTTTAAATATACATTTGTGATTATTAAAAATTAGGAGTGAATTTTGTTCAAGAGAATTAACCATTTAGTTAAGTGCCATACGTGATACAGCCTAGAAATAAAGGAGCTAGGTACCACCCCTTAATTGCAGTTGTTTTTATAGTAAGAATAAAAGCAATATATCTTTTTTAATTTATTGCTTTTATTCTTACTATAAAAACCTATATTTATACTTTCATAGTGTTTTGATCCCAGTTCTGGGGCTACCATTTTCCCCAGAGCTGCGAACTTAACAGGTGCTACCACTCTGGGTCAAGGTGGACCTAGAAACAACTGCAATTAAGGGGTGGTACCAAGCTCCTCAAAATTTCTCAGTCAGAGACTACTTAATGTAATTTATTATTATAACGTGTACCTTTACGAGTGTCTTTACTCTGAATGAACATGTACAGTAGACAAGCACTACTACAGAAGCAGTAATATCGCTAGTTCATCGTTTGATTAATTACTGCAAATAATTATATATAATGTGAATTTTTTTCAGAATTTCAAGCTTTAAAAATTAGGAGTTTTGTTCACGAGAATTAAACATTTATTTCCCGGCTATATTTGTCACCATATTTAGGGGGATATGACTGAAAGGAAGATATGTTTAAGTTGTATGGATGTCAACCTGTAGAATCCCCTATGAAATATAAGTAAAAGTCTTGCCACAACACCTACGGAATATTGGTCAAAAATCTTGCCATGATCCCCACAGAATACTGGAATAAAATCTTGCCACAACCTCCACGGAATATTGGTTCAAAATCTTGCCACGGCCCCTACGAAATATTGGTTCAAAATCTTGCCACGACCCCTCCGGAATATTGATTCAAATCTTGTCACATCCTTCAGAGAATACTGGTTCAAAATCTTGCCACGACCCCTACGGAATATTGGTTCAAAGTCTTGAAACAACCTCCACGGAATATTAGTTAAAAGTCTTACCACGACCCCTCCAGAATATTGATTCAAATCTTGTCACACCCTTCAGAGAATACTGGTTCAAAATCTTGCCACGACCCCTACGGAATATTGATTCAAATCTTGTCACAACCTTCAGAGAATACTGGTTCAAAATCTTGCTACGACCCCTACGGAATATTGGTTCAAAGTCTTGAAACAACCTCCACGGAATATTAGTTAAAAATCTTACCACGACCCCTCCAGAATATTGATTCAAATCTTGTCACAACCTTCAGAGAATATTGGTTCAAAATCTTGCCACAACCCCGACGAAATATTGGTTCAAAATCTTGTTACGACCCCTTCAGAATATTGCTTCAAAATCTTGCCGCAACCTCCCCCCGGAATATTGGTTCAAAATCTTGCTACCACCCCACCGGAATATTGGTTCAAAATCTTGCCACGACAGGTGTTTCTGTTGCGTTATTCGTAACAAGTGCCTCTTTTTTTTCAGTTTTATTTCTCCTCGATTTGTTGCAAACCAAATGTCTAATGTCAGTCTGCCAGCTGGGACGCGAACCTATGCATTCATACCTTTCCAAAGCTATTTGTACGAAAGCAAACACAAAGTTCTCGGTAGTAATTTGAGCTCTATACGCCAATTAGATTGTATCTATCACCTTGACAAAAAAGTTAAATCAATAACCAAACACTGTATTTGTTTTACTTAAAACAAATTCGTATATGTTAAGGACATTTTAATCAGCTATATTTTTTCTAGTAGCCAATTTAGACATTATTACCGTAGTAACTGTTGGTAGCGTAGTAGATGTGATTGTCTTCTACGATGTTGTTGACCACGTTCTTATCTTTCTTCCCCGAAAAGGATGTCGTACTTATTGCTTTTTAGTAGGTCCTAAACGTAACATTTCTTGAAGGTTTCTGCCATCTTGGTTAAAAAGTTGCTCTGTCAGCCTTTGAATATCCATGTGCATTTTAAGGAAATATCTCGGCGACTTGATTGAATGTTCTTTTATACACTGATCTCTTAATATGAGCTTTTTCGGATGCATTTATAAAATTTTATGTTAAAATCATTATGTAAACTGCGTAAGATTTTTAGGAAACGTTTCGCTTTAGAATGTGGACAATCATGGGTCCCCACAACTTCCTATTATACAGGAAAGATTATAATCTTTCCTAATGTTTCAGTCTTTGCAAATTATTTCACACTCAGTAACCTTGCGTTTTAGTAGTCTGAATGCCTTTCTTGGGATAAAATGAATAAAACATCCCTGTTTCCTCACTATATTTCATAATCCTGATTCTGCCATCAATCTACCTTTAAGTAGGTTACTCGTTGTTTTACTCCGTCTATCTTGTCCAGTGAGCGTTAAATTTTCCAAGCCCTTTTTCTTTCCTCATATGTGTCCCAGAAATTTCAAACGCCTTTTTCTGATACTAATTATAAATGTCCTTTCCAAATTTTTTTCAGTTCATATGAAACAGAAAAAAGGTTGAGCTAATGTTAAATTAGATTAAATTTAGCTTCTACATATTCTACAAAGTCCCTGCGCATTATATACAATATATTTTCCCCCCATAATTTTTACCCTTAGGTTACTGGTAATTATTATACAGGAGTGCGTATTGTACACAAATAATTACGTTATTATGAAATCAATTCGAATGTTGTATGTTTTCCTTTCTTTCCCTGCTTATTTGAATCACGCCATGTAGCGATAAATAAACAAAAAAATGTAGAAATATTTCAGATAGAATTTGTGAGTTCGTGGTAAGAATTTCAATGGATCTGACGATTTCCTAGCAGATGAATGTACAAGAAAATTAATCAATGTTGGCGGGGAAGGGACTCTTTGATTATCTTTTTTTGTTGTTCAATCACATCCTGATTATGTATGTGTGTGTTTGCGCGGGCTTCTCTGTGTGTGTGAGTGTGTTTTATTTTTAACTCTTTTTCTTCGTTTTTAAGAAGTAGTTTAGTTTCTTCGTTCGACATTTATACCTAGAATACATTGAATTTCCTCTCTCTTTTTCTCTTCTATGTGTTTCTATTACATACCGGCTTCCACCTCTTTTATAAATCTTGTCTCTCATTTACTTTTGTCTTTGTCTTTACCATTCCATTCATTTATTTTCTCTGTGTCATGAAAGTTTTTCTTTCTCTGGTTCATTTTTTTTCAAAGGAATGTTTATATCTATCTATCTATCTATCTATCTATCTATCTATCTATCTATCTATCTATATATCTATCTATCTATCTATCTCACCCTGTTTATATCTATCTCACTATCTCTCTCTATCTATCTATCTATCTATCTATCTATCTATCTATCTATCTATCTATCTATCTATGTTTTCAACCTTTTCATCTATCTATCTATCTATCTATCTATCTATCTATCTATCTATCTATCTATCTATCTATCTATCTATCTATCTATCTCACCCCGTTTATATCTATCTATCTATCTATCTATCTATCTATCTATCTATCTATCTATCTATCTATCTCACCCTGTTTATATCTATCTCACTATCTCTCTCTCTATCTCTCTCTCTCTTTCTCTATCTATCTATCTATCTATCTATCTATCTCACCCTGTTTATATCTATCTATCTATCTATCTATCTATCTATCTATCTATCTATCTATCTCACCCTGTTTATATCTATCTATCTATCTATCTATCTATCTATCTATCCTATCTATCTATCTATCTATCTATCTATCTCACCCGTTTATATCTATCTATCTATCTATCTATCTATCTATCTATCTATCTGTCTGTCTGTCTGTCTGTCTAAGCCTGTTCATATGTCTCAATATACCTACAGCTTCTCTCTCTCCTATATATATATATATATATATATATATATATATATATATATATATATTCTCTTCATATCTATATGGATTTGTTTCTTTGGTCTTATATATTCAGCACCTGTGTTTGACGATAGTAATTCTTAGTGTTGTGTTTAAATGGCCACCTCATTTCACTTATGATCAAATAAGGAAAATCGTATTATCGAAACAACTGATTCATGTATACGTATGATTAAAAGGCTTCAATCGTAGAAGCGCATTAAGGACAAGTAGCTAGCCACAGTGGTCAGCAGGAAGATGGATTCTAGGATTAGAAGTCAATGTCAGTCATATATAAATTGAACCAAAGAGAGGGGGACATAGAGCGAGAAAGAGATAGTAAGAGAAAAACAGAGAGATATAGACATAAATAGAGAGAGAGAGAATAAGGGAGAGAAACACAAAGAAAAAAGACAGAGAAACAGAGAGAGAGAGAAAGCAAGAGAGAAACACAGAGAGAAAACAGACAGAAAGAATAGGCGAGGGAAAAAACAGAGAGTGAAAAAAAACAGGGAGAGTGAGAAATAAAGAGAGAGAAACAGATAGAGATATATAGAGAGAAAAACATAGAGACAGAAAAAACAGAAAGAGAGGAAAACATACTGAGAGAAAAAACAGTGAGAGAGATAAAGATAGAGAGAAACACACAAAAAGAAAAAACAGAGAGAGGGAAACATAGAGAGAGATAAAATAAAGAGAGAGGGAAACCAGAGAGAGAGAGAAAGTGAGAGAGAGATTTGAAACCTTAAAGACTGTGGTGAAACGATCTAGGTTTTCATTTTTGACAGAAAATAAAACATTTTCACTCAAACTTTCTCTCCATTTTGGATAAAGTGAGTCTCGCAAAGAGTCTCGCAAAGACAAGGACAAAATGATGAGTTTTATCAGCCTTAGACGACTTCGGCATCCATAAGATCACAAAAAATAATAAACGAAATATACAACTGTAACAAACATACCGGAAGACTAAATCCACCTTCGTAACATTACACAGGAGATCAGGTTTAAACAAATGCAAACTCTCTAGAACAATCGGTTTAACGAGTTAAAAAGAAAATAACTTAATGATGCGAATTCCCGAAGCAGAATTGAACTGGAAATAGGATAATAACAGTTTGATTTTCCATAAACACCGGAATATAAAATACGATATAAGTGATCAGAATATCAGAAAGAGCTATACCTGCGATTCCCAAACTGGAGGAAATTTCCCACTGGGGAGAAATTTGAAGCTAACATGGGGGAAATAATTACACTACCTACTCATTCTGTTTTCCACAACCTACTTTTGTGAGTTTCTACTTCTTTAGTCACTATCAAGCCCAAAGCATGAAACCGACTGGAGGTGGAATGTGACATACGTTGAGTGTTTGCCAAAACTAACCCTGATATTGATACACTGATGCACAAGAAGCAGCATCACCCTTCTCATTAATTTAATTCTGAAGTAGAAGAGCAAACAAAAGTCATTTTATTTATTACTAACCGCTCTCTGTGGCTATGTTTAGTTGTTACTAACTGTTCTCAATGCACTTTACCCTGTAACTATATGTTTATTAGTATATTGTACATTTGAAAAATAAATTAGTAAATAGTCTCAGTGTGCTTTAACCGCTTTTTCTCTCAAACACATGAAGGGGGAAAACTGGATGGTTGAACCGGATGTAGGGGGAAATGACAGAAAATAGTTTGTGAACCACTGAGCTATACAAATGCAGATGGAGATAGGTTTATCATTTATAGATTGCACACAATCATTTGACAACGTATGGCACAAGAATCTATTTAAACTGATTTTTTTGGAAAAGATATAAAAATTATACTGAACTTCTAGTGGAAAGAAGCCGCCTGGTTACAGATAGCAAATACTAACCACTGCACTCTAGCTCTCTCCCCTCCCCTGTATAACCTTCCCTTTCTCTCCACCTATGTATCTGTCATCGCACCTGCTTTCTCAGCTTTCTATTGTTCCTTTCTAACTAGTTTGTACTCCTCACTCTTTTCTAATTAATCTTTTTACATTTATGTAACCCCTGCACATCAGTGGCGTTTCCGCCTTGCTCGGGGTGAAATGATTAAAAAAAAAAATAAAAATAAAATAAAGCTAATAAATCTCTACAAAAAAAAAAGAAGAAAAAAGTGTCATGAGACAAAAATGCTTCTTCTCCTCAGATTTATTCAAAATGTTTCAGTGAAGCTATCCTAAGTAAACTGGAGACCTTACCAGGGTTCATTATCGGTGAATTTAATCTTTAAAAATATAAGATACGTAGATGACGCTATACTGATGACCGAATCGGAAAAGAAACAACTAAACCATCGAGACAGTGCGGTAGAAAAAAGCGAAAAGAAAGGATTAACAAACAACTTCAAGAAGATAGAAAGTATGGTTATCAGCAAAAGAAAACGCCCAAAGCGCAAGTTTCGAAACTGGAAATGATAAACACCAAGCAAATGCAAAAGCTCAAATATCCGAGAGACGTTTTAACAAAGGATTGAAAATGCGACACAGGGAATCCAAACACGCATTAGACTACGAAAGAGGTAACCCAAAATCTAAGCAAGGTGCTGAGAAACAGAGAAGTTTTGCTAAAAACAAAAAAAAGAGCTCTGGTTTTCTACGTTATATCCTATCCTTTTATATAGCACTAGCAGTATAGCCCGGCGTTGCTCGGGTGTAAAATCCATGGTCCTGGAGCTCAGACTCTTTGGACTTTGGCACGAAAGACTAAAAAGCAATAGTTGTTTCCAGTTAAAGCGAAACCATAAACTGAAAGAAAAATGAATGGATGTAAGTCAAATTTTGATTTCCTGGTATCGATATCAAATTTTCTGCACTATTGAAACTTCTGAATATCGTTTCTTATGCCTTTGTCTATGAGTGTATCAAATTTGATTAAAATCGGACCATTCCTTCTTTAACCCGATCTTTTTGATTATCGATTTTCGATATTTATCGGTAGTACCTCGACACAAAATCTAGCTAAGAACACTCGCAGACGCTTATAGTACAACTGTGTAAATTTTCAAGAAAATCGGTTCAGCCGTTTCGGAGTCTATAGGTAACGGACACACACACACATACAGACAAAGTTCCATTTATAAATAAGTTTAGATTTAGATCAATAATGCACAATCTCCCCACGGACGAGGAAAAACAGAAGCAGCAGAAATTTACTTCACAAAAGGACCAATAGAGTAAAAAATAAGAAAGTCTTAAAGAAAATGGTAACAGAAAGGTCGCTCACACTTAGGATCAGGATCAGACAGCTGAAATTCTTGGACGCATAATGAAGAGCGGTGGCTTGGAAAACTTAACCTTCACAGGGCTTATTTAGAGAACGGAAGATAGAGAAAGGCAGCAAGCCACTTCTCTGGCGAGCTTATGTGAATGGGTAGAAGAACTGCGAAGGTGTGCGCCTTAACAAAAGAAGAAAAATTGAGAAAGTTATGGAGAGATATTATCGCCTACGTCATAAATGGACTAGGGACAGAGAAGAAGATATTTAGAATTTGAAGTGCCAAATGTCTGTCTCATGCTTGAATGCAATTTCCAGGCCCATTTTGATTGCGTTAGTGCATAAAACAGACAGTCGCCGCTTCATGTTGACTTCAGTGTAAACTTTTCTATCTATCTATCTATCTATCTATCTATCTATCTATCTATCTATCTATGCGCGTGAGCGCGCGCGAGCGCGTGTGTATGCACATTATACTGAGAAAAACATTGATTCCAAATTTCACACTAGGCTGTCAAATGCAAATCCTAGGTAGAGGTGAATAACTGCTGTTCCCTTATTGTTAGTGGATATCTTCTAGAATATCCATGAGCACCTGAGAAAAACTGCTAACAAAAGGGATTCATAAACAACATCCCAACATAGGTATTCTCTCAGACACCGCAGACAGAATGTAAAGTTCATATTTCCATCCAACTATCTAGGTTTCTAGATTCATATCGATTAATCAATCTTATACTACTTACATCTCTCTTTCTAACACATACTATATATATATATATATATATATATATATATATATATATTAACTTTACTGACTCACAAACGCACACATTTACACATGATTTCTCTCAACACGTACATTCATCACTGATTCTCTCTCTCATTTTATTTTAAAAGAAAATTCGTTCTATCACTTGACACAGGTGTACAATACTTGTTACTCATTTTGAACGGAAATGTATTTCGTCACTGTCATTCATACATACTAATGTTATGTAACACTTCCACCCGGCTGGCTCGTTTGTTCGGTCGCTTGTTCGGGAACGGATCGTGCTGCGATGATGTCGAAACGGTACCAGTTTTGTCGACGCTTTCAGTCCGCTGTTGGTCGTGATGATCTCGTCACAGAAGCTAGTCCTGAAGACGTCTATTACAACAACGGACCTACTGCCCACGTTGTGATTTGATCTCAAAAAGTCATATTGTGCAAATCCAGTAGCCGTATTTCTAGCAGATCCAGACCGGACACTTGTGTACACTTGTGGTTAAAATAAAATAAAATAAACACGGCACCAAAAATAAATAAATAAATAAATGAGAAGACGCCTAGATGAGTACGAAAGAAAGTCTTTATCATAAAAAAAATTGTTAATTACAAAAGCGGGAAGTACAATTGTCGGAATGCCAATTTACAACGGAGAGAGGATTCGTTTAAAAATATCAGAACTTTTAATCTTCAAATAAAAATGTCTTTTCCAAGTTTCGTTAAAAATATCAGAGCTTTTCAATTTCTTTATAAACTCCTACAGTTATCGACATATACACACACTTAGTTCGTCTAGGGTTTGGATGCACTTAACACACATTATTTTTGCTTACATATACTTACATTCATAATAAATATCTAATGTTTTTATTACGCATTGGCACACACACTTAAACAGACAAGTTTTTCTTCTACGTTTAATATTCATCCATTGCTTTATCACACGTGACACGTATCTGACCAATGAAACTATTCCTCAATCAACATATTGTCTCTTGGATTTTTTAAATCAAACTGGAACACGGGTTAGTCAATTCAGGAATACTTGGAATACTGTTAGTAGAAATCAATGTATACAGTTTGTAGTGAAGAAGTATGTCCGGGTAATGAGTCTATATCCAAAATAACTCCAACTTACTATGCACCAACTTACAAACCAACTGACTCCTTACTAAACTCTCTTTGACAACCACTGTCAACATATTGAACTGGACTCTAAAGGACATCAGAAGAATGGATTCTATTACAAGAAAGCTCCTTTCTAAGCATAAGATGCCTCATCCAAAGGCTAATGCAGACCGTGTATACATACCCCTTAAAGAAAGTGGAAGCCTGTTGAATGTTGAAGCCTAGACAAGATACACGAAAGCGAAATGAAAGCATTGTATCCTGCCGAAAAAAAGTTCATATAGATTTTTTTCTCTAAGGTGTGAAACCCTTGAAACACGTGACCGGTTAACGATTTGACTCTTATGCGGGTCCATATTTAAAAAGGGAAGGAAATCTTGGGTAAAAAGAATAAATTTTAAAATTATTTTTAAAAATTTAGTGATACATGAATTCTATTAAGCGTTTTAATTTTCGATATATAAATATAGTCTTTACTTAATAATTTAATAACCGAAGATAGCTAGTGACAGGAAGAAAATTTAAAAGATGTTTAAAACTTTATAAATTATCATAATTAGCAAAAAAAAAGTTTTACAAAGATTTACTAAAAATAATGATTGCATAACTTCCTTTATTTGTGAAGAACTTCCATTAAAATCAGACAATTAGTTGATTTTTACAAGAATTTCCAAATTAATGTGTCTTTCAACGCCAACTATACGATTTGCGTAACACTATATTTGCCATAACAGTAACCTCTAGTAAGCATCGTATGAATCGCTGACAAAAAAAAATTAAGCAAAATTTTGAGCGTGTTAGAAAGGATTATTTTTTTTATAATAATGCCAACAAATTTTTCTCTTTTCTCTTAACATTAACAAAAATACTTTGATAATAAAACTGTTTTCATTAAGTATGAAACCATTTAAATATCATTATATGCTGTTTTTCAGCAAATCGTATAAATACCTACATATATAAACATGCATACAGATACATACACACATATACATACTTTCATATATACATACAAGTGTGCTTTTGTATAAAAATACATATACACGCATATACACACATTCATCCATATTCACATATAAACATCGATATATATGCGTATAATTAATACTAACACATCTTTACGCAAGTATGCTAACAAACATCACATATACGAAGAGTGTTTGGGTGTCGATTTGAAGACATTGATGGGGATTCGGAAGCAACTGGATGAATCTATGGTGATTATAAAGGCGTCTGGAGGGATCACTTGTGATGACGATGTTATGCCTTTGTTGATCGTCCCACAGGGCCTCAGACTTAGCACCGAGCCCTACATCAAATTCCTTAAGGATGTAGTGTTGCCCTGTCTCGAAAAACCTATATCTGACAACAGGACTCTGCACCATGTCACACAAGCAGGATAACCCAGTCATCACTGTCAGACAAATTTATAGGATTTATAGAATTTATGAGATTTATAGAATTTATACGATTTATAGAATTTATGAGATTTATAGAATTTATGAGATTTATAGAATTTATACGATTTATAGAATTTATGAGATTTATAGAATTTATAGAATTTATAGAGTTTATAAAATTTATAGGATTTACAGAATCTTTCTAATATTAATGGGAGTTGTCTTCTAAACCTTTTATTTTTGGTACTTTTACCATTTAATTTTTTTCATAAGAATATACTAAATTTTTCTTTTGTCTGAACTCCATTTCGACTTTAACTAAGTTAAAACTTTTTTTTTTATTTTTTTTTTACATCAACTATATGTACACTTAATTGGGACGTTAGCATCCCTGTAGGTCAAAAATATAAACCTACAAAGGGCGGAAGAACTCTCAAAGAGTCAACGGCCAGCTACCTAGAGGTGATGTCTCAATAAACCATCGTGGAGAAGGCAACGGGATACCACTCCACTATCTACCCCCGCTCAATCATGGATAGTCACAATAAATATATGAAAGCCAACAGCGTGAAGGGGGTTACTTCCCAAGGAAGCAACTCCTCGCTCGGTAAGGACCGGCATGGGCAACAGGTGCCACCTGACCGTCATCCGGCGACTGTTAGCACCAACGGCGTAAAGGGGACATTTTACTCCAAAATTTGTCCCTCGCCCGGGAAAGAACGACATGAGCAACAGGTGTCGCTGGACCGTTATCCTGCAACTGTGCGAATCAAAGACAAACTCACTATAGGAACATGGAACGTCAGGACACTGAACTGTGGACAACTAGAGAACGTCAAACAGGAGATGAACAGACTGAATATCAGCATCCTAGGAATATGTGAAACAAGATGGCCTAATAACGGAGATTTCAGTAGCGACACCCACAGGATCATATATGCAGGAGGAAAAAAACACGAAAAAGGGGTCGCTTTAATACTAAACAAACAAGTGAAGAGATGTGTACTAGGATACTGGCAACTGTCAGAGAGAGTCCTCTTGGTTAAACTGCGGGGAAGGCCCCTGAATATAGCTATTATAGTAGTCTATGCGCCAACAACTCAAAGCTCAGAGGACGAAATAGAATCATTCTATTCAATACTGGACAGTGCTAAGGCTCAGTGCAAAAGCCAAGAAGTCAGGATAATAATGGGGGACTTAAATGCAAAGGTAGGTAAAGATAGAGAAGGAGACACGAACGGCAACTTCGGACTAGGAGAGCGCAACGAAAGAGGAGAAAAATGGATCCAATGGTGCTCAGCCAATGACCAGGTCATTACTAACACCTGGTTCCAAGAACACCCACGACGTTTATGGACATAGAGAAGCCCAGGAGGGGACACGAAGAACCAAATAGATTATATAACTATAAACAAGAGATTCAGGAACGCAGTAGTCCAATACAAAACGTACCCAGGTGCTGACTGCGGAAGTGACTACGTCCCAGTCATCTGCAAACTAAAAGTGAAACTCCGAAGACTGAAGAAACCCAGCATAACACCAAGACTGCAATACGACACACCAGAGGATGATCTCACCCTGCAGAAAGAATATAATAACAGCGTAAAAAAGAAATATGAAGAACAAATTGGAAAAGGATACTCAAAATGGGAGTCACTAAAAGAAGCAATGGTGACCTCAGCGAACAACATAGCCCCAAAGGAAATCAGACGCAGAAGAAAAAATGAGTGGATGACCGAAGAGATCCTCCACATGATGCAAAGGAGACAAAAAAATAACGCCAAGACACGGAGCAGAGTACAAAAAACCTTCACAGGAAGATAAGGAACAAATGCAGACAAGCCAAAGAGGAATGGCTCAACAACAAATGTGCAGAAGTAGAGAGACTGAGCAGGAACAACAAAGCAGAAATGCATAAAGAGATAAGAGAACTGACAGGACAAAAAACCTGTTCCTCAACATGATGCATAAAATCCAAGGAAGGGACAATCATAGTAGAGAAAGAGGAAATACTCCAGCGATGGGAAGAATACATAAAGGATCTCTTTGGCGACAAGAGAGAACAACCGAGAATACACAAGGAGATGGATGGACCGGAAATACTAAAATCCGAAGTGGAAGCTGCAAGGGCCAAAATGAACAGAAATAAAGCACCTGGCCCAGATGGCATAGTGATAGAGCTGCTGACAGCCTTAGAAGAATATGGCATAGAAAAGATTACCGACATAATAAACGAAATTTATAGCAGCGGAATAATACCAGACGACCTATGCAAGTCGATATTTATAGCACTGCCGAAGAAACCAGGTGCAAACGAGTGTGAACTACACAAAACTATCAGCTTAATGAGTCACATTACAAAACTAATTGTCAGAATCCTGATGAATAGAGCGAGAAGCAGAATCAGGCCAGAGATAGGGCAGGAACAGTGCGGGTTCGTCAAAGACACTGGAACAAGGAACGCCATATTCATGATTAGGATGCTCTCTGAAAGGGCATTACAAATGAAGAAAGACTTGTACCTATGCTTCATTGATTACGCGAAAGCATTCGACAAAATACGACACAAAGAATTGATGGAAATGATAGGCAACCTCGACATTTTCGGCAAAGATATAAGAATAATCAAGAATCTCTACTGGCAGCAAACGGCCTGCATACGGACAGGTAACGACCTCAGTAGATACACAAAGATAGAAAAAGGCGTAAGACAAGGATGTGTCTTTTCACCGGATTTGTTCAACCTATACAGCGAGAATATTTTGAGGACCCTAGATGACACACCAGGATTTATTATTGGAGGCCACAACCTGAACAACATAAGATACGCGGACGATACAGTACTGATTGCGGACACGGAAAGGAAACTGCAAGATCTCATACAGAAAGTAGCAGTGGAGAGTGACAAGAAGGGACTACAAATAAACTTTAAGAAAACTGAGTGCATGGTCATCAGCAAAAGATACAACCCAAAATGCCAAATACAGGTGGGGGATAACAGAATCAAACAAGTCCAAGAATTTAAGTACCTAGGAAGTGTTCTAACAGGAGATGGAAAGTGCGACACGGAGATCCGAAGGCGAATTGGCATGGCAAAGGACGCGTTCCAGAAGATGAGCAAGATACTAACACACAGGAAGATCTCAATAGAAACGAAGAAAAGAGTGCTAGACTGCTACGTGATGTCAGTTCTTCAGTACGGCTGTGAATGCTGGACAATATCATCGAAAATGAGGAAAAAACTGGAAGCGGCCGAAATGTGGTTCTACAGAAGGATGCTACGGATATCGTGGACTGAGCATACAAGCAACGACGAAGTGTTAGAAAGAATGGCAACAAAAAGGAAATTGATGCTGAGCATCAGGAAGAGACAACTGAAGTTCCTGGGACATGCAATGAGAAAGGAGAGCCTGGAGAACCTGATACTGACTGGTCAGATAGAAGGAAGGAGAGACAGAGGAAGGCAGCGGATAACATATCTGCAGGGTCTGATCAGGTGGATGACGGAACGGGGGTTGCCAGGAGTAACAGGAGCAAACATACTAAGAGCCACAAGGGATAGTGAGACGTGAAGATCCATGATCGCCTACGTCCTTGAAGGGACAGGGCACATAGAAGAAGAAGTGTGGAAAATTAACATTAAGATAAGATATAACATTATATCCTTTTTTTTCCTTTTTAGTTACATCGGCTATAGATTAATTATTTGACATCCCTCATATTACATTTATCTTATTGAAAATGTAATTATGATGTTGGTATTTCATCGAGAATTAGAATTCTCGAGTCAAGTGAATCTTAATACTATTTCTCGTGCTTTTTACTACTTTCTTGTATGGGTGTTTCTTTCTGTTATTGAAGTAAGAAAAAACGTAAGAATTTTTTTTTTAATAAAATCGTTTTTGTTTACAGTGGGCTGTTGATATTTCTCTTGCTGGCAAAGTGTTCAACTAAAAAGTGACGTCAAAAGTATTTTAACTATTACATTAATACTTGCGAGACACATTTTTCTTTCTTTCATTTTTTCACTTCTTCGTTTTTTTTTGTTTTTTTTTTCTTTACTTATTTTTTTAGGACGTGCGTTATATATTGACTCGGAATGAATGACAAATCGAGGAGCCGAGTTCAAATTCCAGGTGAATTCCTTGCATTTACTTAATCACAAAAACCCTTGGGAAAGGTATTAATCCGCCTCTTCCCTCCAGTTATGGGTTAAATAACGGGACAGATTGGGTTTTGTAGCCTTGGCTGACAGCCAGTCTACCGCAGAAAGCAATGGCAACTTACTGGGGAAAATCTTCTGCCCAGTCAGTCATGTCTCTTTTGAGACATGCTCGCCTAAAGCATGTATCACGTATGGCACTTCACTGACTGACTTACTTTTTTATTTGTTTTGTCTTCTACTTTTTTAAATTCTTTTTCTTTCAGTTTTTTCTCTTCATTTCTATCTTCAGTTCTTATTTCTTCCTCTTTGTTGATTTATTTATTTACTTTTTCTTTTTCTTGTCATCCATAATTTTTCTTTCTATCTTTTATTCCTTCTTTTTACCTTCTTTCTTTTTTCTTTTGAATTTTTTCTTTCCTCCTTTCTTTTCTTCTTTTTTCTTTTCCTTCATTTATTCTTTGTTTTCTTTCATAATCTTTATTTTATTTTTCTTTCCCCACTTTTTTTCTTTACACGTTCCTTCCTCGTTTCTTCTTTTTCTCTGTCTTTCATTTTGATTTCTTTTTTTCATTCTTTACATCTTTCTTTGTTTCTTCTTCCTTTCTTTCTTTTCTCCTTCCCAGGTAAGTATTCCTAAGTTTCAAACTATGCAATAAACGTGTGACTTATAAGCAGTGTAAACACTAGCGTTTCTGGTATGCATATTTTCGTTTTAATTGTTATCGGTCAATCGAAAGGCAAATGATGATTTATGATGGCACAGAAACACCCACCCTTACACACACATATCTATCTATCTATCTATCTATCTATCTATCTATCTATCTATCTATCTATCCCAGTCTGTTCTAATCTATCTATCTAACTATCTATCTATCTATCTATCTATCTATCTATCTATCTATCTATCTATCCCAGTCTGTACTAATCTATCTATCTATCTATCTATCTATCTATCTATCTATCTATCTATCTATCTATCTATCTATCCCAGTCTGTCTAATCTATCTATCTATCTATCTATCTATCTATCTATCTATCTATCTATGTATCCCAGCCGGTTCTAATCTATCTATCTATCTATCTATCTATCTATCTATCTATCTATCTATCTATCTATCTATCGATCTATCCCAGTCTGTTCTAATCTATCTATCTATCTATCTATCTATCTATCTATCTTCACATTTTTTATCTAATAATCTATTTATCTACATCTATCAATCTTTTTATCTATCTGTCGATCTGCCTGACTTTTAATATCTCTATTTTTTTAATCATATTACCCCGAGCAAGGCGGTAACGCCACTGATGTGCAGGGGAGTGAAAAGATTGGAAAAGAGAAACCGGAAACCGGAAACCACATCCTAATCAGGAAACAAAGGACGAGCCTCTTCACCTTATTTTAGTCTTCTATCTATCTATCTATCTATCTATCTATCTATCTATCTATCTATCTTCACATTTTTTACCTAATTATCGATTTATCTATATCTATAAATCTTTTTATCTATCTGTCGATCTGCCTGACTTTTAATATGTCTATTTGGTTTTAGTCTCATATCTATCTATCTATCTATCTATCTATCTATCTATCTATCTATCTATCTATCTACACACATATACATACATATGTGTGCATATATATGTAGAAAGGTGTACGTCTCTGCATAATTTTATTCACTCGTGTAATTCTTTATTGCTCTTCCTTTGTTAATTCAAAATACGACAAAACTTACACGAAACGAAATCCTTTACAGTTTCCGTTATAAAAAAAATTATAAATATTCGTTAAACAAAATATGTATACAGGAAACAAAAAACACGAAAAAAGCGTGCAATAAACTCCACTATTAAACAACAACAACAATAGTAACAATAAAGAAGAAAAAGAGGAGGAGGAGGAGGAGGAAGAGTAATAATTTTCAATCTAATTAAATATGAATAAAAGAACAAGAAACTAAGTCTCGCAGAACAAGGGAAAAAGAAGCAGAGAATATAATGCCAAACAAAACGCACACCGATTAAAAGTTGTTCATTCAATAGTAATGAAATGATCGGGGAACGATGACATTAGGTTTGTAAAGTTTGCAGTTTATCATCTGTTTTTATCCAGATTTTCTGCTCACGAATGCATCATCATCATCATCATCATCATCATCTACTGATGCTGCTGATTATTTCTCTTACAAGTATATCCTTGGCGTCAAAAATGAAGGCAAAATATTTGAGAGGATTATTATCTGTTTCCACAAAAGTTAGCCCCACTGAGCTAAAAAATTAAGGCAGACACGTTATTTCATGATAAATCGATTCACCATGAAATAACGTGTCTGCCTTAATTTTTCTTTTATTTGCTCTATATGTATTTATATACATATATATTTAGAGCTCTCTTAGAGAGTTATCCTACCACTGTATGTACAGAATATGTCTTTGGATTCTTCTATAGCCAGACTGCATGCTGCGACCTCGCGGTTGAAACCTAGGTAGCGAGGTGTGTTAGCATATTTTGCAGATGGAAAAGTATATTATCTGTTATAATAAAGAGCGCTCTGTATTTATACATATATATATATATATATATATATATATATATGTATAAATACAGAGAGTTCTTTATTATAACAGATATATATATATATATATATATATAGAGAGAGAGAGAGAGAGAGAGAGAGAGACTTCTGCTTCACTTCCACCCCAAATTCCTGCTCCACCAGACAGCTCTGCCCTCTCAGAAATTCCGACATCGCCGTAGTTTCTGTCTACATCTCGTTCCACTCCACCTCTACCCAAGAAACCCAGAACAACGGAATATCCTACTGCTATCAAAGAGCAGACTGGGATTCGTTCCGTGACTTCCTCTGAGACGTCCCTTGGAACAATGTTTTTAGTCTTCCCATCGAAGACTGTGCATCAGAGGTCTCCTCCTGGGTTAAGGCTGGCATCGATGCTTTCATTCCCTGCCAGGAAATTTCAGCTTAAATCCCATTCGTCTCCCTGGTTCTCGCCCGCTTGCTCGGCCGCCATTGCCCACCGAATCACTTCTTCCGGCTTTATCGTAGCCACGTGTCGGACCAAAACAGGCGTTTTTTCGCCTCACCTCGTAATAAGTGTACAAAGATACTTAACGAAGCTAAGATGCTGTTTGCTGCCAGGATGAAGCAGCGCATAGCATCCTCTAAGTTCGGTACCAAAGACTACTGGCGCAGCTGCAAACGCGTGCTTAGCAAGAGTAAGTCCTCAATACCCCCCACTAATTAACGAGTTTGAGGTCCTCACCGCCTCAGCGGACAAGGCTGAATGCTTTGCCCATAGATTCTCGACCAATTCGACTCTGGATTCGTCTGGAATCCATACACCTGATTTCTCATCTAGAACTGAGGCCCAATTGAATGACGTCCACATCACGCCCTCGCTGATTTCTAGCATAATCTCAAAACTGGACCCTCACAAAGCGAGTGGTGGGGATGGAATCCCAATCATAGTTTTGAAGAATTGTGCCCCTGAACTCTCCTCTATACGCTCTAAGCTCTACAACCTCTGCCCATCTTCCTCCTGCTTTCCTGCCTGTTGGAAATCTTCTTCTGTGGTTCCAATATTCAAGAACACTGGTGAACCATCGGATCCCGCAAATTACCACCCCATCAGCCTTCTCCTGATCTTCGGCAAAGTGTTTGAAGCCATTATCAATGCCGAGGTCGTTCAGCATCTCACAGCCCACGGGCTCTTCTCGGACAAACAGTATGGCTTCCGCTTCACCAGGTCTATTGCTGATATGCTAACGACCATCACCGAGTATATATACCAGGCTCTCGACAAGAATGGTGTAGCCCGAACCGTCGCCTTGAAATCTGTAAAGCATTCGACAGAGTATGGTATGCCTGCCTTCTACGGAAACTGCGAAGCTATGGCATAACTGGACTTTTGTTGGACTTAATCCGGTCATTCCTCTCTAACCGCACAATGAAGGTGGTATTAAACGGACATGCCTCCTAGAACTACCCTACAAACGCGGGTGTACCCCAAGGCTCTATCCTAGGTCCTACGCTCTTTCTAATCTATATCAATGATCTCCCCGATGCCATAGGATCACAAGTAGGCATATACGCCGATGATACCACTGTTTACTCTCGCCTCGATCAAAAATCTGGTGTTGGTGACAAGGCGAACCTCGCTGCCGAGCTTGAGAAGGACCTCCAATCCGTGGTCGATTGGGGTAAGAAATGGTTCGTAAAATTCAATTCTTCCAAAATGAAGCTGCTGTCAATTAACCACCGCAGACAGCCGTACCCCCCTCCCATTAGCATGGAACAGGCTTGCCTCCCAGAGAGTAAATCACTACGCCTGCTTGGCCTGAACTCTCAGCGGACCTAAATATATATATATATATATATCTGACGGTCGCAAAAACGTGATACCTAGGGTCACAAACTCACACCTAACTGAATATATATATATATATATATATATATATATATATATATATCACTCTTTTCAGGATTCTTTTTCCATCTTCACCCTATTTTTTTTTTGCATCCACCTATTTAAATCTTTCCATTACTTCTTTATTTTTTTACTCCTATTATTATTTTTTTACCCCTATTATTATTTTTTTACCCCTATTATTATTTTTTTTACCCCTATTATTATTTTTTTACCCCTATTATTATTTTTTTACCCCCATTATTATTTCATTTTCTTTGATTTCTAGTCTATACCCATTTCTTTCCCGGTTTCAACGAGAGAATTAGGGTCATAAACGGCATCTGTACATTTTTCACTGCGTTTTTATTTGAGAAAAAGATTGCACATATTTTACATAGATAAAGCCCTTTGTAAGGTGTTGGCTCTACGTATGAGTATAATTGTCTGTATTTCTTTAAGGCTTTGACTACCAGGGATTGCTTCAATGGGTCTATTGAGTTTTTTTTTTAATTAATCCCAGTGCAACTAGAATTGTTGATGTCCTCATGTGCCACATCTTTGAGATTTTGCTTTCAAGATCCTTGTATTTTGATTGTTATTTTTTGAAGATCTTCAAAGATACAATACTGTCTGCCGGTACAGCCATGTCAACTAAGAGGTACATTTTGCTTTTGCGATTTCTGATCACGATGTCTGGGCGATTAGCTATCTGAGTGTATTGTAAAGTCTCATAAAATTGTTATAGGTCCGGTTCTCTGTAACCGGGTTCTAGGTTCCAGTTGTCGCTTTTTTCAGTGCACATTTAACATCCTCTTCTGTGATTTCAGCCCATTCATTTTGTCTCTTGCGCAATCCAACCTGCTTCTTTTTATGTTCATTAGGGCAAGCTCATACGTTTCCCCAGAACTGTATAACCTTTTCCATTTGGGGGCGGGTGGACTGTCACTTCAGTTCTTTGTATACTTAATTCACTGTTAAATTTCTTTGCGTCGGTTTGAAAGATTTTGTTCAGTCTGGAGAATCTTGATCTTTTTTCATAGCGTCTTATTCTTTGAGAGTTGCTCTCGTTTCTTCATTGCAATATTTTGCATCTGACTTATATGGCTCAAGATTTCTTTCTTGGATTCATGTATACTATTCTTGTTTTCCGTAAATTAATTCTTTTCAGTGTGTTTTGAACTCGTTTTATTGCTGTCTTGTAACCAACTAAGATCACACCTTTCCAACACTTCTAAACTTTCAGCATTATCTTCACAGTAATTTGCGTTTATCTTGGTTTCTTCATTATAACTTGTGGCTTGTGTGAAATTGCTACTTTTCGTTCCCGATTCAGGTTCCCTTTCATGTTTTGTTGAGTCGTCTATTCTGGTTGCAATTCTTTTTTATTTCTTTAATTTCAACCTCTGTCAATCGGTTATTTCGCATAATGTAACGTCTTACATTGCCTAGTTATTTTTGTCAATGTACTTTCTAATTGCTTGTCCAACCTTTTCTCGCGAAATCTCATATGTTTGGCGAGTGAGGTTTTTCTGAGGTTTGAGTAATACTTCAGGGAAAGCAGTCATAACGAATGTGTACTCCTCACGAGACCATTTTATTTTTTATTTTTTTAAATGTACAGTATGTACAGTATGGATCTAGCTGGAGAATTTACAGAGTCATCATTGAGATTATCCTGGTTGTGGGAACCTGAAGATTCATTCTTCGTGCTCCTATAGCAGATTTTTTACCTCAGGTATATTCCCTTCTGAAGGACGGGATCCCTGTTTATCCACTGAAAGAGCCTTTGATGGACTTTTTGTTTTTATTCTTAATTCTCATTTTATTCCCACGAATGACGCACGGGTTCAAAAGTTTACCCAAACTTGCCCGGCACCTTGGGTAACGGTCTTTTACAAACAGGGTTTCGAAGTCTGTAGGGGATCGTTCGCAACCTCATAACGCAGTAACCACTAGTCAGCACGATTAACACCTTGAGTTGCGGTTTTTGAGTTCGGAGTTTTCCTTCTCCTAAATGAGTAGCCAAGCGACATTAGACAAAGACGCGGTTGAAATTCAAAAAGATAGAGGCTATTAAAAAAAAAAAAACTTCGAAGAAACATCCACTCAACGAAACAAAACATCACTATACTAGAGTATTATGTTACAAAATGTTGCTGCTACCATTAAAATCATATACAAATCAACCATCCGTCCATGCATAGAATACTCCTGTCATATATGGTCAGGCGCCCCTGCTGTTCATCTCAGTGTGCTCGACATGCTCCAAAGAAAAAAATTTAACGTGATAGGTACGGACTTGGCAGTTCGACTCCAGCCACTTTCTCACCAGTGGGATGTGTCTTCCCTCTGTCTATTCTACAAATATTTTCATGGCTTCTGCTCCGACAAACTTAAGTCACTGGTGCCCCCCGCCACAAGAATTTACTTGTGCAACCAGACTCGCAACAACGTTCCACCCTTTCATGGTTACATCAACCAAATGCAGTCGACAATTCTACTCCATCGGCTTCTTTTCTTGCACTTCCCGCCCTTGTATATACTTGCTTTTCTGATGACTACAACCTGGAGGAATTTAAATGCAATGTCAATAAGCATCTCTTATCCGCTTGACTCCAATAGGGTGATGTAGATGCCGTTTATGACCCTAGTTCTCTGGTTGCAACCTGGAAAGAAATGGGTATAGACTAGAAATCAAAGAAAATGAGATAATAATAGGGGCCAAAAAAAGAAGGAGTGGAAAGATTTAAATAGGTAGATGCAAAAAAAAAAATAGGGTGAAGATGGAAAAAGAATCCTGAAAAGAGTGATATATATATATATATATATATATATATATATATATATATATATATTCAGTTAGGTGTGAGTTTGTGACCCTAGATATCACGTTTTTGCGATCTTTCTACATCACCCTATATATCTTGTTTTTTTTGTCCTTTTTCTCTACCTTCGCAACTGTCTTCACACCTGTGTTTCCATCCTTCTATTGCCCTTTCTTTGACACCCCCTGTAACTGGTTCGTCTTTCTCTTCACTCTACTACTAAAATTTTACTGTTATGTAGCCCCTTGCGCATCAGTGGCGGTAGCGCCTGGCTTGAGATAAAACGATTAAAAAAAATTGTCAAAAAAAAAACATTAATGAAAAAGATTAGCATTAGTTTAATAAAGTTTATCACTGCTGTGAAATTTAAAAATAATAATAATAATAGTGAGAGTGTTTTTACTATTTTTACCATTAAGATTTAGTGTTACAAACCATTTTGAAAAATAAAACTTATTTATTCATTAATTTAAGGAATGCAGTTATACAGTTTATCAGAGAATATTTTTAAAAAAATGCGGAATTATTGATAACTTATTTCTTTGCATAAGATTATATATATATATATATATATATATATATATATATATATATATATGCAAACTGTATTCAACCGTTCAATCATTTGTTCGCCCATCTGTTTATTCAGTTATTTATTCATTAAACTCGTTGAAAATAGCCCTATCGACAACTAAAAAAAAAAAAGAAAACAGAAAATAAAATGTAGTCCTTCTAAGTAAGAATATGGCAGAAATTGTATCGTATTGTTTTTTAATTTTCTATTGTATTGTTTTTTTTTCTGTTTTTTTCCTGTTTTTTACTGCTTTGTTTTGTTTGTTTTTTTAATATTGTAGTTTAAAAAATTCTGTCGAAATATCAACAACTAAGTGATATATGAATAATAAGAAAGCTAGTTGATTAATCAATCAAGATCATTTAAAGGAGAAACAGATAAATTAAAAAATAATAATAATACAAAGAAAAATTCATGTTTACGTTAAAATAATAGTAAAAATAACAAAATTTCTTATAGTTAAAAAAAGTTACATTTTCAAGAGCTTTGGAAAACACGTCATTCTCGTAGTAATTCAAACCCCGCCTTTTCTTCTTCTTCTTCTTCTTCTTCTTCTTCTTCTTCTTCTTCTTCTTCTCATTATTATTATTATTATTATTATTATTATTATTATTATTTCAGCTCAGTCTACAAGAGCTACGGGTATCATATTTTTAGAGTACAACCTACTGCGTGGCTGGGTCATCGGTGAGCAAGGGGCGGATGAAAAATTATTGTAGGGTCAATGATCATCTTGCAGACTGAAGTAGACTGGGCTCCATATCTCTGTACTCAGCCAGTGCGTCGGTGATGACGCGGCATCTTCTTCATTAGGTGCCGTGCCCTTTCAGGACATAGGCGATCATGGACTTCCACTTGGCACTCTCCCTTGTTGCTCTCAATAGTTTTTCTCTTGATATCTTTAAGCCTCGCTCCGCCAACCATTTACTCAGATTTAACAAGTACGTCTCGCGCTGCTTTCCCCTGTCTCTCCTTCTACTGATCCGACCTGTGAGTATTAAGTTCTCCAGGCCCTCCTTCCTTATTACGTGTCCCAGAAACCTCATTTGTCTCTTGCTGATATTTAGTATCAGTTTTCTTCCAACACCTCATCGTTGCACACGTGCTTCGTCCATGTTATTCTCACTATCCTTCTGTAAAACTACATTTCTGCTGCATCAAGCCTCTCCTTCATCTTTGATGAGATTGTCCGGCATGCACTTCCATACAGAAGGACAGACATCACATAGCAATACAGCCGGTTGAAATTCTTCCTAGACTGAAGTCAGTGGCCAGGGTGGAGGGTTCCCACGACGGAATCAACCACCACGTGTGAAAAGCGAACCTTCATGTCCATATTTCCTACTCTTTCCATAAGCCTAGAGAAACTTAAGCAGAGAATTTTTGTGGGAGGCCCTGTATAATTTCCCAGATTTTATATGTTTGAAAATAAAACTAAAATTATGCGCTGTTATCTGAATAGATAGACTTACGGCCATATCACATTGAATACACCGGTTCTCGCTCGATCACCGAAGTTAAGCAACGTTGAGCCTGGTCAGTACTTAGATGGATGACCGCTTGGGAATACCAGGTGCTGTAAGCGTTTAGTGATGGATGTGCATTGTGGTGCAGTGGATATCGGCTCGGAAAGAGAAATCGGTGAGCCGAGTTCGAATTTCACTTGAATACCCTGCATGCACTTAAGTACTGGTACCCTTGGGAAAGGTATTAATCCGTCCCTTCCCTCCAGTTATGGGTTAAATAACGGGGTAGAACTTGGAGACCCTGCCCTTAAAAACAAATCCTAATGAATCTTGGTACTCGAAAAGGAAAAAGTATTAGACAGAAAACTTATATAAAAACAACAATAAATTGTTAAAAAAAAAGATAATACCAGGAATAAATAAATAAAATTTAGTTGGCAATAAATGACCCGCCGAGGTTGATATGCCATAAAACAACCAACCCAACTGAATAGATAGGGTAGTTATAAAGTGCCAAACAATTAACTCTTTTTTTTTTTTTTGTTATTTATCGTGACATGCTTGTGACGAGAAACTATATGAAGCGCAAGGCGACGAACTAATCTTTTCACGAGTTGGAAAGGATAAAGAACCTCAGGTAGAATTTGAACTCATCGCACTGATTTCGTTACTCGCCATCCGCACCTTGTAAATCAATTTGACTTTGTTTTTCGCTTTACGATTTTTATACGTTTGCTAAGCGTCTCATTTATCTTGTATTGCTTTACTTTGAAAGCCTTAATTCTTTTTCCGCTTGCACATGCGTAGACTGTGTTCTCGTCATTCTCATATTACCGGCAGTTCTTTCATTTTCTATTTCAGGGCGCGCATCTCATTCGCGAACGACCTTTTTGTTCGCCGTCTACATTTTTATTAATTCTTTTTCTCATTCGTACAGAATTACTCGGTTTATTTCCTTTCATTTCCGCTTTAAAACGTCTACGTTTTTGTATTCAAAACTATGGCCACAATTTAATGTCTTTCTCGTACTTTTCCTCTGTCTTTACCTACCTATTATCTCTCTCTCTCTATATATATATATATATATATATATATATTGAAGAAAGTGATAGAACACGTAGATTTAAACCCACTGTTCAAGCATTTACTTTTATCAAGAGTGCTCGATGCAGAGTAGAGCTTTATATATATATATATATATATATATATATATATATATATATATATATATATATATGTTGTAATAGTTGTTACAATGGTTTATAAAAGCATAGTATCACTACACAAAAAATTTCATGTTTCGGAGCCGAACTGCTTCTTTTCGGGTGACATGGGGATAGTTTTTAGTTCCACATATTACCCGAAGAGGAGCAGTTCGGTTCCGAAACATAACAAAATTTGTGCAGTGATACTACAAACCATTGTAACAACTATTACAACATATATATATATATATATATATATATATATATATATATATATATATATATAATTTGTAAACGAGTTATTACGCGACCTACGTTTCTACCATGTGGTGTCTTCAGGCAATTCGCAATAATTGATTTTACCGTTCTTTTTAAGTACGCTCACGTAAAGGTTATGTTTTGAACGCTCACGTGACGGGGAATTTTTGAGCGCGCAATTTTTAAAATTACAAGAAATTATAACGTTTTCATCTATGCTTGTATGAACATAATAGGTATATTTTAGTATCGTTAAACTTAGTCATAATTTCTGTTCTTTCATTTAATAGTTCAGTTTTGTTTGGGAATAGCATAATCGCTAACTTTTCTTCTTGACACAGTCGACATATTTTGCCACCGTTGTAAGGCTTGGCTCTTTTCACTATACTCTACATTATGCCTGGGTCTTTTCCATATTTTAATTTCAATTTTTACACATAGCTAGCCAACTATGTACAGTTTTTTAAATTTTCTGTTCTGAATGTAGACTTCTCAAGTCTACATTCAAAACAAAATATCTACTTAAGCACGAGTATCGATCAAAAGTAATGTTCAAACAAATCATTTCAAATTGTCGGTTGTTTATTGCCTGTTTCGTTAATCTTCGTTAATTTCCGTAACATGTTGACATTACGATACATTTCAGAGTAGAGATGGTTATTTCTATGAATTCGAAAATTATGTTGTAGGCTTAATTTGACTTTGTTTAGACTGATCGTCATTCGTGATCGAGAGGTCTAAGACGCGCCAGATTACATGGTGGCTTCCCCGATGTGGATAGGGGCCGCAAGTTCGAATCCTGCCAAATGACACACATTTTCGTAACCCAAATTTATCGTAAATAATCAAGCCGGTAGAAATAAATATATTATACTGTTTGATTATAAAGAGAATATCTACTTAATTACGATCAAAAATTAAGTTTAAACAAATCATCGGTTGTTTATAAGCAGTTTCCTTAATTTATATATAATAACGTGTCTGCCTTAATTTTTCTTATATATACACACACACACACACACACATATATATATATATATATATATATATATATGTATATATATAAGAAAAATATATATATATTTATATAAGAAAAATTAAGGCAGATACGTTATTTCATGGGAAATCGGATGTATAGGCCTATTTCAGGCGAACCATCCTCAGTTTCCGTCTTTATTATACAAAGGATTTTACACGAATGAGATTCACAAAGACCTAAAAAACGAATAAAAGTAATGGTCGCTCCCTTAAAAGAGAAAATTTAAGAAAAAATACATCAGTTCGGCGAACACACACACATATTCCGACATAAGTATACATATACGCAACATATAATCAGAGGACGCGCGTAGAGGCGGTTGTCCAGAAAAGTTCGAAGATACATTCAACCTGACGGTTGGATTGCAGACCCGTAGATTTGAAACGTAAAGAAAGTGGGTTAGGTGTGTGTGTGTGTGTGAGAGAGAGAGAGAGAGAGAGCGTTAAAAAGAAAGTGTAAGTATCTTAAAGCGTAAACGAAAAGGAAAGAAGAAGAAAGAAGAGAGGAATAAATTTAAAATAGAAAGAAAAGATGAAAGGAGAAAATGAGAAAATAAAAATAAATAAATAAATATTATAAATTAACGATAAAAGGATAAGAAATTGGAGTCTTAAAAATTCAAAATATCTTAAGAGATAATAGTTAATCTGTCGTGATCACAAAATACTCACACCACTATATAAACAAAATTATACTAATTATACAATCAACCAAACAAATATAATACATTATAAAATTTAAAAATTTTTTAAAAATTTAATTTAAGAGTAAACCTAATTATTCTATTTAAATTTAGTTGTTTAAACTTAATTATTTAGTTTAAAAATAAATTTACATATTACTAGTGAAAGAATAAAAATTGGAATTTTTAAAAAACCTAAGAAAATTAAACAATTAAGATATACTAGTTAATCAATTCGCTTTAATCACAATTACAACTACACCACTATATAATCAAAATTATACTAATCATTCGGTTAACAATACAATAATAACAATAATGCTATAATCTAGGTAAATTTTTCAGTCAGCAGTACAGTTATAGTCCTGTAAAAACATATATGTACACATACAACTCACACGTATATATATATATATATATATATATATATATAGAGAGAGAGAGAGAGAGAGAGTCAGTTCATATATATATATAGAGAGAGAGAGAGAGTAAGAGAGAGTCAATTCATCTTTTTCTTTCAGCTTGTTTTTAGTATGCCTTTTTGTGGTGGTAGAGGCTAATATTTCCTCTTTTTACATTGCTTTGAAAATTATTTGTCAACATTTTTTCCTGAAATTGCGTAATTCCTTTTTCTTTTTCTTTTTGTTTTGCTGAACCTTTTTTCTTCTCTTTCTTTTATTTATTCATACTGATTATTATTTTTATTCTTTCACAATATTTCCCTTTTTTCTCCTTACGGATTTGAACTGTATACTTTTCGGATTCTTAACCAGGTTCTCTCCCCTTTCAATCACTCTCTCTCTCTCTCTATCTCTCTCTCTCTCTCTCTCTCTCTCTCTCTCTCTCTCTTCGTCCTCATTCTTTTCCCCTTCCTTCTATTCGACTAAATTGTGGCGTATTCTCTTCCCATCTTTCACTCTCTCTCTCTCTCTCTCTCTCCCCCCCCTTTCTTACTATCGTACTTTCTCGGTTGTATTAAACATGATCTTCGCTCCACGCTTTTCAATATTATTATTGTTTACTGACATTTCTATTTATTATTTTATTATTTGATTATTTTCTCTCTCGTTTGCCGAATTCGACATTCACTTCTCGGTGTTTCTTTCAAAATTGTAGTAATTTGTTGATTTTTATTATCTTTTTTTTTTTTTCCAGCACAGAAACTCTTTTTTAAACTCCTCTTTCTTCGCATGTCTCCCATTGTTCAAGATTTCTCTTTCATTTACTTTCTTCTTTTTCTTTTTTCATTCTTTCACCTCCACCCGTTACAGCATACAGCGCTTTTCAAGGTCTTTTCTTTCTTTCAACAAAGATGGCGGTACGAGGAAAGCGTTACCAATTCTCTTGAAGTAGATGTGCCATGGGGCGATCTGTTTGTTAAATCTTTGTAATCATGGTGACTGATTAAATCGTGCCGCCACATTTCTTTGTTAGTACCAATCAAGCGCACAATTCGTGACGACATTTTGCTTCGATGCGGGTCGTTTCACAATTTTTTTTTTCTCTATGAATCGTTGTTTTGTTTTGTTTTTTGTTGTTGTTGTTGTTTTACTTACGTCATTTATTTCACTTCAGTTTATTGGAATTTAACTGTTTCCTTTTCTGTTTTGTTTGATTTTCTGTTTATGTTGTAAGCGATGTTTTAAGAATGGATTTAAGGCTCAGTGGTTAATGTCTCACTCAAATATTACTCTTTTACACTGACCTAATTTGTAGATTCGTATACCTTCATATCGGTATCTGTTTATTATACAGGATGTGGCAGAAATACTTTCCACATTTTAATCTGTCACCTGTTTGTTGCTAGTGAACTTAATCATCATTTATCCATCACACCCAGATGGTGCATATAGCAGCAACTTTTTGTTGCTGTTTCTGTAACAAACTGTTTTATATGGGGTAAGGTTGTTAGCCCTGCATCCAACCACCAAACCTGAAGGACCGGTGGACCATTCTTGATCCTTACATTTACAGCACCTGGTATTCCCAAATGGTCACCCATTTAAGTACTGACCAGGCTCTATGTTGCTTAACTTCGGTGATCGGACGGGAAACGGTGCATTCAACACGATATAGCCGTAGACAGTGAACTTAATCAAGTGGCAATAAGGTTTTCATCTAGCGAATGTTTTACCATTTTTTCCGATATCATTTATTATCATCATGGCTTGGACCATTGCACACCATGAGTTTACTGGGGAAACAGTAAATGCAACACAACGCTTTTCGTGCTCATTTCAGGTTACGTTAGAATTATGCTATCCCAGATATGTAATAGATATTGATATGGGTCGAGGATTTCAGGCCCACAGATTTAGCGCCTAAAAGATAAAAACCTACACTCGAAATTCTGGTTGATAGAAAACTTTACAAATCATCGACAACAGTGGATGGCGAATTGAAGCCACCATATAAAAAAATCTCATTTTTAAAACTGAATGAATAAAAATTAAAGCTTTTTGAATGAAACAACAATGATTATTCTTTTTTTAACAGCTTTGATCATTTTGTCAATTTTTAAAATCTATATCAGTCAGTTAAGTGGAATACGTAATACATAATATATAACCCAATCTGTCCTACTATTTGACCCATAGCTGGAGGGAGTAGAGACGAAGCAACTGAAATGAAGCTCTCCAGAAGGATGCTGCGGATAGCATGGATTGAGCATGTGAGCAATGTGTTGGAAAGAATGGCAACAAAAAGAAAATTAATAGTGAGCATGAGGAAGAGATAACTGAACTTCCTGGGACATGCAATGAGGAAGGAAGGCTTGGAGAACGTGATACTAACAGGACAGATAGAGGGGAAAAGAGGTAGAGAAAAGCAGCGGATAACATATTTGAAGGGCCTGAGCAAATGGACGATAGAACGGGGGTTGCGAGATATTACAGGAGAAAGTGTGCTAAGAGCCGCCAGGGATAGGGAGACGTGGAAGGCTATGATCGCCTACGTCCTGAAAGAACAAGGCACATAGAAGAACATACCGTCATTGACTTGCTAAGGTTGATGTTGATGAGTTCCTGGGTCTTATAGACAACATTGGCCGATTTTATGATATCTGAAAACATTGAACATACATTTTTTTTAAAGCTATTTATTGTTGTCCTCATCTTTGTTGACATATTCACGACTTTTCATCCGTTTTACGCTCCAGCCTTCTTCAGATGCTTAGAATTTCGAACTGAACCCTTTATTTCATCTATCAGGATTGATTGTTCTACGTCCACGTGAAATGCCCCTTCCAGATATCTCAGTATCTTGTTTCTGATATTGAAGACAATAAACTTGCCCCGAAGGTGTCTATCTCCGAGTCTCTATATGTCTAAAAAAAAATTAAATTTGTATGTTAAGCGTTGGGGATATAATAATTGTGATTTTCATTCCTGTGTATGGTAGTACAAATATACTCAGATTCAGAGGCAACTAGACTAACATTCAGTCAGTTAAGTGCCATACGTGATACACGCTTTGGGCGATCATGTCTTGAAAGTGACATGACTGACTGGGCAGAAGATTATCCTACAGTTTGTTGCCATTGCATTCTGCGGTAGACAGGTTGCCAGTGAAGGATATAGAACCTAATCTGTTCTATTATTTAACCCATGACTGGAGGGAAGAGACGGATTAATACCTTTCCCAAGGGTATTTGTGCGTAAGTGAATGCGAGGAATTCAACTAGAATTCAAATTCGGCTCCCTGATTTGTCGTTCCGAGTCGATATCCACTGCACCACAACGCACATCCTACTAACATTATCTGAAAAATAAAAAAAAATTGCTAAAAATGAACAGTTGATTAACAATAGTAATAGTAATATTAGCTAATTCCTTACAAAGAAATATTCAGCATTCACTGACTAAGCAGTTAATGCTATTTTCTGTTGAAATTTATACCTTTCTCTTAAAAAAATTTCAGAAAAATAGGCTTTTCAAGTACATTAACTGTTACCAATAATTACAACATTGACAAAGGTTTTCTTCTTTGTTTTTTTTTGGTTTTTTGGGGTTTTTTGTTTTTTCTTTTGTTTTTTTTTTGTTTTTTCTTTTGTTTTTTGTTGTTTTTTTTTATCATATCGCCCCAATCAAGGCATTTTACTGCCACTATTTTGCAGGGGGTTACAGAGGAGGAAAGTTATGAGAGAGAGTGACAGGTTATAGAGGGTGTCAGGAAGTGGGTAAGAGAAGGTTAAAAATACTGATGAGAGTGGAGTGGGAAGAGAAAGGAGCATATGAGAGAGGATTCAGGTTAGTGAGATATGAGATGACTATTGACTTTACATTTAAATTCTTGGAGATTGTAGCTGTCGGGGAAGCAAGTAAATGGAAGGGAATTCCACGTGTTGGAAGTGCGAGGAAAGAGGCTGATGGAGTAGAAATGCGATTACATTTTATTGGTTTCACGGTAAAAGGGTGGGACCTAGTTGCTAATCTTGTGGCTCGAGTAAATTCATATATGGAGAGCACCAGTGAGCTAAGTTCATCGAAGCAGAAGCCGTGAAATTATTTGTAGAAGAGACACAGGGAAGCCACATTGCGCAGGTGAGAAAGTGACTGTATCTGAACTGCCAAGTCGCTGTCTATTGCATTACAGATTCTCCGTTGGATTTTGTCAAGGACCTTTAGGTGGATAGCAGAAGCACACGACCAAATATGGCAGCATTATTCAATGCACGGCAGTTGGTAGATTTACATATGTGCAGGATTGTTTCAAGTGAAAAAAACTTCCTGGTCTTACACAGCGTACCCACTATTTTAGCAGCGAATTTAGCTATGGATTGTATATAGTCATTCCACTTGAGGTCTGTTGTGAGAGTTAAGCCGAGAAGGCACAGTATTTTGCTTTCAGGGAGACGAGCATGATCCATGCTAATGGGAGGTAGGAGTCATTGTCTTTGATGGTTAATAGATAGCAGGTTCGTTTTGGAAGCATTAAAATTCACGATCCATTTCATACCCCAGTCCGCCATGAATCGGAGGTCCTTTTCAAGCTCGGCAGCGAGGTTTGCTTTATCAGCCTTAGCAGATATTTGATCGATGCGAGAGTAAACTGTAATGTCGTCAGCGTATATGCCTACTTGGGATCTTATTTCATCTAGGAGATCGTTAATGTAGATCAGGAAAAGCGTAAGACCTAGAATAGAGCCTTGAGGGACACCTGCGTTCGTATGATAGTATTGGGAGGCATGTCCGTTCAATACTACCTTCATTGTGCGATTTGAAAGGAATGACTGGATAAGGTCAAACAATTGTGCAGTTATATCATAACCTTGCAGCTTGTGTAGAAAGCGAGCATACCGGACTCTGTCAAACGCTTTGGAGATATCTAGGCCAACAGTTCGGGCTTCGTCGTTCTTGTCGAGATCCTGGAGTATATACTCAGTGATACTCGTGATCATTTCAGCTGTAGACTTGGTGAAACGGAAACCATACTCTTTGCCAGAGAATAGTTTGTGGACTGTGAGATGTTGAACCACCTCGGCGTAGATGATGGTTTCGAACACTTTGCCAAAAACCGGCAGGAGGCTGATAGGGCAATAATTAGAATAGTCAAAAGATTCACCAGTGTTTTTATATATTGGAACCACGGAGGAGGACTTCCAGCAAGCAGGAAAGCAAGAAGCAGAGAGGCAGTAGTTATAGAGTTTGGAGAGAACAGAGGAGAGTTCTTGACCTTTTATTTGAACTAATGTGGAACGTCAACATGTTGTTGATTTAATGATTTTCTTTTCCATTCAGCACGAGTTCAAGAGTTTCTAAGAATATTGGTCCTCTCTAATATCTAGAGGCTTTACTTGCTCTGAAAAAGCAGTTGTATACAGCTGACAGTTTAGACATTTCTGAACGAGTTTGGCATCAGTATAAAAGTCTTGATCTGATAAGGCTACTTAAATATATGACTTGATTTTTCAGGGTAACTTTTTACTTTTGTAGCAATATTAGGTGAAACTATCCCTAGCACAGTCTCTTCTATGTTCAGATGCCTCCCCATCTATACTAAACTAGCAGTATAGCCCGGCGTTGCTCGGGTGTAATGAAAGCTTTGAAACTAATCCATGGTCCTGGAGCTCAGATTCTTTGGACATTGGCACGAAAGACTAAAAAGCAATAGTTGTTTCCAGTTACAGCGAAACCGTAGACTGAAAGAAAAATGAATGGATGTAATTCAAATTTTGATTTCCTGGTATCGATATCAAATAAGTTTTTTGTTGCAAACTGAATTTTGAAGGCTAAATAAGTCCTCTGAGTAAATGGCATCATGACTGAGACTAAGAACTACAATTATACCTACTTAGAGCCAAACCCGAAGCAAAAACTAAAATAAAACGGCTGAAAAAAATACAGACATACAGGCAGATAAACAGACACACACACACAAACATCTTGCCTTTTCTATATATATAATCTATTTTCTACACTACTGTAAGCACTGCAACCTTGAAACTTCTGAATATGTCTTTGTCTATGAGTGTATGAAATTTGATTAAAATCGGACCACTCCTTTTATAACCCGACTTTTTCGATTATCGATTTTCAATATTTATCGGGGGTACCTCGACACAAAACCTAGCTAAGAACACTCGCAGACGCTTATAGTACAACTGTGTAAATTTTCATGAAAATCGGTTCAGCCATTTCGGAGTCTATAGGTAACGGGGACACACACACATGCACATGCACACACAGACACAAAGTTCCATTCATAAATAAGTTTACATTTGTTTTAACTGGTCCATACATTTGAAATATTTAGTATTTACTAATTTCATATACTGAATTTTTATAATGGATTCAGATTAGGCGACAGTAATGCTTCCTTTCTAATTTTAGATCTTAGTTTTTTGTTTTACCCTGGATCACTGACCAACAATTAAAGTTACACCACGACTAACCATGGGTATATCATAACCGATTATGGTAAATATTAAAAAATATTAAATATAAATCTTTATATTTTTCATGCAAGCACCTCAAAATTTGTACTTTGAGTTAATGTTAATAGGTACTGAAAAAACATATTATTTAATTAAGAAAATCAGGTACTGAAAATTTAATTAAATTGTAACTAAAATGGCGTTATTTGCCCTGGGTACTATATACCCGGTGGTTAATGTTCCCAGGTTAAGAAGGTTTTATCTTGAGCCCTTACTTGCAAAACTTGGTACAAGACGCTAATGTTTTGCTCAAGATTATTCTTATCTCAACAATGAATACATATGTCATCAGCAACCCCACCATTTAATCACTAAATTAGCAAAAATAACTTCCTTGATTAAATAAATGCTTTTGAAATTCTCTCATCGTCAGTAAAGTGAAAATGTTTTCATGTTTGAACGACTAAAAACGTCATTATCGTATCAACAAAATCGTAATTATTGTATCAACAAAATTGTAATTATCGGATCATCAAAATTATCATTATCTTATCAATACAATTGTCATGATCTTATCAATACAATTGTCATTATTTTCTCAATAAAGTGATGATATTCAAATGTTGTTGGTTTGTTTGTTTTATGGCATATCAACCTCGGCGGGTCATTTATTGCCAACTAAATTTTATTTATTTATTGCTGGTAATACCTTTTTCTTTCAACAATTTATTGTTGTTTTTATATAGGTTTTGTGTTTACTAATACTTTTTTCTTTTCGAGTATCAAGATTCATTGGGATTTGTTTTTAAGGGCAAGGTCCCCAAGTCCTACTCTTGTTATTTAACCCATAACTGGAGGGAAGGGATGAATGAATACCTTTTCCTAAGGGTACCAGTGCTTAAGTGAATGCAGGGTATTCAACTGGAATTCGAACTCGGCTCACCGATTTCTCTTTCCGAGCCGATATCCACTGCACCACAATGCACATCCATCACTAAACGCTTACAGCACCTGGTATTCCCAAGCGGTCACCCATCTAAGTACTGACCAGGCTCAACATTGATTAACTTCGGTGATCGAGCGAGAACCGATGTATTCAACGTGATATGGCCGTAAGCCATATTCAAATGTGACTAAAAGAAAATTTGCCGCATCCAGTATAATAGTACATTTGGTAATCTTCCTTGTATAACCGGGTAAATATAAAGACAGTAAAATAGATATGAACAGACAGACAGATCGATCCCTAGATAGATATACATCCATTGGTGTTTGTTCGAATTAGATTAATGACGTCAGACAGGGAATGTTTTATGTATGTTTTTGGTTAACGTTTTATAATTACGTAAGGGTCAAACTTATAGTTTCTCGGTCTCTGGCATTGAATCATAAGATCCATTTACTAAGAGTCTTCATTCAACACTGTGAAGATAAATAGGGTTAATCCCTCGAGCCTGGAAAATTTCTACACACACTCAGTTAAGAAAAGTCCTACTCATATAAAAAGAATACAATAAAAATGAATAATCTTTTAAAATGAATGATCTCTTAAAAAAACTGTCAAGAAAAAAGTTAGTCATTTTAAGTTAAATATGTATTAGAGAGGAACTGCTGCTTAAATATACAACTTTTGCTCTCTCTCTCATTTCTTCCTATCTTTCATCAAACTATCTATGTATCTATCTATCTATCTATCTATATATATATATATATATATATATATATATATATACAAATTAACAAGAACGAAGATTAAAATTACACCGTTCAATTCATTAATTTTAAACATTGCTCAATATAAAAATAGATTAATGAATATTTATTATTACGTTAGAATATATAAAAAACAAGAAAAACTACTACAGAATTGTACATTTTGTTTCGTCACTGAAAGAACAATGTCTCATCAGGTAGTTGGCAGTATTGGTAATAAACGTTTTTATTTGAAAAATATAATTTATTTTATAAAATAGAAATGTTTATTACCATTATTGCTAACTCCCTGATAAGACATTGCTCTTTCAATGTCGAACCAAAAATGTACAATTTTGTAGCAGTTTGTAGTTTATCACATGTTCTAACGTAATAATAAAAAAAATAATATATATATATATATATATATATATATATATATATATATATATATATAACCCTACTGATGAGCTGTGATACAGCGAAACAGATCTGTCTGCGGATGATTATTTAACTACTCATGCATCTACTTATCGTTAATTCAGTAATGAATTTGAACACTCTCAGCTACTGACGTTTGTTTACATTGTATATAACACGATAAAGTCCGCCTTCCTCTACCGAACGCCCATAGCTCAGTAGTAGAATCGCCGATTAATGTTAATTCAATCCTGGCTATAGCAATCGGATGTCTAAGCGTACTGATGATCTGTGATACAGCGAAACAGATCTGTCTGCGGATATATATATATATATATCTGACATGGTCTTTTGATTAGTGTTTTGTTATAGTCTTCCTTTTTAATCCTAATTAATGTAAAACTTTGCCATAGAATTTTTTTATTTCAAATGCGTTAGGCTAAGCTATTTTCTGAGATTATTTTTGTTCTACTAATATATTAAATGGTGTTTAAAGAAAAAAAACTCATTCGTCTGCAGTGGAACATGTATTAGAGAGGAACTGCTGCCCAAATACACAACTTTCACGTTCTCGCACTAATTCTCTCTTTTTTCTCTCCCTCTCTCTCTCCTTCCCTCTCTTTCTCTCTCTTTTTTTCTCTCTATCTATCTATCTATCTATATATATATATATATATATATATATATATATCTTTTTCCTTTAATGATTTCATTACTAGTTCTCTTCCTATTCTTTTCTCTCATTTTTATCCCTTTTCCTATTTTTCCTGATAAAAACTTCTTCCTCATTTTTTTCATGTTATCCACCATTTTTTAAAATAGTTTCTTAAAATCTCCAAAGAAAGTAAATTTTTAACACATAAAGGACACAAAGACAAAGCTGAATTTTATAAAAAAAATTGTAAAAAGAAGAGAAATAAAATAAATCTTAAATGTTTCTGATAAAGGCTTTTCGTGACAAAATTTACTATCTTGTTTAATCTTTTTTATGCGATAATCATACATTGTGTATATTCAGATCTTCAAAAATCTACAGTGTGTGGGTGCGAATATTTCCTCAGTCGTATTTAACTAAATGACGATTATCGTCAATCAACTATTCTAAGTCATCTTTAAAAGGTTATATCACTATTTGGTCATTTTATTTAACTCCACACTAAAAAACAATGATCATGCACATGGTCAGTGAGTTAGGTGTCATACGTGATACACGCTTTGGGCGATCATGTCTCGAAAGAGACATGACTGACTGGGCAGAAGATTATCCCGCAGTATGTTGCCATTGCTTTCTGCGGTTGACTGGTTGACAGCAAAGGCTATTGAACCCAATCTGTCCTATTATTTTACCCATAACTTGAGGGAAGAGACGGATTAATACCTTTCCTAAGAGTATTTGTGCGTGGGTGAATGCAAGGAATTGAACTGGAATTCGAACTCGGCACCCCGATTTGTCGTTCAGAGCCGATATCCACTGCACCACAACGCACATCCCTGCTCATGGTAGTTACCACATAACTACTTTTGCTCCCTTTTGGTATTTGTGAAGACCGTTGAACAGATCTAAAGACATTTTTTTAATCGCTTCACCCCAAACAAGGTGGTAATGCAACTGAAGCGCATGGGGGTGGCTACATAAGTATTCAACGTGATAGGCCATAAGCCAGTGAAATATGTATTAGAGAGGAACTGCTGCTCAAATATGCAACTTTTGCTCTCTCTCTCTCTCTCTCTCTCTCTCTCTCTCTCATTTCTTCCCATCTTTCATCAATCTATCTATGTATCTATTATATATATATATATATATATATATATATATATACAAATTAATAAGAACGAAGATTAAAATTACACCGTTCAATTCATTAATTTTAAACATTGCTCAATATAAAAATAGATTAATGAATATTTATTATTACGTTAGAATATATAAAAAACAAGAAAAACTACTACAGAATTGTACATTTTGTTTCGTCACTGAAAGAACAATGTCTCATCAGGTAGTTGGCAGTATTGGTAATAAACGTTTTTATTTGAAAAATATAATTTATTTTATAAAATAGAAACGTTTATTACCATTATTGCTAACTCCCTGATAAGACATTGCTCTTTCAATGACGAACCAAAAATGTACAATTTTGTAGTAGTTTGTAGTTTATCACATGTTCTAACGTAATAATAATAATAATAATAATAATAATAATAATAATAATATATATATATATATATATATATATATATATATATATATATAACCCTACTGATGGGGTATGATACAGCGAAACAGATCTGTCTGCGGATGATTATTTACGCTCTCACACCCTGATTGAGCCCTATGGAGGAATGGTATACTTTATAAAAACAGTAACTACTCATGCATCTAATTATCGTTAATTCAGTAATGAATTTGAACACTCTCAGCTACTGACGTTTGTTTACATTGTATATGACACGATAAAGTCCGCCTTCCTCTACCGAACGCCCATAGCTCAGTAGTAGAATCGCCGATTAATGTTAATTCAATCCTGGCTAAAGCAATCGGATGTCTAAGCCTATTGATGATCTGTGATTCAGCGAAACAGATCTGTCTGCGCATATATATATATATATATATATATATATATATATATATATATATATATATATCCGCAGACATCTGTTTCAGTTGAATTCCTTGCTTTTAACTAACTGACTGTGTTAATATAAAGCTTCTCTCATCTATGAACGATAGTTGACTTATATTTTACAATGAAAGTTCGCGGAATTAAGGAAATTGGTAAATTTCAACGAGGGCAAATAATGGGATGGCATCAGTGTGGCAAGTCAAATAAAGATATTGCTAGTTTTTTTTTATCAGGTTAATCATCAAATGGTTAATAATATTGTCAAGAAATTTAATGAAGTCCATTGTCGTGTGGAAAACTGTTCAAGAAGACCAAACATAGTGTCTGAACGAAAGGAAAAACGCTGAATTGGAAAGTCATCACAAACCTTCGTCAGAGTGTCAAAGATGTTGCCAAAAATCGTTTAATTCAATTCAGAATATTCAAGAAAAAAAAAACTAACCCCTTCTTTTTAGTATTCTGAATTCAATTCAACTATTTCATATTTTACAATCTGAGGATTGCGAAATATAAAATGTATGATTAAAATATATGATTTAGAACAATTGTCGGCATCCACTTAATAATCCGCACACACGACATAAAATTCTAGCATATGTAACAGCGCCTTCTTTTCTTGGCTTAATGACTATAAAATGATCCGAAAGTTTCTCCTTTGTGAGCGCTTTCAGCCACGCTGTTGAGCATTTTCAAGGATTATTTTTATCATTTACATTGTTAGGACTTTTGTCCTCATCTTCATTGACATTTCGGTTGTCGTATGCTTCGACTTTCTTCAGGTAATTGGACTTTTGAACTTATCCCTTTATTTCGATCAGTGGGGGTAGATTGTTCTCGTTCCACCAATCATGCCACCTTTAACTCAACTCTCAAAGCTTTTTTTTTTTTTTTTTTTGGTAACCACTGCTGTCACCAGGTATTAAACTTAGAAATCTTTGGGCTAAGCCACTGGATCCGACCAATGGCTGAGGACTTTAATCACCTGAAGAAGGCCGGAACGTACAACGCCCGAAACGTCGTGGATATGACAATGAAAATTGGGACAATGTAAAAAATGAAAATGCTTCATCTCAGAAATACAGACAATTTTTTGTTATATTGCTATTATAAATGACAGGCAAATATTATTGCACATGGTAAAAATTTGTTGAAAGTAGAAACGTTATTAATTTTCGAATACAGCCAGTACATTGTGGCTGTGTTCATAATTAATGTCATGAAGATCTGATGTCTTACTTTTTATAATAAGATCTTTCGTCACTTTTCATTTTTTTTTTTTTTTGTTCACCACTGCTGTCACCAGGTATTAAACTTCCAAATCTTTGGGTCAAACCACTGGATCCGACCAATGGTTGAGGCTTTTAATCACCTGAAGAAGACTGGAACAATGTCCAAAACGTCGTAGATATGACAATGAAGATGAGGACATTGTAAAAAAAGAAAATGCCTCATCTCAGAAATACAGACATCTTTTGTTATATTGCTATTAATTAATGTCATGAATACCCGGTTCACACTCCACCCACGTCTATTGAACAGGTTAAGAGGCTCATCCCTTGTTTCCTGTTTAGGATGTGGTTTCCAGCTTTTTCTCTTCCAATCTTTTCACTATTACGTAGCCCCCTGCACATCAGTGGCGTTACCGCCTTTCTTGGGGTGATACGATTAAAAAAAATATATATATATATCTGATGTCTTACTTTTTATAATAAGGGTTTCCGTCACTTGCAATTTTTTTTCTTTTTTTTTTTGCAGAGAGGTGATTTTCTAAGCGCAGTATAGATCTGGAACAAGGCGAAAAATTCGGGGCACTCAGTGAGAATCGAATTCACTAGTCAATTTTAATGATTCTAGCGAAACAAGCACACCACGTCGAGGTGCTCAATTTGGTGATTTTCTGTAGTGATTAGATGACAAAAGTATGGCGCGTCTAGTGAGGACTGAACTGACTACCCAGTTGTAATGTTTCTAGCGAAACAAGCTTGCTCAATATTTGCTAAGTGGGTATGTATCACATGCCTCGACGAGTATTTTTTGTATAGAGGTTAATACAATTACATGCAGGTATAAATGAGTCCGTATGGAGCTCTGGTAGCAGATATGTAGTGACAGTCGTTTTAACAGTGTATGTCCAACATAATTATTTATGGCCATGTTTTCGTCTAGAACCCAGTTACCTATGTAACATCATTTGAAATATACATATCGCCTCGGTCTCGTATCCTAACGTAAATAAATCATTTTTTTAAAGACGTAAAAGATTTTTTATCCAACAGTTTTTATTACTTAAAGTTTATTCTTAGTGCATATTTGAGTAGACC